>CM060678.1:107796752-108396752 GCA_030686995.1 Artemisia argyi
TATAGCCAACCAAAGTTACTAACCTGTTAGAATCGAAGAACATGAGGCTCCAATGATGCTTTGTTTAGTAGCATTGGCATGACAAGCATGAACAAAATATCATTATCTCATCTTATAAAACTGATTCAGAATGCTATGTTGCTACTGATGCAGCCACAAATGTTTCAAAGTCGTGTGTCATTTACGTCCTTGCAAAAAAAGAAAAACGAATATAAGTTTGTCATGCAACTTTTATTCATACTGAAATGTTGTGTACACATATGACTGTAATCAATGGCTGCAATGGATATGAAATACAAAAAAAGAATGTAACTAAGGATATACACAAATCTATAAAATTACAACTGCTATTAATAATACAAAAAACTCTGTTTCTTAGACGTGTAACACACAGACCTAAAGAAAATCCCATTGTTGGACGATGCTGGATTAAAAAAAGAACTACCTTTGAGGCTTGGAATGGCATTCAATGTAAGCAACCGCACCTATATGTTTCCTTAGCGCCTCCCCAAAAATGTCAATAATTTCATTGAGGGTTTTGACTTTATTACTTTTCAGTTTTTAACATAAAAATCGAGGATTGTTGATTTTTACATTAAGATATCACTAATTACGAATCAAGTATATAGCACCAAGAATAAGTAAAATAAATAACAAAATCTTTACCTTTTACGTTTTTGCCGATCTCTGAAGAGTCTCGGACACAATAAACTTAAAGTGATAATGCAATCCATAAAATGGGTCATGCATACACTGGTTCGACTAAACATTCAGAAAGTAGCACCATATAATACACGTTTAATCATCTCCAAGCTCCTATCAGTCATAAGTAACTCGAGTTTATAGAAAGAAATGGATATGCAATGCCAGTATCAAATATAAACAGTTACTATGATTCACTTATATGCCCACATATATCATTTATGTCGACTGCACCGCCAACACTCACCCTAACATTATCATACTACAGCACACCGCATTCATAATATGCTAGATTAATAAATAAAATCAAATTCACTACACAAATGGTTGGCAGTCACCCTATTTTAAGTTAGAGCATAGTTTTGGTCAAAAAATAATTAAATGCAACATTTAAGAGACTAATGCATATTATATATAAATTAATCCAAAAAAATTAAAGTAATCAAGTAAAGATTACCAGCAATTCCATCGGCAGACCTTCAAGCCTAGACTCATAATCTGATCCATCCCCCTCCTGACTTGGCATCGTCAGTGTTCTCTGTAACTTATTATTTCTAATCTTTTCAGGCGATAAAATTATCTCTATATCATTTCCACATTTATTCTGTAACATACTTCCACCACTACCATTCTCTGCTTCCATAACATCAGCCTTCTTATTTGTCCACAACTTTTGAGAACCCGACACCCTACTATTACGAAGCTGAGCTTTACATTAACATGCCTTAAAGAAGGGTAACATGCATAATTAAGGGTTGTTTGTATATTGTTCTTAACACTATAGTTCTATCATGTAGAAGGGTTTAAGTATATACCTCAAATACAGAAGCCTGATAATAATCATAGCAGCATCTGAATTTCTTCTTTTTAGAAGGGTAAAATTCATGCTTCGCTTTATAATTTAGATTTGCTGACCTAAGATTTACACCTGCAAGAACTGAAAAGTTGTCAATTAAGCTACGCTTATCAGATAAGCTTGCCAAAAATAGAGGATCTTAAGCCAACCGATAGTTGTTAAAAACAAAACTTGTGGCAACACATGTCCGAATTTCAATTGACTCTAACATGTTTCATATGCAAAAAACTGGTCTAATATTTGTGGCTACTTATCTAGCCAATGAGTTTATATCATCACGTTGTATGTTACGTATATGCTAGTCATGAATCATACATGAAGCACCCTGTTAAGCATCTTAAGATGTACCATTGGCAATATTTACTAAATCCATCTGTTTGGGTTCCGGCATTAATTTCGAATAATGTAGCATTGTACGCACTTGCAAGACCAAAAACAAAAAAAGGGAAATAAACCGAGACAACAAAGTGTTGAAGTCATTCAAAAAATGAAGATGTATATATTACTGAATGTAAAAGAAAGGCTGCAAACCTTCTTGTTTTTCAGAATCGATTACCGCACGTTGAATGTCAAGATGATACAAACAGGGATGCTGATTCCCCAGAGACCACGTGCACATTTCTTGTAGGATGTTGTTCGTGAGGCTGTTCGGATAAACATGCAAAAATAGTGATCAGAATACGAAAAGATGAGGTTGATGTAAAGCTTTTCATAGTTGTACCGGATGAAGGAAAAAGCCTAATGGCCAAATATATTTGTTGTCATTATGCCTTTTATTCCATATCATAATTTGTGAGTTATGAAAACTAAACCACTGATTCAAGTAGGCAATGACTTCTCATAATATGCAATGATCTTAATCAATAACTAAATGGGTCAAAATTCACCTTAAGTATATGTTAAAAGATTGCGGGTGTGGTGATGATAACTTTCTTATAAAAGTTCATACACATAATGAGCATTTTTGCAATCAGGTATAATGCAATTAAAATGATGATCCTAATGAACTATTAACCGACCATGAAGCAAAAACCTTTGTACCTCAAAATCATCAGGCATCATCTTACCTACATAACTACCATATAATATGCAGCATTTATATCAATATATTGTATTTTTTTTTATTAATGGAGGGGGTAACATATACATGTGGAGTGTTTTTGAACCGCAAAACATGATCATAGAGAGTAGAATCGGGAAAGACATCTTCTCCAATAGCAATACCTAAAAAAACGTTTCTAAAGCATCTTTTCAAGTATAACAACGTGGCTCTCAAATACAGAGTAAATCAAGATATAACTAAAACTAATATTACTATTAAACTCATTGTGAAGAAACCGTAATAGCAACTTACTTGATACCAAGATCAATGTGCTCCTGAATACGAAAGCCAAAGCAGCAGTTGTCACTGAATAAGAACAAATAGATATAGAATAAAATAATTTTAACATAAAATCAAAAGAAAAAAAAATACCTTTTTGCAGTATAAGGCTTTTAGTTATGCCCCTGATGTTTTTTTCCCCGTAAGGTCACAATTAGTCCCTCCATTTTTAGCTTAAACTCTTTTGTTTAGTATATTAATTTGGTTTTCGGATTTTGATCACAATCAATAGCTTGGTTCGGTTGGTTGAGAGGTTTGCATATAAACCAAAAGATGAATGTTCGAATCTCATGTTGATTTTTAAACATATTAATGACCGAATTTTAGTCCTTCAAATGCATGCTTACGTGGACAAAATACAATTCAAAATAATTAAAAAAAAATGCAAATAAAAAAAAATTAGAAAATTGCTTATATATATATATATATATATATATATATATATATATATATATATATATATATATATATATATATATATATATATATATATATATATATATATATAATACGAATAAAACTTATATGACGATAACTAAATTTAAACGAATAAAACAATACTTAACCATTATCTATTTTTATACGACGTAACACATCGCGTATACACTTTATAGATTATTCGTAATTAATAATAAATGTTCGCAATAAAAGGAGACTTAAGAACTGAAACATGCCATATCTTATAGGTTATGTGTGAAGCCGTTGCCTTGCATCGTTGAGATTACGTTTGTTCTACTATCCTACTAAGGTGAGTTCATAGCCCACACTTAACTGATTTCTGTGGGGGGGGGGGGGGGGGGGGGGGGATACATGCTCAAAAACCGAACACAAGTCTTTTCCTGATCTTATTATTGCTTAAGTAGTTATTGCCAAAAGTCCCCCGATCATGAACCTTAATCACTTGAAAGGTGAACGTAAATAATTGTGAATAGATCTATTAGGGATTGACAATCCCCATTTGGTTGCTAGAGGAAAGTTACCAAATGCACGTTATTTGAATATAATAGGTTACTGGCAAATACCTATCTTGGGGGCTATATATTTTACATCATTATTATGAAAATGTTGATGTCTGTTGAATCGTTGAGTGTCATGAGCTTAATGCAATAATGAATGTGATTTCTAACTTGTTTATTTGTATCGATATTACAATAAACATCTACCTCTTGTGTTCAAACTCTTAATTATAAACCTATGAATTTCACTCAACTTTTTGTTGACTTTTAGCATGTTTATCTCAGGTAACTAAATGGAATGGATGGCAACGGCACAAAGTGGGCAAATAAAGAAATGTTTATTTCTCTTTAAATAAAACTTGTTGTTGAATAACGAATTCTCTTGGAATTATAAATATTTGGTATTTTAAATAAAACTTAAAACGATCACTTGAATCGTTTTCTATAATTGTGACGAAAGATCCACAATATAATACCCCAAAAGTCTTCCGCTGACATTTTAAGTCTTCCGCTGTATTGATCGATTTTGGGGGTGTTATAGATTGGCATCAGAGCCACGGTTATAGTGAACCAAGTTTTTTTTTTTTGGAACATTGGACTATAACTACACTTTAAACGGGACAAAATTTTCATAAAATACCATCCTACGCCCTTCGTGCCTACGCATCCCAGTAATTGGTAAAAAGTATTATTTACCTTATAGCATTTTAAATTGGTTGTAATTATGCTTACATTTACTAATCGAGAAACTTATTACAGTGTCATGTCTTCGAACACCCACCCAATCAGCTTGTCCTCAAACTCAGGAACTGAAGATGTTACTTCAGCCTATGCTACCTCACCTATGCCTATGTCTCCTGCTACCGACAGATACATGCAAAGCTAGCAATTTCTGCCAGCATCTGACACAGAGGCTTCTCCTCTGGCAACATCTGGTCCAATTCTCCGA
This sequence comes from Artemisia argyi, assembly GCA_030686995.1. Classification (NCBI taxonomy): domain Eukaryota; kingdom Viridiplantae; phylum Streptophyta; class Magnoliopsida; order Asterales; family Asteraceae; genus Artemisia; species Artemisia argyi. The sequence goes on from CM060678.1 coordinate 107,801,597, forward strand.
TCTAGGCTAATTAGACAACTTCAGCCGTATGAAGCAAGTACTGCTGTACCAGCACCAGCTCTTGTCATACCACCTGAATCAGTTGTGCCATCACCACCTGCACCACCAGTAATACCACCACTACCAACTATCTTCTACAGCCAAACTACTACTGTGCCACTAATACCATCACCCATAGCATCACCTCCACTAGCATCACCACCTGCACCTTACCAAAGTGTCCCTCTATCACCTCACCGAAAGACTTACCCAATCCGCCCAACCACCTCAGAATCTAGTGTTCACCGTAGACGCCGAAGGATCCACAAGCGAGTAGATGCTCGTAAATGGTCTTTCTTATTGCCCATTATGCGATATTGGAGATCTCAAGAAGGAACACCAACAACAAGGGAACTTGGGGAAAGTTCTTACTCTACCTCCCGAATTCTGCCAGTCACTGGGGAACCCATACACCATACCATACCATTGTTAGCTGCAAGAATGGTTCGCCACGAAGACCAACTTGATTCCATCGCTAGTATACTCAATAAGATCCCACATGAGCTTCTAGAAACCTTTGAAGATGATATGAACAGTCTCATAATTGGTCATCTTGCAATAGAAGATAAGGTTGAAAAGTTGGTTTCTCTATTTTGGGAATCAATGGAATTCATAGGAGCACTATGTGGGGCTAACACTTCGACCGAAATAGCATTGGGAACTTTAGACCGAGAAATTGAGAGGATCAACACTGAAAACCTACGCCTTAGGCAAGCCCTACTAGAAGCTCGAGAAAGGGAAAGGACTCGAGATCAAACCATGGAAACCATGTCCACTGCCATTCAGGAACTCCAAAACCGCCTAGACAAGGCCTTAGGAAAACCATGAGACCACCACCTTGTTAAGAAAAATCAATGTCCTACAAATAAGAATATCTTGTCGTGTTTTGTAAACATTTGCACAAGTACCAATAAGTGTTGTAACACCTTGACATTGATTTATGGAAGTTTATTTTATCTTTATTTACGTTGCATTATATCGTAATATATTAGTTCATTCAGGTCAAACTTATTCGTAATGTGTGTCATCCCAACATACGAAAATTTACGATTTAAACCTTTTCAATGATCGAATCATTGTAACTACGACCTATATTTAACTATTCATTACTCGATATGTATTTTCAACGTGATAAGATTATTATAAATGTTCTAATAATATACCTTCTCTTATAGCAATATGGCTAGAACTAGGAGAACAACCACAAACGCCGCACCAGCAAACCCCGAAGTTATGACCCCGGCTGCAATCCAGCAAGCAATCGCTGATGGCGTTAATGCCGTTCTAGCTGGACAAGGCCGTAATAGAGATGGAAATGCACCTGCACCCCGCTACTGCACATACAAAGACTTCATAGCATGTCAACCGACGTATTTAAAAGGAACTGAAGGAGTGTCGGAATTAGCTCAATGGTTTGAAAGAAGTGAAACTGTTTTCCAAAGAAGTGGATGCTCGGAAAATAACAAGGTAAGCTTCGCAACGGGAACACTAATGCAAGACGCTCTATCCTGGTGGAACTCTACCGTTCAAACATTAGGAGCAGAAGCAGCACATCAACTTACTTGGATTGAATTCAAGGCTAAAATACTAAAGAAGTATTGTCCCCGTTCCAAACTGCGAAAACTCGAGGATGAGTTCCATGCCTTAATAGTGAAAAGAGTTGATTTGAGAAGTTACAACTGGAGATTCCAAGAACTCAGGATACTATGTCCTACCATGGTACCCGATCATGAGAAGACATTAGAGAAATATGTCGAAGGACTCCCTAGGAGTATTGAAGGAAATGTCACCTCAGCAAACCCGCCAACCTTGGAAGCAGCAATGGAGCTTGCTCAGAAACTTCTAGATCGAGAAGTGAAATGCAATGAACTTAAAAGGAAATTGGACGATAAAAGAACCACCCACCATCACAACAACAACCAGCAAAGCTACAACAGTCATCACCGCAACAACAACCAACGCAACAATAATCGGAACCACCAATCATATCACAACACTCGAAGCACTCAGCAGTAGAATCAAAGACAAGAAAAACCCCGAGTCTACACCACTACGGAAGGTGTAGGGTACAACGGACAGAAACCCCTGTGCCAGCGATGCAAACTTCATCATGAGGGTCGTTGTACCGTCCGATGTGACAAATGTCATAAGATCGGTCATCAAACCAGAAACTGTAGGATTCCTGCTACGGGAAGCAACACACTAGCTGTATCACCCACTTGTTTCGGATGCTGAGAAGTAGGACACATCCGGAGGAACTGCCCAAAAGGAAACGAACTAGCCAACGCCCAAGCTAGGGTATACCTACTCGGAGATGGAAACGGACCCGATGTAGTCACCAGTACGTTTCTACTAAACCATCATAATGCTAGAGTATTGTTTGATTCGGGCGCCGATAAGAGTTTTATATCAGATACGTTTGCCCCTTTACTTAATGTTACCCCCTCTAAGCTAAACACCACCTACGAAGTCGAAATGGCTGACGGGAATTAAATAGATACCAATACTATCATGAAAGATTGCACCCTAACTTTATCCGAAAAACCTTTTGCCATTAATCTTATGCCGGTTCAACTTGGTAGTTTCGACGCTATCGTCGGCATGGATTGGCTATCCCACCATCGTGCTAGGATTCACTGTGACGAAAAGGCCGTCCATATACCACTCAAGGATGAAACACTCATTGTCCAGGGCGACAAAAGCAAACCTCGATATGGAATTATCTCATGTATGCGAGTAATAAAATACATGAAAGAAGGATGTCAAGTATTCATGGCCCATGTTACGGAAAGTAAGTCATCAGAGAAGCAGCTTGATGACGTTCCTATCGTTAGGGATTTTCCTGAAGTATTCCCTGAAGAATTACCTGGTATTCCACCCTTACGTCAAGTAGAATTTCAGATCGAACTAGTGCCTGGAGCGGCACCAGTGGCTAAAGCACCTTATAGGCTAGCACCATCTGAAATGGAAGAGTTGTCAGAACAACTAAAGGAATTGTCGGACAAAGGATTTATTCGACCAAGCTCATCACCTTGGGGAGCTCCAATTTTATTTGTTAAGAAGAAGGATGGATCCTTTCGAATGTGCATCGATTACCGGGAGTTGAACAAACTTACGGTAAAGAATCGATACCCATTGCCTCGAATTGATGATCTGTTTGATCAACTGCAAGGATCGAGTGTGTACTCAAAAATTGATCTGAGATCAGGATATCATCAGCTAAGAGTTCGAGAAGAGGATATTCCAAAAACTGCATTCAGAACGTGCTATGGTCACTACGAATTTCAAGTAATGTCGTTCGGTCTAACCAATGCACCAGCAGTTTTCATGGATTTAATGAATCGAGTATGCAAACCTTACTTGGATAAGTTTGTAATAGTATTCATCGACGATATTTTGATCTACTCTCGCAACAAAGAAGAACACGCGGGACATTTGCGAATCATTCTAGAACTGCTCAAGAAGGAAGAATTGTACGCTAAGTTCTCTAAATGCGACTTTTGGATTCGCACCGTACAATTTTTGGGACACATCATCGATAGTCAAGGCATTCACGTGGACCCTGCAAAGATTGAGGCTGTTAAAGGTTGGTCATCTCCTACAAACCCCACGGAGATTCGCCAATTTTTAGGTCTCGCAGGTTACTACCGAAGATTTATAGAAGGATTCTCCAAGATTGCAAAACCTTTGACTAAACTAACCCAAAAGAATGAGAAGTACATCTGGGAAGAAAAGGAAGAAGCAGCCTTCCAGTTGTTAAAACAAAAGCTTTGTGAAGCTCCAATATTAGCCCTCCCAGAAGGAAACGAGGACTTTATAGTATATTGCGACGCATCTTATCATGGACTAGGAGCGGTCTTGATGCAAAGGAGCAAAGTGATAGCTTATGCATCCCGACAACTGAAGAAACATGAGGAAAACTACACGACTCATGACTTGGAGTTAGGAGCTGTAGTGTTTGCGCTCAAGTTGTAGAGACACTACTTATATGGCACCAAATGTACCTTGTACACCGACCACAAGAGTCTTCAACACATTTTGGATCAGAAGGATTTAAATATGAGGCAACATCGCTGGCTAGAGTTGCTCAGCGAATATGATTGTGAAATCCGTTACCACCCAGGAAAGGCTAATGTAGTAGCAGATGCGTTAAGCCGAAAGGAACGATTGAAACCCCTTCGAGTTAGATCACTAGGGATGACTATCCACTCACCCCTTCCATCCCAAATCCTTACCGCGCAGAACGAAGCACTTAAAGAAGAAAACCGACCCAAGGAAAAGATTTACGGTATGCCCGAGAATAAAAATGGTTTCGTGAAGAAATCCGATGGAACACTGTGTTTCAAGGACAGAAGTTGGATCCCTATGATTGGAGGTATTCGTGAGCTCATCATGTACGAGTCCCACAAGTCAAAATACTCCATTCATCCAGGTTCCGACAAGATGTATCAGGATTTAAAGAGACTATATTGGTGGCCAAACATGAAAGCTGACATCGCAGAATATGTCGGTAAATGTTTGACATGTTCAAGGGTAAAGGCAGAACATCAGAAACCTTCAGGCTTACTTGTACAACCAGAACTTCCTATGTGGAAATGGGAACGAATCACTATGGACTTCATCACCAAACTCCCAAGAACCTCATCCGGATACGACACAATATGGGTTATTGTGGATCGTCTAACAAAATCCGCTTATTTTATACACATCAAAGAAACCGATGAGATGAATACATTAGCTCAACTATATGTGAAGGAAATTGTCACTCGTCATGGAGTACCAATTTCGATTATCTCAGATCGAGATAGTCGTTTCACCTCTCACTTTTGGAAATCATTACAGAAAGCCTTAGGAACTAAACTAGATATGAGCACCGCATACCACCTTCAAACTGATGGTCAAAGTGAAAGAACTATCCAAACCTTGGAAGATATGCTCCGAGCATGCGTTATTGATTTTGGAAAAGGTTGGGATAAGCACTTACCATTAGCAGAGTTTTCATACAACAATAGTTACCACGCCAGTATAAAAGCAGCAACCTTCGAAGCACTGTATGGTAGAAAGTGCAGATCGCCCGTTTGTTGGGCAGAAGTTGGAGAAAGACAACTTATAGGACCAGACCTTGTTCGGGAAACAACCGAGAAAATTGTTAAGATTAAGCAACGATTACAAGCAGCCCGAGACCGACAGAAAAGCTACGCAGACCTAAAAAGGAAACCCATGGAATTTCAAATAGGAGAAAGAGTCTTATTGAAAGTATCTCCCTGGAAGGGAATGGTACGATTTGGAAAGCATGGAAAGTTGAACCCCAGATACATCGGTCCATTCAAAATCCTGGAAAGGATAGGACCCGTGGCTTATAAACTAGAACTACCAGAAGAACTTAGTCGGATTCACGACACCTTTCATGTGTCAAACCTTAAGAAGTGTTTATCCGATGAATCTCTCGTGATTCCACTAAAAGAGATTCGACTAAACGATGACCTTATCTTTACCGAAGAACCCATTGAAATTATGGATAGAGAAGTCAAACAACTAAAACAAAACCGTATCCCTATCATCAAAGTTCGTTGGGACTCCAAGCGAGGACCGGAATATACCTGGGAGCGCGAGGATCAGATTCGCTCCAAGTACCCACATCTCTTCACCTAAGACACCCTTGGCAACTATCTTAGACTACAATTCCGGGACGGAATTCCCTGTAAGAGGTAGGTAATGTAACCTCTCGTAAATTTCCCATACGATTAGTAAATGCATACGAATAAATAAAACAATGTTACGATAATTTAACACCATTTTACGGGTAACAAATTTTTTTTTTATGATATGGCTTGATATTGAACCACTACGATAACTGTGATTGACCGTTTGCCCAGGAACGATGCTTACACACAACCTAGATTGCCTATAATTATTGCGAACGATAAATAATTATATAACGCGCTTATATTTAATAATCCGTTTCGTCTAAATAACGTATACTATTTATATATTCCCCGAACCTACGAAACTTCCCGAGAACGCTCACTAATATTTTTTGAACTTCGACACGATAATCGAGACACCCCAGGTGGGCCCCCAACACCCAATGGGCCACGGATACACCACACAAACCAAACGGACTACTTTTCTTTCTTTTCTTTTGTTTGGGCCGACACCACCAGCAGCCCACCAGGCTCAAAGCCCAAACGCACCCCTTTTATTTCTTTCTTTCTTTTGCAAACACACCTCGACACCCTCAAACGCACCCTAATATCTAACGATTCCTACACATAACGAGCCTATATTTTTGCACATCTTGGATTATCTACTGCCCAAGAATCATACGAGACCAAAGTTCTACTCACATGCTTTCGTTACTACCACTAAAAACGATCAAAGCTAAGACATGAACCCTCCAAGGAGATAAGGCCAAATCGTGGCATCATTACTCTTCCACACCTCCCCTCCTCCCCTATCATGAGCATATGAACAGAGATTGTGTCAGGAATGTATCACAAGGATACTTGGTTTGTACGCACGTCATTGGACAAGTAATGAGGCGCTACTATTTGCTTAACATGGAACCAAATCGTTCCTATGATCTCACGTATCTTCCATATCTTAAAACGCAATATATAACAAGCACATGCACTCACAATTTGAAGCACACTTGTACGTACCAAAACTCACACAAACGAGAACACAAAAGCTACATTGGAAGCCCTACGGAGTGCACAAGGGAACCACAAAGCAAGAGAACCGAGGAGCGAGTAGCAAGCTTATAAGTGAACCATCGAAGGCTTGAAGTGAACCACGAGGCATTGAACCACATACACGAACCATTCTCACCGTTTTACTCCACCTTTGAGGTGAGGTGAGACTTCCAAAATCTCTATTTCTTATATATATATATATATATATATATATATATATATATATATATATATATATATATATATATATATATATATATATATATATATATATATACACATATCGTTCACTTTGCACAAACACTTCGTCTAAATAAAACAAGAAACTAAAACGTAACATATGTGTAATATTCATTATTCTACATGTTTACTAAGTCACAAACGAGCTTACATAATTATTTCAAGTTTATATTTATGTTTAAATACTAAAAACCATACGATCTCAAGTCACATGAGACATGCAAGTTACACACTAAAAGACTTAGAATTATTTTGAACTTTTATAATTTTTGTGTATTGAGTTTTGACCTTACACTTTGACCTCGCCATTTGTAATTTCAACACACGACCCATTAATATTTTTGTACGAACTAATTGTTTACTTGGTATAGAAACGAGAATGATAAATAGTACGAATTAACAACATCGTTTGATCACCTAACGAGACCCAAAGTAAATCGACATTAGAACTGTTTTCAGAAACTTAAAAACCTTAAGTGGGCCGTAAAGCCCAAAAAGCTCATTTCAACTTATTACGATAAGCTGAGCATATAAGCTGTTTTGAAATGCTTTTGTAACTTAAAATGATGGATTTCTATAACCCTAGTGTTCCCCCAAACCCCTTGGATCATAAAACCTTAACGGGCCCTTAATTTTGGCTCGTTAAGCCCAATTAACAAAATAAGCTAATAATAAGCTGATAAGCTGTGAAAATAAGCTATTTGAGACCTTAAGAGCTTATTGAAATAATAAAAATGTTAAGTTTTTAAACTTGGAAATGTTTGGACCATTTTTGCAAATGTTCGAAGGATAGGGACTAAAATTGTCAAATTTGTAAACTTAAGGTGAAAAGTATAAAACTGTTTTTCTAAGGGTATAAACTGCAAATTTTGAATTTTAGGGATAATAAATGTAAATATTTGATATTTGGACTAAAAATGTAAATATATATAATTTTTGGACTAACGGCGTAAATGTTTTCCGTTAAGGGTAAAAAGTGTAAAATTGAGAAACATGAAGGATTGAATAGTAATATTGATTTTAATAATAATTTTATTATATATATATTTGAATATATATTAAATCGATAAATAGTAAACGTAACTTATTACATATATATATATATATATATATATATATATATATATATATATATATATATATATATATATATATATATATATATATATATATATATATATATATATATATATATATATAATACGAATAAAACTTATATGACGATAACTAAATTTAAATGAATAAAACAATACTTAAGCATTATCTATTTTTATACGACGTAACACATCGCGTATACACTTTATAGATTATTCGTAATTAATAATAAACGTTCGCAATAAAACGAGACTTAAGAACTGAAACGTGCCATATCTTATAGGTTGTGTGTGAAGCCGTTGCATTGCATCGTTGAGATTACGTTTGTTCTACTATCCTACTAAGGTGAGTTCATAGCCCACACTTAACTGATTTCTGTGGGGGGGGGGGGGGGATACATGCTCAAAAACCGAACACAAGTCTTTTCCTGATCTTATTATTGCTTAAGTAGCTATTGCCAAAAGTCCCTCGATCATGAACCTTAATCACTTGAAAGGTGAACGTAAATAATTGTGAATAGATCTATTAGGGATTGACAATCCCCATTTGGTTGCTAGAGGAAATTTACCAAATGCACATTATTTGAATATAATAGGTTACTGGCAAATACCTATCTTGGGGGCTATATATTTTACATCATTATTATGAAAATATTGATGTCTGTTGAATCGTTGAGTGTCATGAGCTTAATGCAATAATGAATGTGATTTCTAACCTGTTTATTTGTATCGATATTACAATAAACATCTACCTCTTGTGTTCAAACTCTTAATTATAAACCTATGAATTTCACTCAACTTTTTGTTGACTTTTAGCATGTTTATCTCAGGTAACTAAATAGAATGGATGGCAACGGCATGAAGTGGGCAAATAAAGAAATGTTTATTTCTCTTTAAATAAAACTTGTTGTTGAATAACGAATTCTCTTGGAATTATAAATATTTGGTATTTTAAATAAAACTTAAAACGATCACTTGAATCATTTTCTATAATTGTGACGAAAGATCCACAATATAATACCCCAAAAGTCTTCCGCTGACATTTTAAGTCTTCCGCTGTATTGATCGATTTTGGGGGTGTTATAAGATATTTGGTTGGAGCTATCAATGGTGGATTTTGGTATTGTGGTGTTCCGTAAAAACACAATCGGGCTAGAAAGTTTACTAGTGGTGTAGGACTGAGACGGAAATTTGAATTTGGTGTCTGGATGTTTTGTTGTCGAAGTTTTGGAGTTTTGGTTTTTAGAGTGTTTTTTTTAGACATTTTGTAAATATAAAGATAGAATGAGAAGTTGTTTATAAAAATGATGGGATATGTGATGAGGCGAAAAATGATCCGTTTTTAGGGGGTCATTTAAGCCCGAATTCGAATTTATTTGATCAAATATTGCCCTAAATCGTTCCTTTTGTGATTTTAGGTACTTTGGGAGAGAAATCTGGAAAAGGAAGCAATTCGGACGTTTTTGGAGCATAAAAGTGAAGAAAACGCCAAAGTCTTAATTTTCCATGCTGGGAACAGTAGGTGACGGCGTCAAGAGTATTTATCTGACGGCGTCAAGAACAGAAGTCCATGACGACCCAGTACAGATTTGACGGCGTCACGAAGGAAGGGCGTCAAGAGTAATAATTCATGACGGTCTGGAAATGAATAAGTCTTGACGGCGTCAAATGTAGATCAAGGCAGTCCGAGAAGAGTTTTGGCGGCGAGGTGACGGCGTTACAAGCTTTGTCTTGACGCCGTCAGACCTATTTTTCTATATATAGTTTTCTAATTTTCACACATTAAAAAGAGAAGTTTTGGAGAAACCCTAAGTACGATTTTGGTGCAACTTTTACAGGTTTTTCAAGGGTTCCAAACCCTTGATACCTTGCAATGTAATTGAGATAAGTGTTCCTTTAATTCAATCAATATGTCTATGTGTTGGTTGTCTATATCTTGTTCTTGTCTCAATTCCATTATGCTAGGCTAGATCTATCTTGTGTTTGCTTAGATCTAATGAAACCTAGATGTTAATTATGTGTTGATTACTTGTTTATTCTTGTCTTGGATGAATGATTTATATGTTAGGCTTAAGAAAACTGGCAGATCTCCAATTGGTAACATGCTTGAACGTCTTAAGAAACATGAACCGAGGCGCAGTAGGTCTTTATTGGTTGTATTTAATGCATGAGCCACTGTTTACAATCCCTATAGTTGTGCTGGGCATGGTGTAGGAGGAGATAAGAGCTCATAGAATTGGGGAGTTATGTGTGCCACCCCATGAATGGTATTAAGGAATACGATCCGTCATCCATGCAATTATAACAAGTAATTAACGTGTAAAAGATGTCTAGGGAGTAGTGAAATCTAAGTAAACACATTTTCTCCAATTACTGCTCACAACTTTAGTATAATTTAGTTTAATTTCATTTTTAGTATTTTATTTTGATTGCATCTTAGTATTGGGTTAGTTCATTAGCAACTAATTCCGCCCAAATCCTTCAAACCTGAGATATTTAATTGCTTTCTAAAAAATATAAAAATTCAAAAATAATCATCCCTCACCCTTAGAACTAGTATTTAGGCTTTCTAATCCTAGCGACACTATTCCTAAGCTGAACGATCAATCCCCCGGTACTTGTCACTATACTATACTACAACGATCAGGTACACTGCCTGGTGGGGGTTGTAAGCTTCTCGAGATCCCTCGAGAGGTAAATCCTGTTGCGATTCCCACGCATCAATATGACAGTATTTATAGGTAAATAAAATAGTGAATAAATTGCATTTTTTGTCCTTGGGGTTTGGCCAAATTGCATATTTGGTCCATATCCTTTCGAAAGTGCAACGCTAGCCCCCATTTTGAATTAAAATAAATAAATGTATTTATATTTATGAATTTAATAAATATCCCCTATATTTTTATTTTTATTTTAAAACAACATATATGTAGTTACTATTTATAAATATTTTTATATTAATGTATAACGGAATTAGGGGCGGAGCTAGAAACTTGAGTTTAGGGGGGCCATAATAACTTGTTATATAATAGTAACATACAATTATTAGATCGCTCAAACTCTCTGTAAGAAGGACTAGTTTCATTTGATAATATGTCATAATAGCAATAACAAGCCGTGCATTCCTTTTTGAATGTCTTACTATTCTTTTATTTTCATCAAATAAGCCTTTTTGTTTAGGGATTATTTAGGTGAATTTCCTAGAGTATACACAACTAATTATGGCATTAAGAGGTATTTTATACTTTTTAAATTTAAAAAAGATACGTAATAGATAAGATTCTAAATGCTACTTCAAATAATTGTATATAGGTTTTAGATTTTTCATTTTTATAACATGCGTTTTTGTGTCTTTAAGCAAAAAGTTTAACATGTTTAAGATTGGGTCTAATATAGCCAGTTTTTAAATTGAAAGGGCATACACTAAAATGTACATCTAGATAGGGTCATAAATACAAAAACTTTTCCTTTGGCCCACAAGTAAACACGTGTGTGGCCTTTTTGATCATCTTTCTAGTAGAAACAAACCCAGACTGTTTTTCGAAGCATTAAATAATAAGTTTTTTGTTGAAAAAAAAAGAGAGAGCGGATGTTCTCCATCACAAACACAACCTAATTGATGTCTTGGGCAGTTGCTTAGTTAGTCCATCGCCAAGATTGAAGACTTTGTGACGCATGGCCGAAAATCAAGCTACGGTAGCTGGGCTATTAGGGGTGGTTGAGCACCCGCTAGCCACTCTATTGGCTCCGCCTCTGAACGGAATTATAAATATCAAATTGAAAACATAAGTTACTGTGATATCTAAATTAATATACAATATTCTACTTATGCGAACAACTCATGTTATTTCTCTCTATGAGAATAAGTAAGGATTTTATTTATTTATTTCATTTTTTTTTAATTTTTTTACTATCCACGTTCAATAACACTCATGCTATTCCTCTTTATAAGTTTAAACCGCGTGTACACAGGTTTAAAATTTAATACGGCTAAAGTTGATATTAACATGAATAAAATTATGAAAATTGAGGCATGACCCCACGGGTTACCGTGAGATTAAAATATATACATGTTGTGCATGATAGCATCAAATAATACATTTTTTTTTTTATCAAAATCCCATGATTATTGCTCATTTTTATGGTGTTTATATGATATTTTATACTAAGTTGTTATAAATTTGCATTTATTTTTAATTTGGAGCTAGGAAGCAATTCTCGTGAAGGATACCTGAAAATGATGGAAAATGGAGTTAAAAGTGAAGAAAAAAAAGCTACAGTCAAGATATACACAGCATACACCCAAATTGGTATACAACGTATACGTCCAAGGCTATGGTGAAATTTTCCTAAGTGTTGAAGAGTATACGGCACATACTCCTTGCTATGTATAAACTTATGATTATGGCATGAATTCTCCCTTGGAATGACTTGTATGCTGATAGAACTTCGTTCCCCTTGCTCCCTTAGTTCCTCCTGACTTCTGTGTGGTGAAAAGTGAATTAATAAACTCAGAATTAGGGCTGGTATTTATAGGCCTGACTTTGCTACGGCGTAGCTCTACGTTTATCTACGCCGTAGCCTTCGTAAATACAATCTACGTTGTAGCTTGATCATGTGCTATAGTTGTAGTTGTTTAATTGTAACTTCTATGGCGTAGTTTTGTTGGAAACTACGTCGTAACTTCATCTTTGACCTCGATAGTTCTTTACTGCATGAATTTGAGGTCTACGCCGTAGGTAGAGTGATTGCTACAATGTAGAAGCCTTTAGTGGATCACTACGCCGTAGCTTGTTTAAGGGCTATGTCGTAGTCTTCGTATATGAGTGCTACGGCGTAGGTAGATGGTACCTCTACACCGTAGTTAGTGCAGAATCCGCATACTTCAATAATTTTCACATTAATCCTTCCAAATCCGCGTTTTTTCGTTCCTATGCAAATCTTTGCCCTGAAAACAATATAAACATATAAGAGTATATATCCTAGCATATTAACACAAAAGATGAGTAATTTAGGGGGAAGTTAACACTAATATATGGGCATTATTTGATGTTATCATGAGACAAAGTTCGACTCTTTGATGAAAGGTTATCATTTTGAATGAAAATTGATTTTTCAAGAAGAGCTCCAACTTATATCTTCTTACATCGCAAACAATATTGTTCTGAGAGTGAGCTTCTAAATCAAAAACATGATTTGAATGAAAAACATAAAGTTTTGAAGTCATGCATATAAGGAATTTGTTTTATTTTAGCATGCTCGTTCAAAACAATGAGCTTAAAAGAATAAATTCAAATTCTTTAAAACAAAGATTAAATCACTTAAGCGTTGTCATATTATTTCACTTAATCATTTCTCAAAAAGATTTCAATCTTCGTGTAAGTGAAAAGTGCTTTAAAAATTTTTTGTATCCAGCAAAAATAAAATACTCAAATGTGCAATTACAATTTTGGAGCTTTCAAGAGGAAAATGATATATGGAAAGCAAATGATTGAGAAAAAGTTTGCGAATTTACAAAAGGAACTCTCGTCTTAAATTTCCAAAAGATGATATGACACTTTCAAGGGGGAGCGTCTCCAAATTCATGTTTGAAAATATTTTCTAATGAGAAAAGAAATTCAAAATGTTTACATTTCACCTTCATATGTTCGTATTTTTGCATCTTTTAACCTTTATGTTTGTTGGGTCTGATTTTTGACCCAATTGTCTCAGACAAGTATTTAAACATAAAATAGCCTAATTTATTAAGTTTCTAATAAATATCAGTAAGAACAGCACTCACTGATAAGGATCAGAGAGTAAGTCACCATCTGATCTAATCAGAAGTCTTACTCTTTGATGGTTATCAGAAAGTGTTACTCCCTGGTAGTTATCAAATAGTACACACTGATGGTATCAATGATGGTACCTCACTAATGATCATCGATGGATGTAACTCATTGATAATAGAAGTGAGAGTTTTATAAATCTCAATCAACTGGTAAGCTTCAGGGAAGTCGAAGACCAACTGAAAAAACAATTTGTAAACTGATGTAAGTGTCATGAAGCAAGCTATAAGGAGCTACAAACAACACCAGAGGAACTGAGATCTGACAAATGTCTCAGTGACTCTGAAGACTTATCTGCTCTAAACTCTGATGAATGGGCGGGAAACTCCTTGGGAAGATAAGCGAATGGTCTTACCAAAGGACGATAAAGCAAGATTTTGGGCATAAAAGGTTGTCAGCATTGGAAATCAAAAGCACGCTTTACGTAGCTTCCTAGGCACGTGCTATCTACATCTAATTGGCAAACTACTATACCCATGTGCATCCACACTATTTCCCATCTCTATTTAAATGAAACTTTGTAACAGAGATAAGTAAAGATACTAAACAAACACATAAATTAATACTTAGCATTACAATTGATAGGATCCCCTCTCCTAAGAACGAACTAAGCAAAGCTAGCTGCCATGAGCTATTCCACTGTAAATCTTTGATTTATTTCTAAAAAATATATAAACATTGGAAAGTACAAATGGTGTTATTCATAGACTAAGTGGTCTTGAGTAAAAGATGTCGATTTTCTCAATGTACGTTTGGCATCATCATTTGCTCAAACCTTGTGGACCAACAATATTAAATATCTTTATTGGCATAGGTTAAGGGGAAATGTAATTCTTAAATGGTTTTAAATGCAACATTTTCAGACAAAGCAAAAAAAATTATGTAATATATTGAAAGAATATCAAATTTAGTCGATCAAATTTCATATTGTATTTCACTTCCAAATGGTTTTTTTAAAACAGTTTCCTTTCATATGCGAAATTTCTATGAAAACCATAATGCATATGTTTAGGGGTAATGATCTTACAAATGAAAAAAAAACTTCCAAGTGTCCAAACATTTTGATATATTCAAACACTTTGGAAGATTTTCAAATCATTTTGATTCACATCATGGGACTACCAAAGGCTTTGAATCAAAAGCATTCAAGAGATAGTTTGGCATGTATTGATAAATTTGCACGGATTGATATAGTTACTAAAAATACTCATATGATCTTCTAGAACCAGCATGATCTAGCTCGGAGCCTCCTTCCACTATTGGAATGTTAGGTCTACGTGACAGAGTTTAGTGTGCAGATCAACATATATCATTTTCTAAAGAAAGAAAAGAATGAAAAAGCCAAATGGTTAGAGTTGAAAATATGTTGAATGAGAGGTAAGAGGAAAGAAAACGAAGTTAGTGTAAGGGTTAAAAGAATTGAAACCCCTTCCTACACTATGATGGACGTCGGGTAACTACATAATCCATCGGATTTCATTTGTTGATTTATGGTATTGATGCACACATCATAGACCCAATATTGCAAATGAACAACCCCTTATATCCACTCAAGTTCTTCTAAAATAGTTCTTGTTTGATTCTCAAGGAGATTCAATGCATAATTTATCGACTACTCATTCCGAGTTTGTTGATGTTAAAACAAAGGATAATTTGCTCAGGTCCTTGCATATTAAAGTGCACAAATCGAGTTTAGAGCCAAATGAATTCAATGAAAATATTTTTTGGACATAAAATTACATTTTTATTAAACATCAATGACACAAATTGTACAAGATATATTACATGTATTTGTGACATCGCATGTCTAAGTGACTATGTCAGACCATTCATAGTGATACCTATAAATTGGTATTCCACGATGATAGAATGGAAATCCTACCAGTGCTAGCATTAAGCCAACGTTGAAAGTAGGTCTCTAATTTGATTCAAATTATAGTTAACTAATAATCTATGTTATCTAGTAGTTATTGTGTTCTTTCGAAATTCGTTTTCGAAAACACAAGCAACATTTCCTTGATTTATTAAAGAGAATAGGTGAAGTTACCCAAATTTCACAAAATCGATGCTTTAACCGGATTTTATGATCATATTTCGGCATCATTATCATCAAGATATTGATTTGATTATACTATTCAACAACCCACCAGAGGTTCTCGAACATGATTTTATTGATACATGGATTACGCTGTGTAAATACAACATTCGATCTTCAAAAAGTTTTTCGGCTCATGATTCATAATTTGTGGGAGAAGATATGATATTTTTGGGGAAGATTGTTTGTTCATTGATTGATTCAAGTGGAGGAATCGTTACTACTCTGATATTGCTACATTCATCCTCTACAACGAACAACGACATTTCTACCTTTAACAAGCATTTCGCCTTCGATAAAGCGTTACAACATCAGTCTTCAATGAACAAAGAAATGATACCAATCATTCTTTTGGTTTCGAGGAGGTTATTAGTCATGTTTGGGGGAGTATGTTTTGTTTATAAAGGAAGAATGTTTGATTTTTAAATGAGATTTTAATACTCAGTTTCTACTTTACAACAAGTTTTTTGTGCTTCAATGATTATTCGTCTATTGATTATCAACTCGGGGCGTACACATATTCTTGATGACCGCGATAAATCATATTCGTCTTGAGAGGGAGAAATGTATATTTGTTGATAATTGTGGAAAGAAACTTGCCATAATGGGAAGTAATATTTGAGATATCGAGATTAAGTTCAAAGGATAATTAGTGAAAAGAAAAAGTCGTTAATGATGTTTTTTCTCAAGGGCTACAAAGTTTTAACATCTAAAGTAGGTTGATTAAGACGATACGATTTGTCTTCAAGGTTATGATCTTTCATGTGTTTGATCAAGAATGCTGAAGATTGATGAGACGTCCGAAAACGATGAAGAGGGGATACAATAGCAAGGTTTTGAAGTAAGTTGTAGTGTCTGATGATGTTTAATTCTGATCAACATCACTACTTCAAAATATCAAATAATAACTCCTAACTAAAGTCAAATATCGTCGTCAATAACGAAACAATCCAATACACAGACAAATAATCTCTCTATCATCGCACACACACTTACACACGCTAAACTCGACTGATAAAAGCTTGAATCTTAGAATCAACATTTTTTTTTCAGTGTTAACCATCTCGAGCTAACATCTTTTTAAGCACAACATTAACAAATTTACTTTTAACATCATCAAATATGAATCTATCATTGATAAGTTATCATTTTTATACCAAAAATGATATAAGCGATAATTTAATATTTTAATATGATTAAAGAAAGGGTTGTAACTGAAACGTAACAATCATTATACGTATTCATTTGCATATTAATAGTTGTTTGGTTACACAAATAAATTTTGATTTATTTAATTATTAATATTGAACACTTTTGAATTTACATCATTATTTAAAAAAAATGAAATATGTTTGTATTGTGTACTTCATGACATATATACTACTTAAAAGTTTAAGCCAAAATCTTACACCTTTTATTATGAGTAAGATATATATTATCAATTGAGTAGTCATTGGCATGACTACTTTTCGCTTTTAATCTTATGTCTAACAAGAATATTGAAATACATTGCTAAATAAATAGTAAATAAGAATAATGAGAATAAGTTGTTGTTTATTATTATGTGGCTGTGAGTCTGAATCTGATTCGTACATCTGAATCTGAATATATATGTAGTTGAAAAGTCTGAATCTGATTTGTTATGACCAAGAAACACCTTCAGGAGGTCGGGGATGCTCAAAATAAAGAGTAAACATGGTATATTATTAGCTTCAAGAAAGGGGAAGATGTGTATGTTTTCTAGAGAGAGAAAGAAGGAAAACACACACACCTTGAAATACAATGAGACATCCACCCTCCTAGCTGGGACTAGGAGGGGTATTTATACTAGAATACAAGCCTAACTTAACACTATTGACTAAACTAGTCTTTGTACATAGAAAGAGATGCTATTCCCGAATATAACATTACTTTTAAGGCTAACAATCTCTCCCCAAAGTGATGTTATATGGGAATATCTGACAACGTTCCCTACAAGTAAAATTGAATAGAAAACATAAGCGCAGCAGCTCTGAGAGTGGTCTTCAAACTTCATTCCTTCATTCAGCTTTCTGAATCTTCTCAGCTGCCATCTTTTTACTTGCAGAAGAACAATGTGAGAAAATCAAATTAGGGATTAAATTTGGCTTAACACTCTCCCCTAATTAGTGCTCTCCCCCAAACTGAAAACCTTTCTGATGAATGCCCTGAAACTGAGGAAGTCTTTTGATACTTAAATGCAAACCGTCTTTAGTCTTCAAACACACAGCGGAAAATGTAGAACAGACTGTAGACTCGACCTTCTTCAAGATTGTCCATTCGGGGGAACTAAATATCAACATCTTCATCTCACCAAATGCATTCCAGTTATCTTGCATAAAGTAAATAAGTCCATAACGTACACATGAAATGATAACACCAAAGTAACAAGTTGAAACACCGATCATCTTGAATTTGTTGCCCGAAATTGGTGAAGGTGGATAAGATAGAAGTACGTAGAAAAAGTTGATAGGATAAGGATATAGAATCAACCAATCTCCGACAAAAATCACTTCATAAATCATTATGCCCGATCATGAGAACTTGTTGTGCGTCCTCGATGTACACATTTCTCTCCCCTGATGGTTACGATTTATCAAAATCAGCATAATAATGTGTACGTGACTCATGAACTGGAAGCACTTTATCATAAATCATATCAGCCCGTGAGAAGATGTCAATAACCCAATCTACTAAAAATACCATTTGAAATTGTCTTACTCTTTATCAACCTCTGAATCAACAACAGCTCTCTGTAGTAACCCCATATGAAGATAACCCGATATGACGAACTTGAGAATGAAGTAAAATCCCTCAGATTTGTGACTTAAGCTTGTACTATCTTGTGACAAGAACGGTGTACCATATACCCCTAAAGAAGTGTAATAAGCACAATCCATTTTGACATATCCTCAACTACGTGAGACACTGAGCACTACAACGTAACTCCTTAAAGTGATAGCTACTTTGTGAGTATAGAGAGAAAGAATCACAAAAATAACTAGATATCCAAGTCTTCGTCACTATTAATATATGCCCAAACAAGTCATCTTCGCGGGAGTGAAGAAAGAAAGAAGATGAAATAAGTACACGCGCCCGTAAAACGTTACTTCAAACCCGAATAAATAATAACGAATTATCCCCATATTCACAAATATCCGATACTAGCCGTTGTCATTTGAATGTGATTCTTGATCAGGATCGTTTAAGCAATTCGTGGTGTGTTTTTGGAGTGTGATATATTGGTATTTAGGTAATGAAACAATAAAATGAATCATGTTCTATAAAATGTTTACCAATAATATCATGTGTTTTTGGTGAAGTGGTAATTAGGGTTTAGGGTATTCAATGCTTAGGTGATTCGATGAGGTTAGGGTTTTGTTTATTTAATAATCTTTTGATGTTTCCTTACTCAAAATCCCATCTCGTTACTCGATATCCTAAGTCAATTTTGGCAGAGTTTCGTTTAGATTAGTCCAAAAGAAATCCTTACTCGATAAACGATAAGGTTGGACCAGCCTAACTCGGCAAACTATATGAAGCATACGCAAAACATGAAACCGTTGCACAAAAATCAACCCTAACTCGGTAATATGGCCCAAACTCAGTAGTTAGCATCTAACTCGGTAAAGCTGTCCATACTCGGTAACCAAACTCGGTAACATTGAAACTCATGACCCTAACTCATAAACTTTTCAAACTCGGTACCCTAACTCTATAAAATCATTCAAAACTCGGTACCCTAACTCTATAAACCTTTCGAACTCGGTACCCAAACTCTATAAACCTTTCAAACTCGGTACCCAAACTCTATATAATCTTTCAAACTCGGTACACAAACTCGGTATACCACTCCAAACTCGATAAAAATTTTTCTAACTCGAAAAATTTATTCTAACTCGACAAAATCAAATCCAAGCTCGATAATCTCCCGATGAACAGTACCAGATCCGATTATTTTCAACCAAAAACGCGATTTTTCACCCAGAAACACGATTTTTCACCACAAAACACCACGATTCGCCCCCGGTTAGCTCTGATGCCACTTATTATGACCAAGAAACACCTTCAGGAGGTCGGGGATGCTCGAAATAAAGAGTAAACATGGTATATTATTAGCTTCAAGAAAGGGGAAGATGTGTGTGTTTTCTAGAGAGAGAAAGAAGGAAAACACACACACCTTGAAATACAATGAGACATCCACCCTCCTAGTTGGAACTAGGATGGGTATTTATACTAGAATACAAGCCTAACTTAGCACTATTGACTAAACTAGTCCTTGTACATAGAAAGAGATGCTATTCCCGAATATAACATTACTTTTAAGGCTAACATGATTACATCTTAATCTGAATAAGTAGTTGAAAAATCTGAATTTGAATCAAATAAATCTATTTGTTTTTGTAGAAATGCATGGATGTGTTAAACTACCGGTTTTTACACTTTAAGATAAATAATTGCATTCAGGTGAGAAACAAACTTTATTAACATAAAAAATATAATATAGGCAATTAAAGGTTAGAAATATCTATACTACTTATAATACATTTTGCACATTCTCTCCTATTTAATTTTTAAGATTTTCATAATTTTTAAGTAAAATACAAGTTATCAAACACAAAGAACAAGTATTTAAAGCACAATATTTTAAGAGCCACATATCTCTTACATCTCTTACAATTAATACACCCCATCACACATTAATACAAGTTATAAAACACAATGCACAAGAATTTAAAGCACAAATATTTGTACATGTACAGCAATTCTATCGACCTCCTTTAAGGACCACATATCTCTTAATTCGATGCTAAAAAAATGAAACAAATATCTCAGCTTTTGCACGACACATAACAAAATTCATATTAGACAAAATCACAAAAATTTGATTTCAATGTTTGTATCAATAAAAAATCAAACACATTTACAAAATAAAAATAATAAAATGCATGAGAGATATAAGAAATTTTTGGTTTGCTTTCTTTAGGTGTTTGAATATCAAAAGAGAAAAAAAAAAAAATTTTTTTTTTTTTTTTTTTTTGGGATAAGAGAAAAACTTAGTGTGACTGCGTGTGTAGTTGTATAAGTGTGTTTAGGGTTACACATACTTAGAGAAAGAGAATGTATATAGTTGCTATTAATGAGGGTAAATAAGTAGTGGACTTGGGTTGGTAAAAGAAATATTGGGCCTTCTTGCTATAATCCGCAAATTTGGAGTACAAATGTGTTTTGGGTTTTATTATTGAGTTCCGAAGATTTTAGAGTAAATTTTGTGATAATCCAGATTTTTTGGAACTGTAAATTAAAGTTTTTAGGTCTAAATTTAGTATTGTTTTATTATTAGAATAATATATTGATATTCAAACGTTAGTCAATAGGATAAGAATGGTAGTATTAAATCGTTTAATGTTTACAAATATAACAAATTAGAATATGTTAGAAATAATATAATGATATTCAAACTAAGATCGTGTGGTTGCTAACTTGTTGTATAACAATAGGAAAAGAATAGTAGTAATAAATCGTTAATATTACAAATATGCTGCATTAAAACAAAATAACATTTGTTCGTTAGAAAATTTAGTCATATGATACCCGCCGCCGCATCACGCGGGTACCCTGCTAATTTTAGATAAAACATTCAATCTCAGGTTTAATTAAAAAAAATAATAAAATAAAAAGTGACGAGGTTTGGATAGAACTTTTCAAAATGATTAACTAAACGGGTTGCGTTTGAGATATCTAAGTTCGCTAACCTGAATTCTCTAGTTTTTTTTTTTCTTTTTTTTAATCATTTTTCGTATAATATTTTGAGATTCTTAAAACGGTTTTTCTTTAAAAAAGTTAAAAAATAATTAAAAATTGAAAACTCACGCAAAAGTAAGTTATAAAAGCACTCAGAATATACCAAAAAATCTTTTATATAATAAATGTATTACATCCTTTTGGAGTGATTTTTCAAAATCAATCTTAGTTGAAAAAAATTGAACCAATAGGAAAGCTCGATTTTGACACATAGGCGAAATCGAGCAATATAATTGGCAAATAAAAAGTCAAAATTGAATTGATTTTGGTTAAACTTTAATAAATTTGGTGGAGAATTTGATTGAGAAAAAATACACATAAAAATATAGGTGTCAAATTTATGAAAATAAAAACTTAAAAAAGGAGGAGGTAATTAATAAAACATTAGTGGTTGAATTTTAAATATATTATATAGAGTTAAGTGTAAAATTATAAATCTTCATGTTTTTTGATAACTTTAGATAATAAACAAATAATACCTTACACTTTATAACCCCTATACTTTATAATATGAACTTTATTTACAATTACATGAGTATTAATACTAGTTTGAGACTTCCATCCATTAAACATACAAAATATAAATATACGAATTAGTTTTAATATACGTTAAATGTTTTTAAAATAAATATTACTTTTAAACTTTCATCTACTAAAATATTCTTTTTACTATGCACGTTAAACAAGGACGCATGTTATTCTATTTAAAAGTTTAATCTATGCGTACAAGGATTTGAATATTAAATACGACTAAATTATTATTAACGGTAATATAAATATCAAATTTTGATCACGAGTTACTGTGATATGAAAATAAATATACGCGATTGTACTTATAACCACGACTAATGTAATTACTATTTAAAGTTTATATACGAATATCCTGAAAATATTTGAAAAACTTTACGGAGTATATTTTAACTTCATCAGCTCATTATGTGCTACTAAACTCGTACATTTCGTATAACATGATACCAATTGTTAAAATTTAAACAACAACATCAACATCAACCTCAACATCTATATCAGCTAAATAAAAGTTTATATACGGATATATTTTAACTTATAACAACGACGGCGCTCGTGCTACTAAACTCGCACATTTTGCACAACATGATATCAAATATACGCGATTGTACTTATAACAATGACTCATGTAATTATTATTTAAAGTTTATATACGGATATCCGGAAAAACAATATTAAAAAACTTTACGGAGTATATTTTAACTTCATCAACGCTCATTAGGTGCTACTAAACTCGCACATTTTGTATAACATGATATTAATAGTTAAAGTCAAACAACAACAACAACAACAACATCGACCTCAACCTCAACCTCAAAATCTATGTTAGTTAAACAAAGTTAAATCTTTCATCCAATAAGATTTTGTACAAAATATTAATAGATATTAATACATAATGACAAACTCATGCATATTAATTAGTTATACTTATATCACAATTTTCACGAGTAAATTCTTATATGTTCATATAGTAAAACAAAATTTTAAAATAAATTTTATTTATGTGTAAACCACGTGCGTGCACGAGACTTATAACTAGTTACTCTGGTATAATTTACAACGTATAACTTTTTTTTTTTTTTTTTTATCAAACAATCTTTTATATAATAAAATAATTACATCATTTTAGAGTGTTTGTGCAAAATCTTTCTTATAGAAAAAAAAAATTAGAACAATAGGAGAACTCAATTTTGCCACGTAGACAAAATCAATCAATATGATTGGTTAATAAAAAGTCAAAATTGAATTGATTTTTGTCAAACTTTAATAAATTTGTTGAGAAAAAACACATAAAAATATTTGTGTCAAATTTGTGAAAACAAAAACTTAAAAAAAGTGGAAGTAATTAATAAAACTTTAGTGGTTGAATTTTACATAAATTATATAGAGTTAAATGTAAAATTACAAGTTTCCATATTTTTAATAACTTAAAAAAAATAACAAATAACCCTTTACACTTTATACCCCTATACTTTATAAGATGAACTTTGTTTAAAATTATATGAGTATTAGTATTATTTTCAGACTTTATCTATTAAAATTACAAAATTTTATAAATATACAAATTAGTTTTAATATACATTAAATATTTTAAAACAAATATTAGTTTTAGACTTTCATCATTAAAATATTTTTTTTACTATATACGTTAAATAATGACTCATGTTAGTTTATTTGAAAAGTTTAATTTATGCGTACACGAGCTTGAATATTGAATACGGCTAAAATGTTGTTAGCGGGAATAAGAATATCAAATGTAAGCACAGATTACTGTGATATAAAAATAAATATAAGTTATTGTACTTATAACAACGACTAATGAAATTCTTATTTAAAGTTTATATATGGATATCTAGATAAACATCTTTAAAAAACTTTACGAAACAAATTTTAACTTCATCAAGAGGACTTCCCTTATTACGAAAGATGTCTCGTTATGGCGTACTAAAATATCTTCTATTCATGCTGATTATGTGCTACTAAACTCGCACATTTTGAACAACATAATATGAATAGTTAAAGTTAAACAGCAACATCAACCTCAACCTTTACATCTATGTCAGTTAAACAAAGATAAACCTTTCAAGTAACAAATTCTTATCATTAAACCAACAACTTTTTACAAAATATTATTGTAATAGATATTAATATATAATAAAAAATCCTGAACAAGTATTAGTTATACTTATATCACAATTTTTACGGGTAAATTCTTATATGTCCATATACTAAACTAATATTTTAAAATAAATTTGATTAATGTATAAACGTGGAGACTTATATCTAGTTGTAAGAAACCAAATATATCTAAAGAACTCTTCCTTTCTTGCTCAAATTTGGCTCCAAAAGCAACAAAGTTTGCACACCATCGACAGTGGTATTAACTGATACCACCTTCCGCTTCCTAACATCTGCTACCAAGTTTTCAGCTTGCTCACCCTCGGAGTTCAAAGGAAAGAATAAGAACTCCCTGTTTTGACCCGGCATAGAGTCGTTGATACTGGTGAAATCTTTTTGGCTATTAGAAACTAGACCCAACCTTAAAGCTAAGTCACATTCTTTTGGTTCCTCGTGAAGGGCATTCTTTGAACTATGTAGCGAGTCAGAAACACTTATAAACCGGGGGCATAGTGGCTCATGGAATGTTTGGAAAACTGGTTTCCCAACAATTACCGTGTTTGAATTTTGGGGTTGAAAATGGAGACCATAATATAAGGGATACATGGAAGAAGCAGGTAAAGAAGCTTTATTAACAATGGATACAGATTGTTTTGGGAAATTTTCAATTGATGAAGTATAAAAGGATGGACTGGGAGGGGCTTTATGGTGATGCGGCCTTACATCTCTGTTGGTTTCGACAATATGTTTTTGGTTCACATCATTTGGTCTCTTATGGTTTGCTGAGTTCAGATTTCTAGCATTGTTGGGAACGGGATCTTGTCTTAGTTGGCTTACGCAACATTCGGTGCTAATGCATCTTTGGCTTCTTGGTCTCCTTGCAGGAACAGATCCCAGATTGAGCGCAGCTGAGCATCATCAATAATACATATTTGAACCTCTTTAGAATACATAATAAACTCAAATACAAACATTATAAGGAGCTGAGACACATCAAATTAAGTACCTTCAACACAAGGGAGCAAGAATTCACGGGTTTCCATGCTTTCATCTTTTCTAATAATGGTATTAATGGCATCATTTACACGCTCCCATAGCGTTTCCGGGTCCAAGTATTCTGCCTAATGTTTAAGAGTTGTTTTACGTCAAGAACATGTTAAACAATTGTACAAAGATGAATGATGAAAAATAAGAACAGGCGTGAATACCTCAGAATTGGCTTTGGAGTACA
Source organism: Artemisia argyi (assembly GCA_030686995.1). Classification (NCBI taxonomy): domain Eukaryota; kingdom Viridiplantae; phylum Streptophyta; class Magnoliopsida; order Asterales; family Asteraceae; genus Artemisia; species Artemisia argyi. Next base: position 107,827,288 of record CM060678.1, read on the forward strand.
TGATTTCCTCTAATTTCAACACAACTAGTGGCAACTTGTGTTGCCATTCTTCGTTTTTCTTAATAAAAGTGCTATGATTTTCTTGCACGACCCTGATTAAACAAAGCGCGTGTGTTACTTCAAAGCCTATTCAAGCACTCAGAACAATACCAACTAATTGAAACGAATCACACGCACGCATGTACTTGTAACCTAGCTATTTAACTTCAACTTTCAACTTTTAAAACTAACGTCGTCAATGTATATTGAAACTATATTATTTGATAGCCAACTATTTATCTGCTTTCGTTTACAACAAAATCCAGCTAAATACATGCTAAATGATGAAAATTTTTCTAGAAAATTTGAAAATGCATATGTACCAGTTTTTTATTCTAGTATAAAGTTTAATATTTAAAGGACATTCTTGGTGTAGGCATATTGCTAAAAGAGTTCAGTACAAAAAAAAAAATAAAAAAATAAGTTGAACAGTTGTGAAGGTATATATACTAGCATACATTAACAATGACTTAACGATCAAATCGAGTCGAAAAATTTAAACAAAATTTACCTAAAAATTTGTTGAATAATGGAACCTCGAATTGGTTGATGAAGATCACAATGCCAGGATCTTCTCACACATTCATATGATATTGGCACATGATTAGGCATCTTCTACAGATCAGCTCAACACAAACACACACACTCGTAAAGTATGGGTTTCAAAATATATACTAAATATAAGAAATCCTCACGTTTTTGCAAATTCATGGGGGCCACAAATACACCATTGATAACGATTAGTCAGTTATATAGAGGACACCTTTTGTTTATGTTTTGTCAATTTATTATGAAAAAAGTAACTTGTTCTTGTTTGTGTTATAGATTTTTGATTAGTCTATTTGACACTGATTTTGATTGATTTTGTGGTACAATCATGAACCTACATTGTTGGTGTAATCATTTTACGTTAGTTTGTAAAGTTGGTATAGAATATCTAGATGTTTTGTTTTTATTTTGATGATAAATAGTTTTTGTTTATAAAAAGTTGGAAAGGCCTAGTTCGACGTGATGGTGGCCTATGCTTTCACGAAACAGGGGCTCGACAGGCTTGAATATTGCATCATGGTAGAACCATGCATGTGCAGTGGGAATTAAATTACGTATACGTTTATACCTTTACAAGGAACCACAGTACATTATACTATTACACTAGAACAAAAACTGGATTTAGCTACACCCAATAATTGTGACGAAATACATATAGTCACACATGATTTTTCGAGTGTGTGTGACTAAAGGTCGCGTGACCATAGGGTACCTATGATCACATGTTCGAGTTCTTTTTAGTCTCGATTACAAAACATTAACCAACACCTAAATATGTGTGACTAATTTGGTACAAATTTCGTTGGATTAAGCAGTATTAGTGACCATAAACATTGTATAGTCACACAAAACATGTTATTTTTATATATTTAGTTACATACAATTAAGCATAAAGTGGCCAAAAGTGTGAGTAAGTGTCACCATATGGTGTTTAAAGTGAAAAAATGTGTGTTTTGTGTGACTATTGATCATCCAATGGCCACATGAATTGCACGTTTGTGTGGCCTTTTGTAACATTTAGTCACACAAAGCATGTTACTATTTGGTATTTAGTCACATACAATTAGGCATAAAGTGGCAAAAAGTGTGAATAAGTGTGATCATATGGTGTTTAAAGTGAATAAATGTGTGTTTTGTGTGACTATTGATCATCTAATGGCCACATGAAGTGTATGTTTGTGTGACCTTTTGTAATATTTAGTCACACAAAACATGTTACTTATGGGTATTTCATCACATACAATTAAGCATAAGGTGGCCAAAAGTGTGAATATGTGTGACCATACGGTGTTTAAAGTGAAGAAATGTGTGTTTTGTCTGACTATTGATCATCCAATGGCCACATGAATTGTATGTTTGTGTGGCCTTTTGTAACATTTAGTCACACAAAGCATGTTACTTTTGGATATTTAGTCACATACAATTAAGCATAAAGTGACCAAAAGTGTGAATATGTGTGACCATATGGTGTTTAAAGTGAAGAAATGTATGTTTTATGTGACTATTGATCATCCAATGGCCACATGAATTCTATGTTTGTGTGGCCATTTGTAACATTTAGTCACACAAGGCATGTTACTTTTGGGTATTTAGTCACATACAATTAAGCATAAAGTGGCCAAAAGTGTGAATATGTGTGACCATATGGTGTTTAAAGTGAAGAAATGTGTGTTTTGTGTGACTATTAATCATCCAATGGCCACATGAATTGTATATTTGTGTGGCTTTTTATAACATTTAGTCACACAAAGCATGTTTCTTTTGGGTATTTAGTCACATACAATTAAGCATAAAGTGGCCAAAGTGTGAATATGTGTGACCATATGATATTTAAAGTGAAGAAATGTGTGTTTTGTGTGACTATTGACCATCCAATGGCCACATGAATTGTATGTTTGTGTGGCCTTTTGTAACATTTAGTCACACAAAGCATGTTACTTTTTGGTATTTAGTCACATACAATTAAGCATAAAGTGGCCAAAAGTGTGAATATGTGTGACCATATGGTGTTTAAAGTGAAGAAATGTGTGTTTTGTGTGACTATTGATCATCCAATGGCCACATGAATTGTATGTTTATGTGGCCTTTTGTAACATTTAGTCACACAAAGCATGTTTCTTTTGGGTTTGTAGTCACATACAATTAAGCGCCAAAAGTGTGAATAAGTGTGACCATATGGTGTTTAAAGTGAAGAAATGTGTGTTTTGTGTGACTATTGACCATCCAATGGCCACATGAATTGTATGTTTGTGTGGCCTTTTGTAACATTTAGTCACACAAAGCATGTTTCTTTTTTGTATTTAGTTACATACAATTAAGCATAAAGTGGCCAAAAGTGTGAATAAGTGTGACAATATGGTGTTTAAAGTTAAGAAATGTGTGTTTTGTGTGACTATTGTTCATCCAATGGTCACATGAATTGTATGTTTGTGTGGCCTTTTGTAACATTTAGTCACACAAAGCATGTTTCTTTTGGGTATTTAGTCACATACTATTAGGCATAAAGTGGCCAAAAGTGTTGATATGTGTGACCATATGGTGTTTAAAGTGAAGAAATGTGTGTTTTGTGTGACTATTAATCATCCAATGGCCATATGAATTGTATATTTGTGTGGCCTTTTGTAACATTTAGTCACACAAAGCATGTTTCTTTTTTGTATTTAGTCACATACAATTAAGCATAAAGTGGCCAAAAGTGTGAATAAGTGTGACAATATGGTGTTTAAAGTTAAGAAATGTGTGTTTTGTGTGACTATTGTTCATCCAATGGTCACATGAATTGTATGTTTGTGTGGCCTTTTGTAACATTTAGTTACACAAAGCATGTTTCTTTTGGGTATTTAGTCACATACTATTAGGCATAAAGTGGCCAAAAGTGTTGATATGTGTGACCATATGGTGTTTAAAGTGAAGAAATGTGTGTTTTGTGTGACTATTATTCATCCAATGGTCACATGAATATTTTTTTGCGTGGCCTATTGTAATATTTAGTCACACAAAGCATTAAGCAAATAGTGACCAAAAGTGCTAATAATTGTGACTATATGCATCTTTTAGTCACATATAAGAAATCAATATATATAAAAACACATTCAAATATATATATATATATATATATATATATATATATATATATATATATATATATATATATATATATATATATATATATATATTAAAATGAATTCAAATACAATAATATTGGAATCAATATATATAAAAACGAATTCAAATACAATAAAATTCTCAATAATTTAACAACTTCTGAATCTTGATCTTCTTAGCTTCCTATGATATGGCATCTATGGAGACGTAGTTTTTGCGCTTCGTTAGTAATTTAGGTGCAGCTTTGTTCTCACCAATCATTTGTATGGTACTTGGTGTTGACTTGCCTGTATGAAGCAAAAGCCGTGTGTATCAAACACTGAAATTAATATGATGAATTATATAGATAGGTATTTTGATAAAACACATGCATGTATGTACCTTTTCATCGAAAACCACTTGATCCTTTGGCCATGCATAAAAACCACCAACTGCATCCTTAACTATTTTGAAACTGTTACTTCCTACATCCGGGATGCAAGCTGCATCCACTAAAGATTTTTGAATAGACACCTTGTAGCAATCCTTTGGGAGTGGTTTGTTATGAAGCATTTGCTTTCCATCACTCTTGTACACAGTACCCAAAGCTATAATAGATGATCTCTTTAAGTGCCACAGTTTGCACTTAATTTCCTAAAAATATGATTTGTTGCATGTATATATGTATCAGAAATAAATTAACTAAACAAAAGAATATATGAACATGTTTAAATACATACTTGTGGTAGTGCTTGTAATGTAGACTCATGTTCTTGTGATTGGAAATCTTGACGTGAAGAATCCTTTCGTCTTTGTCTAGTCGTTTTCTTAGATGCGACAGATTTAACAGTTTCCTATATATATAAAACACGGTAAATAAGACATGTATCTAGAATTCAAAAATCACATTGGATGTTTTTTTACTTACACTTATTGTCATTTCCTTTTCCAAAGTTGCAAGTCCATTAGACTTCTGAATGCTCGCAACTTTCTCACATACAGCAACAGGTGTTCCAACATCCACATCAGTACTGGTATTTATATGATTAATGTTCACCGGAGACACCTGTAATATAAATTGTTTAAGAAGTTATAATCTCTTATTTGGTAATATAATTTCACATTTGTAACCAAAAAAAAAACAACATAAAAAATGTCTTACTTGTGTTGGTGTCAATGGAGTTGGCGTTGACTGCGACTGCCCCTTTTGTGCAGCCAATTGATTCATCAAATCCTGGATTACCGCATCTTTTTGTTGACGTTTCCGTCTCTCATTTTCAAGTTCACTTTGAAGTAACACCACTCTTTCATCAGATGCTTGTCTTATTCGAGGCAAATCAAAATACCTCTTGTACGTTACTCCACCTCCCATGCCTCTCGCATATCCTCCCTTTTCCTTACCTAATACAACTGTCATGGCATCAGTGCCATGATCAACCTTCAAGGTTCCTTGTTTGATCTTGTCCTCCATTTCTTTCTGCACACAGAATACGGGAAATAGGTTATTATATGTTGATCCCACTTCCAACAATGAATGTAATACAAACTTTGCAGTAAAACTTACTATTTTTTCTCCCACAGTCCTAATCTCATCATCGTGATATTCTCCATCTTTCTTCTCCCTTCCTTTCAACCACAGCATACCGCGAGGTGGTTCTTCATCTAGTTCAATTTCTTTTCTCTCGATCTTATAACCATCAAATACATACACATGTAAGATAAACCAATATAAACGATAGTATGTGCAAATGTTTAATGTTACCATTTTATCTATCACATTGGCGTATCCACCTCGTCCCATTGTATGCTGATAAACACACTTGGAACGCGCCACTTTAGCTGCAGCTGATTTCACCTTGTAACACAAAATCATAAGGCGTGTATATGTATTAATGTTGACATTATAGAACTAATATATATGTGAAAGATAGTGAAACTTGAATAAAAATGACTAATTAACACCTTGTATTCCACCGTAGCCGTGTACTTTACAAAATTGATCCAATCTTCGGCTTTTATAAGTTCACTGTACTTCGCCGGTACTTCATTTAGTTTTGAAAGTGTATTTTGGTTTGGCAATATGTAGTTTTGTGCCAATTTCCTTCTGAAATTCCTTAGAAGTTGACCAAGACGATTCATTATCAGCTTTCTTACTATCAAGTCAACAGCGAAATATCGCTGCAAAGACTAACACAATGTTGTTAATTAGTTGCACATAATTTAAATGCAGAGATAAACTTATTAACACCTTGTACCTACAACAAGCAACCCACTACTATCCCACACACGACATACACTCAAACAAGAACAAACATATCGACATAACAGACACTCACACAAACACAACTTGTATACTAAACAAGTATCGATCCTTCTTTTATTCCATTGTTTATCCAGGTTCTTATTCGTATTCTAGATACCACATATATTTTCAAATGACCAGATTCACAACCGTATACCACAACATATCAAATGCTTCCAACACAGAAATAAGGTCGACATATATGTATTATGGATTCTTGATTTCATGCTACGTATAGATTTAATTCTATATTAATGGGTTGAAAAAAAGTATATGTGTACCGTGATTTCGTCCCACATTTTATCTCTTGCTTCTGAATCAACTTTCTTCCACGATAGAATCCTGACACCTATATGCTCACGAACCAAGTCACCCAAAAAACTCGAAAACAATGCTCTGTTTTTTCCTGTTAACCTATTCAGAGCATCAAAGGTTACACTGACCTTTATTCCATCGGGTTTTCCATATTCCCGGCGAACTTAGCTAACCTAGTTATCCCCCTCTTAACTATATTAGTATTTGAATGGTTGTTTTCATCATCCTCACCATCTATAGAATAAACCTCTTATTCATATCCTAAATGTTTATCATTCAAATGATCATCTTCATGATCATTTTCATGATTAGAATGAAACATTACATCCGGATTATTATCTAGAGTTTCCATGATTCGTCAGAAGTAATGTGTAAAAGAGAATTAGTAAACTTAGTTGGTAAATAATGGTGTAAAAATTAAAGGTTTTGATGTTTTGGTCGAACCCTAATTTTATGGAGTGAAAATCGGCCTCATGATGGGGCAGTTTTTCAAATAAGGAAACCATAATTTCGAAAGTTTTTTTAAATTTTTGGCTGAAAACTTGGCTCCATATTTGACAATTAAAAATTTAGGCTCCAAAGTTATAATTAAGAGTTTAAATATTTCATTTTGGCTGCAATTTTAATATTTAAACCTAAATACCTGGAGACACCCATATTACTTCAAACTCGCTGTCCCAAACACACTGCAGACACACTAAAATCACCACACGTCGCATAAAATTGAACAAACAAAAGCAAAAAATTGACTTAAAGCAACTAATTAAGAAACTATAACTCATAAGCAGTCCCAGATAAACAATTAAGCACAAAAAAAAAGCAAATACAACCAAGGACTGCCGATACAACAACCAGCCAAACACCCCCTTAAAAGGGCCGTTGTGATTTTAAAACTAAATAATGGTTATACAAGCTGAGATTTTGAAAGTTAAATGTTCTAGTAACTATATTAAGCACTGAAAAGTATATTTTAACTAAAAATAAGCACTAACAATAAACTTGTTCGGGAACCATACCTGTAAACAACAGCATACCCTGTGATATTCTCAAGCAGTTTGTTTCTACCGTTTTATATGTTCAAAATGGAACCCTATACCTGCAAGCACATATAACAAAACCATAAGAACAAGTAATTATCAACTTAACGTATGTGTTCGGGATCGATTACGAAAACATAAGAACAAGTAATTACCTGCAAGCACATAATACTCTAAAAGCTTTTTCAGCCAATAGGTGTATATTCAGTGTGTGAGTCTTTTGCCTCGGCTTTTTCAGCCATGGTTAACTATCAGATGTTCTTTTTTCTTCAAGAATCATGCAACACTAGACTTATGTTTAAATCAGGGTTACAAATTAGACGATTAAGATTAAGCTTGACTCTAAGACTCAACTAGCTTGAATTACCCAATAAATATCGCTTTGTTTGCAGCCCTAGTTATATGTATATTAGCACTTAAAACTTACACAAGAATCAAAATGCTGAAACAAAATCCAGTTGCATTCTTATATTTTCAACCTTGACTCGTTATTCGTTTCAAGGACGTTTTCATACTCAACCTCAAACACCAAAATCACTAAAGCTTGCCTCAAACAATCTCGCATCGAGTTTGAGCTCGTATAGCTTGAATACTAGATTGCAGCCCTAAGTTAAATTGACCCAAATGCGCACTAATTGAATACTAACTATTGCTAACATATTCAAACACCACAACATATTCCAAATTGCAAAACAACATCTAAAATAAACTGAAACAAACTATCAAAGGCATTTCTTTTTAATCTAATTTCCATTAATATTGATAACATTAACAACTAATCAATAATTCCATACATGAAACCATTTAAATTGTTCATATATACAAACCATGGAAATTAAACAAAAGACATAAAACATAAACATATGAGACAAAACAAAAGAAACATCACATCCCATGGAGACAACCCTTCAACCAGTCATGGCCTCAATCTGTTCTTCCTTGGTCTGGACATCCTCCTCAGCATCAGCAATGAGATCATTCAGTCTTTGCAGCTTAGAATTGACATTCTCCCTGTCATGCCTAAGATCATGCAGAGTGTCAAAGAGGTCTTCCTCTCCAAGAGCTTCCAACTCAGCTATTAAAGCATTAAGCTGCCCAATCTCATTCTTCAATGTGGTGACCTCTTCACGCATCCTGTTTATAAAGCCGTGGATACTGGAGATTTGCTGACCCTTGAAGAAACTCATGTAACCATCAACAGAGGTCTCCCCGCTAAACTCAACAAGGTCATCAATCACACGCCTAACAACTTGGTTTAGTCGTGATGGTGCTGCCATTGATAATGAATTTGGGTAAAATAAGGATTGATTGAAATGATTTTAATAATTGATGAAGAAGAGTGGTAGGGATCGTGATGTGGGAAGTAGGGTTTATATAGGGGATTTTTGTGGTGGAGATTAGCGGTGTGAAAGTGGTGTGGTTAATACACGTTGGAACCATCATGATGGATTTGACGATTAAGTTGCAGGCGGCGGTTTCTTTCAGAAAAACGAGGAGAGAGTACTTGTGATGATGAGAACTCATAAATCTGTATGACAAGTCATAATGTCTAAAAATGTCAAACTAATTCCTCCTTATTTTAAACTATCACTATAAATTAGGGTTGTTGATCGGTTCGGTTGTCGGGTTTGTTTGTTTAGTTCGGTTTCGTCAAATCGGCTATATTTTTATTCGGGTCATTAAACACAAAAACGTTTAAAAACATACTAAATAAACGAAAACGGACAAAATTGACCGAAAGCGGAGAAAATGGATGGAACTGGACGAGAACGTGAAAGAAAGTAAGAAAAAGTATGAAACAGAGCAAAACGTCTAAAATAGATGAAAACGGCTATAAACGGACAAAAACGTGTTGAAACGGAATCAAACATGAAATAACGGGGCGAGAACGTGTAAACAAGGAAAAACATATGAAAAGTGACAAAACCCTATGAGAACGGGAAAAACGTGTATAAATGGACTAAATCGTGAAATAACGGGCGAAAACGTGTTAACACTGAAGAGAACGTGTAAACCCAGAATAAAACGTATTAAAACTGACTAAAAAGGACAAAGACGTAAGAAAACGGACGAAAACGTATCAAAACATATGAAAAAAGACAAAACCCTATGAGAACGGGAAAAACGTGTATAAACGGAGTAAATCATAAAATAACGGGCAAAAACGTGTAAACACTGACGAAAACATGTAAACCCGGAAGAAAACGTGTAAAAACTGACAAAAAAAAGACAAAGAAGTATGAAAACGGACGAAAACGCACAAGGGTCAGGTTACCGTGCCCAACTTATCTTTACACCTACCAAGCCGGTGTAACCCATGCATGATCGGTGATAATGGCTAATTCACATGGTGGGTCATGGATATTAGGTTATAACTGGTCATATACATTAATAGTATATATAATTCACATGGTAGGTAATGGATATTATGTTATAACTAGGTTACCGTGCCCAACTTATCTATACACCTACCAATTGTCATGTTACGACATGATTCAATCAATAGTATATAAAATATTATATTATGAAAAGCCCGACCAAATTGTCAATTAGCTCTCTCCCCAATAATGAAAATTCTAGTTTGGGCAAAGAAAGCCAAAACACAATATTTTCCAGAAATATGAGATATTACCGGGTCGTTTTAAGTAAATAAGATGAACATAAATGTACGTACATCGGACGTTCACAAAGATAAATGAACAGACGCGACTTTTGTTCATGTTCGTTCACTTAATAAATAAACGAACATAAAAGAACTTACCAAACGGTTCATGAAATGTTTACTGAACGTTCATTTTGTTTACAGCCCTACTTACAGGATTCTAAACGGCCGGGAAATACTAATTTGAAATTTAAAGCCTAATTTATGTTTCTTAAGTCATAGATGACTAAAAATAATTTTAGAAAAAATAATTTTATTTTTTTGACTTTTATTTTATTTGTTATGAATTAAAAACAAATTTAAAATAATTAAATTATTAAAAATATTAAACTGACGAATAAAACAGAACAAAAATTTGCAATATTTGCTTAAAGTATTGAAGTTTGAAGGAACAATAAAAGTGAGAAAACAGCTTATATAAATAAGCTGTAATAAGCTTAAAAGGATAAATAAGCTAAAAGGGTAAAACGTTTGGTTAAATAAATACTATGTAGGAGTATAACCAAAAAAGTCCCAAGGGCAAGTGGTAAGGGTGTGGTGTGTTGAGGCGCTCAAAAGGTTGAGGCTGGTGAGGTCTCGGGTTCGAGCCTATGGTTCTCCTTGATTTCCCAGCTTCCCTTTTTATGGTTTTAACAAAACTTTTTTATAAAATATTTATAATCAACTTTCCCTCCAATATGCTTGTCAAATATTTTGGTTAATTCCCTCCAATATGACATGAAAAATACTCAGTTTAAGATTGAGCATTTGTTTAACAAGATTGCATAAAACATAATAAATTACAACAAATTCAATGCATAAAACATGTATAATCATTGCATAATACTAGTATTGTTAGATTACATTGCATAAGTGACCAAACTAACTAAGATGTCATAACTAACATTAGTAATACTTACATGTTTCTACTTACATGTTCCTGGTAAAGTACCCCCATCAATGTGTGATTCATAACACACATCCAAAACAAGTTATATACTAAAGATGGGGTATGCAAAAAAAATATCAAATGTACTTCCAGAACATCAACAATCAAATCCAGAATTAACTTAGCAAAGAGGAAAAACGGGATAGACATTGTCTTGAAAATCATATCCATTGACATCAACCTTCAAATGTATAAACTTGAATCTGATCACTTTTTCAAAGTCGAAAGAGCATTCTTTGGCAAACATCCTCCACCTTCCAAACACACTAATAGTTGCAGGCATCTCCGGCTCCTCATTCTCGCACTCCATAGTCATGAAACACTGAACATCACGATGTTTCATGAGCACCTTACGGTATGGGTGGATAGGATGGTAGAGCAGGAATTCTTCCGGGATTTCCTACAGTTGTTTCTAGTAAGTAAATATTTTGTTTCAACGACTTGAACAAATGTAAACAATATTTATGAATGGATATATACGTACAAGTTTCCCTGGCGGTAGAATTGCTGAAAATCTTTTATAGAATGAATGCCCTTCACCAAAGTGGTCTCGATGTGAAGGCCATTGGCAAATATGTTTCATTCGATTGTCATCTACAAAGAATTGTTTTAAATTTTTATTAATAAATAAATCACTGACAATAATAATTTGGAGTATGAAAGTATATCACAACTTTTTACCTTTTTCAGTCTCTAACAAACCAGGTTGAACCATTAGCAAATTGGTGGCACCAAGGAAATGCGCGTTTGTACTTAGACTACCGTCACTTTTGAAGCCGGTAAGCAATAACTCTGTAGCGCGTTTCCTTGTGAAGATGATTGTCATTCCAGCTTCTAAACCCATCACTTCTTTAATGTGGTTCCAGTCATCCATGTCCAATTCATACACAACGGCTCCTCCCGCTTGAACAATATTGACATTCACGTCAAAGTTGATCCCGTCTCCTTGGATTCTGATTTGGTGTGCATTACCTACTCCATTAAGGAATGCAGCAGGTAGTGTCTACAAATAATTTTTAATACTCACCTTATTAGTACATAAAAAGTAAACATTCATTGAGTTATGAAATCACACATTTGACGTAAGATTAATTAATTATCAATATCTAATACCTGGATCTCATCATAGAAGTGAAAAACACGAGACAGGAACCTTGAAAACCGACTGGCATTCATGTTGTACCCACCAAATTCTGTTCCGTCTTGATTGTATCCAGTGACATAGAAGCAGTTGTCGCCTTCCTCAACAAAATGCAATGTTCTAACATCCCGATTAAGGTTTGCCAAAGCAAATGCCCTCCATCTTTCACCGCATAACTGTATGGGGCTGTCAGTTTCAGTCTGTAATGTAACTCTGAAACGAACCCTCTCTGCACTAGTGATGTAGATTGTCCTCCTTCCATTGAAACATGATGTCGCGTACACGGATGGTAGTTCCTGAAAACATTTCAATAATGTATTTGACATTTACTAAATGAACATTTATGTATATAAATTCATTAAGGCCTATGTGTGCGATTACCTGCGACTCTGGATACGTGTTTGGGTTTAACCTTACAACAAATTCAACCATGTTTCTACACAAAAACAGAGCATATGTTAAGGTAATACATTGTTTATACTATAAAATTCAAACAGAGCATATGTATCAGAAAGAAATAATTACGCCGGGGTCGCATTTTTTGTTAAATGGCAACCTATACATTTACATCCTGACTTGCTAATCAACATTTGCTAATGAAACTCAAATGGATTAACACGCAAATAGTTTAACATTCGACCTTTAAAGTAATTCTATATATACAAACCAAACCCGACCGAAGCCCACTCATTCCTACTGGCAATTACAACCGAACCCGACCGAAACCAACTCATTCCTAAAGGTAATACATTGTTAATACTTGACAAATATAACTCAAATGCATATCAATTTTATACCATTCCTACTGAATTATTTATGAGTCAAATAACCAATTTTATACCACAACTTCAACCCATTCAATATGTACAATTAGCCCCTAAAGAATCAACAATCTCTCATAAGTTATCTCATAACTAATCAACACAGTTACTATACTTGACAAATATAACTAACATACTCTTAGATTCCAATTTTCTAGGCTTTCAACTATTTTTGATAGGCAACCTACATGCAGGTTCTTATCATTCAAATATTGATTAAAACCATCTCACAAAAATGAGTTTATACTTCATTAACATGAATAAAGTAGTCAATCAGACCAATACGTATAATGTAAATTCATGGACACATTATTAACAACTAGGTATATATAAATTACTTCAAACAAGATGCAAAACAAGGGAAATAAAAAATTTGACTTTGATGTTTATCAAAAATCAAAAAAACCTAACCTGTGGTAGTTGAGATGAGTTGGGGATGATGGTTCCTTTGCCGACTTGTGTGTTTTTGTGAATAGTAATGGTGTGGTAACCAAATGGCCGGATTTTATTTTTACGTGAGATATATTGGGAGATACAATGGCATCATTGCTTCATAGACTATACACGCAAAAAAAATTTGGTCTAAGTGGCAGATGTATTTTGTTAAAAAAAATAATAATAAATATTAAAAAAATATATATAAAAAAATATTAATAAATATTTTTTTTAATTCAAAATCGGACGTTCACAAACTACATTGACTAAACATAAAACATGTTAGTTAAACATTACTACCTGATAATTAAACTACGATACTTAAACACAAAACATCTAAATTAAACTACGAATCAAGAAAACGAATCATCCGACACATAGCCCTCGTGACTCGAAGCACTCGAATCATCCTCACTCGATGGCACACGGGGCAATCCATTTTGTATTCGCCATGCACAACGACGGTTTCTCCGAGCCTGTTTAGCTCTTAAGTACTCCTCATGAGCTCTTCTCTCACGTTCTTCCTCTGCTTCAACATGTAACACTTCTTGCGTATCTTGCTCATACAGTTCTTCATCAGTCAATGCACGTGCATTGGGTTGGTTTTTTGCTGGAAAGTTTGCCGGTGGATTGTAGTGGGGTGGATTGTTTGCTGGTGGATTGATTGCCGGTGGAAAGAGAAATTCCGGTGGAGTGTTCTGTGGTGAATTGTCATATTGGAAGATGGGAAACAGATCTTGTGGTGGATTGTTTTGTGGTAGACTGTCGTATGGGAATACAGGGAAAAGATCTTCGGGTGGGGTGTTGTAAACTGACTCGTTATCTGGTGAATCATTGTGAGACATTGTTTTGAACTTAATAATTTGTGAATTACGTATTTGTATGTGAATTGTGGGTGCATTGTGATAACCTAGGGATGGCTATTTATATGGGCATTGTTTGGATTTGAAATTTGAATTAACCCCTCTCTTGTTAGAAATTTGAAATTTAAACGTTTGAAACTTAAACGTTTATAGACATGTTTTAAATGAGGTTTTCAAATTTGAATTTACCCAGCTCTTGTTAGAAATTTTGAATTCAAAATCAGACGTTCACAAACATAAAAGAACGGCCGCGACTTTTGTTCATGTTCGTTCATTTAACTAAACTAACGTAAAATATTGTTCATGGTCGTGCACTTAATTACTAAATAAACGAACATAAACGAACTTTTACCGAACGGTTCATGAAATGTCGGGAAAACGTATAAAAATGTCAGGATTCTAAAATGACGGGAAAACGTATAAAAACTGACTGAAAAGGACAAAGACGATCGAAAACGGACGAAAACTTATCGAAACATATGGAAAAGGACTAAAAGGTGTACAAAAGTAAGATAACGTATGAAAATTGCTGAAAACGTTTAGAAACGACTAGAACGGACAAATATTAACAAGGATCGGGTTACCGACTTACAGTGCCAAACTTATCTAACGACACCCTAAAGATAGTACTCGTATCACACAGTATTCACCATAGTACATATGACTTACAATGCCAAACTTATCTAACAAGCCGGTGCAACCCATGCATGCCCAGTGATAATGACTAATTCACACATGGTGGGTCATGGGTATTAGGTTATTACGGGTAACATTCATTAATTGGTATTTGACATCATATGGGCATTGGTTTATAGTTTCTTAGACTGTCATGTTATGACATGATTAAATTAATAGTATAAATACTGTTATATTATGAAAAACGCGACCATAAACAAAATTTTACCAAACGGTTCAAGAAATGATCACTTAACGTTCAGTTTATTTATAGCCCTACTTACGGGATTCTAAAAGGCCGGGGAATATAATATGAAATTTAAAGCCTAGAAATGCAAATTTATTTTTCTTAAGTCATAAATGATTAAAAATAATTTCATTTTTTTGACTTTTATTTTATTTTTTATGAATTAAACACTAATTTAAAGTGGTTAAATTATTAAAAATATTAGACTTATGAAGAATACACAAGAAAAAATTTGCAATAAATACTTAAAGTATTGAAGTTTGAAGGATAAATAAAAGTGAGAAAAACAACTTATTTAAATAAGCTGTAATAAGCTTATTTAAAGAAGGAGAAACAAGCTAAAAGGCTAAAAAGGTGGTTAAAAGAATTAAAGAAGAAGGGTATAACGAGAAAGTCCCAAGGGCAGAGATGGTGTTGTGGTTTGTGGTTGAGGTTGAGGTGTTCTTGAGGTCAGGGGTTCGAGTCCTAGTTCACCCCTTTTTGCATTTTTTTTTAAACTTGTTTTTAACATTTGCTACTAGTTGTTAATCGTGGCTAAAGATATTTTCCCTCCAATATTTTCGTGAAATTTTGTAAAATTTCTTAAAAAAAATTGAATGTATTCCCCCAAAGTTTGCATCAATCCCATTCCAAACTAAAAAAAAAAAAAAAAAAAAAAAAAAAAAAAAAAAAAAAAAAAAAAAAACTCCTCCTATCACATCCACAAATCCCTCTCATATCACCACAAATCCGGTCACCACCACAAATCTCCTGTCATAGACCCACCACTCCCGTCACCACTGGTAAGTATTGTTATGTTCCTTTTGTACACATCGTTATAACAAAATATATAAGTAACCATGTTAAGCCAATTAGGTAAATTGTTATTCCTCCTGGACCCAAATGTAACACCCCCAAAATACCGCAGCGGAAGACTGTGTCACTGGGGTGCTACTTCATAATACAAAGTACAAGTTATAGAAAACGAACTCTAAATGAGACGTTTTGAAAAGTTACCATTCGATTAATGAATTCAAAGTTACAAACATGAGATTCCAAAGTATGATACATAAATGTATACAAAATATTTTTGAATGGTAAATGATAAAAGCGTAAGTCTTCAGAATATGCAGCTTGACTCTAAGTTCCACGCACTAGCTATCGCCTTACTAACCTGAGATAAACATGCTAAAGTGTCAACACAATGGTTGGTGAGTTCATAGAGTTTGTCTTAAAACAGTTGAAAAGCCTATAAAGAATGTTCACACAGCAAAGGCATTGTGAATCCACTCAGTTGCAAGTCTCGCTCATAACAACACTTGCAACCTGTGTGTTCACAACCCACTGCTAACATATATAGTATGATTAAGACATGTATAAGTTCATCAAAACAATTAAGCAATTAGTAGTGAGTCTCTACTTCATCTCCGAAGACCTCACTTGGGAGCCAATTCCCAAAGACAACTGGGAGCCAATTCCCAAAGACAACTACTAGCCACTAAATAGAATAACGCAATTAAGTATAACACAGTCATGTATGTATGCAATCAAGTATAACACAGTCAAGTATAAACGTTTTGAGTATTTGTACAAGTAAGCAAGTAGTTGAGCATGTATCTCCCCCAAAGAGTTAAAACAAGTATGAAAAGAGTAGGGGCTATGACTCACCTTAAGCTTATGTAATGAGAAATGATAGTGGTAGTCGAATCGCGAAAGTCTCTAAGAGCAGCCTATAATAGAACGTTGCGACTTAGGTTTGGAGTAACGTCTAAGAATACGAAGAATTGCCTATATATGTCTTGCATAATGTTCATGATGTAGTACTTAGTATATAGTGTAAGTCTTTGAATATAAGTGGTCTATGAAACATGTATAGTTTGTATATCTCTTACTACCGTTCGGGCCGACATAATTCAGAAGTCATGGAGTAAACGTTCGAGGAGCCAGGACACTTTAATTCGTAAATCCACAACTCATCTCGACGGCTTACTTAATGAACTCCTCACATGAGGCTCCCTACTATTGTAGTATTTGATAACATATATATATATATATATATATATATATATATATATATATATATATATATATATATATATATATATATATATATATATAAGTTTTGATCTTTAAAAGTTATATGGTCTTTAGCCGTGGCTTTGCCGTGACCTTGGTCATTGTTACCATGGTCTTGAGACTCAACCTTGGCTTTAGCCATGGTTGTGGTCTTGGCTTTAGGTCATTAGACCTCTTGGTCTCATCTAATTATAATCATTATATAGTAACTTTGGTCTAAAAATGGGCTATTAAGAATTTGAAGAAAAATATCACTCGGAAAGCGTTTTCAGGGCTCGAGCTTCTTTGTACCTGAACGAAAACGGCATTCCGGACAACTTTCGTGTTTTAAATTTTTGATGAATCGGACCAGAAGGGCCACTTTCAAAGAGGTCAGAATGCAAACAGTAGGGTATTGGCAGTTTCGACGTTTTGGTTTCGCTAACTTCTTATGGCCATAACTTTTGACTCGTGTACTCGTTTTAGGTGATTCAAATTGCTATGTTTTCCTTTTAAAACCCTCTTTAACAGTATGTAAGTGTTTCATATCATAGTTATACTATTTTGGTCGTGGTTCTCCAAGAAAGTTACTAGTTTACTTGTTTAAATAACATAAGTTAATATATAGTTTCCATAACTTGTTTTACTAGTTTTTATACATCATGAACATAATACAAAGACCATATATAGCATGAAAGAAACATAATAAGCATGAAAATGATATTGAGCAAGAAAGTGTAATAGGATTTCTTACAACTTTTGGCTTTCTAAAGAAAGGAAGTCAAGTATGAAACTAGGACACTAAACCTATGCTTGCAAACCCTTCACCACAACTCTTGTAACCCTTGCTAGCCTTGATATAGACCTTGTGAAAACCATTTAACTTCAGCCCCTAATCACCTTGTGTAGCTCCTAATTCAACCATGGAATCACCAAACAAACTTAAGAACTAGGTAGAGAATACTAAGACCTTGAACTTTGTAGTGTAACTTGTAGTTTGAAGATCAAAGGATCATGGTGCTAGGCATTAATGGTGTGGCATTTTTAGTGATGAAGAAAGAAAGGAAAATGAGTTTTCTAATTCATGAATGAGTATTTATATAAGCTAGGATGAGGAGGTGCAAGTATTATATATTTTTCTTAAACTTGGAGACCAAGTTCAACATGTGTTCTAATCCTAGGGCTAGAGTCATGAGATTAAGCCACATGGGCTGATTCCCCCCCCCCTAGAGGCGGTTCACAATACTTGGGGAGGAAGTGTTGGCTTTAGATGGTATTATCCTACTTATGTAGCTAGTTTTGACTCTGTAAATTGCTAACCGTAAGTTGTTAAGTCACGAAACGTAAAACCGGGTATCCTAAAAATATGAAACTTATAAATATGCTAGAACTTATCAGTATACTCCATAATAAAATATAAAATGAGTGGTAGGTTCTATTGGGTGCTAAAACCCTGCTAAAACTGGAAACACGGGTCTAAAACGCGTAATACGTAAAACGTACGAAAGTTGCGTAAAATTGAGAAAAGTAAAATGTAACTTTTCTAATAGGATACTAATGACTTAAAATGACTTATAATGTCTAGGCTGGGCTCTGTCTAGTGTCGGTTGGTATTTAATGTCTTTAAACTTAAAACCGTAAGCCTAAAAATCAAGGAATGATTTATAAAATCAAGGAATGATTTTTGGTCAAAGGAGGAGGGAAAAATATGTTGACTTATTCCAAAAATGTGAAAACTCAAATTGTCTTAGAAACACGGTGCAGGTATAGGCTAAGGTTACGGCTAAGTAAAAGTGCTTAAAGACGAGAATTCCTGTTTCTCACGGCCGAGGTTTATTTGGTCATATTTTTCTTAGTCATGATTAATTCTCTAATTAATCATGAGAGTACTAAACATTTTTCTGATGTGGGGTCACTTAACGCGGTCGAGTTTCGTTGTGCGTAGAATTTTTGAATGACGTTTTACCCTAAAACGTGTAATTCCTTAATAACTTTCACGAAAATGATCTGATGAGTGTCAAACTTTTAATTTGCTATGGAAATGATTTATCACTCGAGGCCAAGAAACAAAAATCAAATTTCGGGAAAAATGAATAGTAAAAGTGAATAGTAAAATTTTCCGGGAATAGTAATTAATCTGAAAATGCGAATTGTTACACCAAACACCCCTTTAACAACTGTTTCATTAGACTTCATGGAAATATTAACATAATTCAACACCAAATTCCATCTTTTAGAAGTCCTCATTATTTGGAATGTCTTTTTAAATTTTAAGCTCATCAACTGCTTATTCATGGAACAAGAATTTAGCTAGTGAATTGGTAATTCCTCATTGACCCAAACACACCTTTAGGAACTGTTTCATTAGACTTAATTCAATTCTTAGCATAATGCAAAACCACATTTCATCTTTGAGCTATCCTCATTACTTGGACTGTCTTTTCAACTTTTAAGCTCATCAATTGCAGTTTGGTGTTGTCTTCTATAATTAATAACTTGGACTTTCTTTTTAACTTGGCTACAGGGACTACATTTATAAACATGGACAAGTCTTGGATGGGAGCTAATAGGACCGGCAAATCTTATGTTGATGGAGTAGCAACCTTTCTTGATTATGCAGTAGACAACTTGCTAATGATGGGGAACATCGACCCACAAGTTAATAAACGACATCTTTTACTGCCAATCTTTTACTGCCATGTCCGTGTACAAATTGTTTAAACCACATAGAGCGTAAAGTGGATGAAGTGCAGTTCCATTTATTCAGAAATGGGATTGATCTAACCTACATAAACTGGACTAAACATGGAGAGCAGGCTGACCTATCAATAAGTGACCCAAAACCTGTTAACGATACAATAGAGTTTGTTGACGACACGGATTTTGCTTCAAATATTCCAACAGATGGCCCAGAAACAGTAGAAATGGTTAATGCTACAAAAGATAATTTTGAATCTGAGGACGACCTTGTCAAATTTCAAGAACCATTATTAGATGCAGAGAAGCCTCTTTACGAAGGATGTCCCGACTTCACAAAGATGTCCGCAATAGTTAAACTACTCAACTTGAAGGGTAAGTATGGATGTTCTGATAAGTTCTTTACTGAATTACTAGGATTGTTAAAAAAGATGCTACCTGCTGGTAACGAAATGGTGGAAAAAACTTATCAAGCCAAAAAAGTTATGAAGTTGATGGGTTCAGGATACAAAAAGATACATGTATGTATCAAGAACTGCATGATTTACTGGAAGGAGAGTGACAAGGATTTGACCGCGTGTCAAACTTGTGGGACATCAAGATGGAAGGTGGATAATAAGACACATAAAGTGTACGAAAACATTCCAGCAAAGGTAATGTGGTACTTTCCCATTATACCTAGACTAAAACGACTATTTAAGATAGAAAGTATTTCGGAAAATTTAAGATGGCACGTGACACGGAGGATAACCGATGGTGTGTTACGTCACCCCGAAGATTCACAGGCATGGCGTACCATAGATAAAAAATTCCCCGAAATTGCTGAAGATCCAAGAAATTTACGGCTAGGAATATCGGCTGATGGGGTTAACGTCCACACAGGAAATAGGCATCACAGTGTATGGCCAGTTTTAACTGTCATATACAACCTTCCTCCATGGTTGTGTATGAAAAGAAAGTTTATCAATCTTTCAGTATTAATATTGGGATACCCAGGAAATGATATCGATGTTTTTTTAGAACCGTTGGTTGATGACCTGCAAACCTTATTCGATAAAGGGGTTGATACATATGATGCATCCACAAAAGATACTTTTAAGCTACGTGCCGTTGTGTTATGGACAATAAATGATTACCCTACACTTGGTACACTATGTGGCTACCGATACAGTGAATTCAAAGGTTGTGTGGTATCTGGGAAAGATACAAACTGTGTTCGACTTCCTGCATCATCCAAACAAAGCTATGTTGGTCACAGACGATATCTACCATATGACCATTCCTTTAAGAAGGCAAAGGAAGGCATTTAATGGACAACCAAAATTTCTCCCAGCTCCAAATCCAACGACCGGGGAACAAATATACAACGAGGTACAACATATTGAAAATAAGTGGGGAAAAGGAAAAGGAACAAACAATAATGCATCAGGAAACCAAGAAGATACGAGAGGCGGAGGTGGGAAGATTAAAAAGAAGAAAAGAAACACAACAGAAGAAGAAGGGAATTCAAGCCAAGTTAACAGACAAAACGATGTGTATTGGAAGAAATTCGACATTTGGTACTGAAAACTTCGGTATTGGAGGCATAATTCTGTTCCACATTGTATTGATTTTATGCATGTAGAAATGAATGTTGCTGAGAGCCTCATGGGAACTTTGCTACATGTTCCAGGAAAGACGAAAGATGGACTTAATGCTTGATTGGATCTGGCTGCGTTGGGGGTAAAACAAGAGTTGTTTGCTATGCAAGGACAAGACAGTACAACACTACCTCCAGCAGGTTACACATTAACTAATGCTGAAAAAGACATTTTTTGTGAAACATTATAGAACATCAGGGTACCACAAGGCTATTGTTCAAATTTCTCTAGTTTGGTCAGCCTAAAGGATAGGAAGCTCATTGGCCTAAAATCGCATGACTATCACATGTTGATGCAAGATTTCCTGCCCATTGCAATACGTTCAATCATGCACCCACCCACACAATATGCCATTATCAGGTTTTGCTTTTTCTTTAAATCGATATGTAAGAAAGAAATAATATCGCAAGAACTAGATACTATGCAAATAGAACTGGTAGTGACACTTTGCCTACTCGAAAAATTCTTTCCCCCATCATTTTTTGATATTATGATACACTTGACTGTGCACCTAACTAGGGAGGTAAAATTATGTGGTCCAATATGCTTTCGGTGGATGTATCCATTCGAAAGATGTATGAAGGTTATTAAAGGACATGTGAGAAACAGGAATAGACCAGAGGGATGCATTGCTGAGGAGACTATTGCGGAAGAAACAATAGAGTTTTTTAGCGAATATCATAAATCCATGAAAACTATTGGTATCCCACATGATAAACATGAAACTGATGAAAATGAGGAAGGAAAGCCATTGTCAGCTGGCAAATCAAGTGAATTTTCTGTGGAACTCTTTCAGAAAGCACATTTGTATGTATTACAGAATACGGATGAAATTGTACCGTATATCGAGTAAGTGTTACTTAACACATGTCTATTTCTTTACTTAAAATAATCTATGAAATATAATAATCAAACACATTGTTTCAGGCGACACAAGCAAGTTTTGAAAAGAGAAAACCCGGGTATGCGAATAGCATTACTGGAGAATGAGCACAATAAATCTTTTGCTAAGTGGTTGCACAAAGAGGTAATTAATCTTATGTTATTTATAATTGAGTTTTTATTTTTTATTTTTTATTTTTTTTATTTTTATATTTTAGTTCAAAGATGAATATTTTATTAATCTTCCAAAAATATGCATAATAACAAAATTACTTGTAATGAAATTCAGGTTGAGAGAGAGATGCAAATCGACAAAGAAAGTGTATCCGAAACTGTAAGGTGGATATCATATGGACCACGCGCCAGCTTAGTGAAATACGATGCATATAACATCAATGAGTATACATTTCGTACGAAATGTCATGAAGGCAAAGTTTACCAGAACAGTGGGGTTAGTGTTGAGGCATTAGATCTGCACATATCTAAAGAAGTTGCAACCACAAGGCAAGCCTTTTATTATGGGGTTTTGCAAGAGATATGGGAACTAGATTACCGTTACAGGCAAATTCCTCTTTTCAAATGTGATTGGGTTAATCATAGAGGTGGTGTGAAACGTGATACTATTCTTTGGTATACGTTGGTTGACCTGAATAATTTAGGCCACAAGGTTGATCCGTTCATATTAGCCTCACAAGCACGACAAGTGTTTTATGTTCAAGACCAGGTAGATAAAAAATTGTCTATTGTTTTTAAGACACCTCCCAAGAATTACAAAGATAAGTATGACGAAGTCGATGAGGAATTTAGTACCGTCATTCACCAGCACAATGATAACATATTGCCACGTGTGAATCGACATGACTTGGGTAATGAATCACGAAATGACTACTATCAAACTGACTGTGGAGGTGTTTTTATAAGAAAATCCAAGTGAACCATGATATGTAATAAGAGCTTAGGAATTGTTTTGTTATGTTAGGGATGTATGTAACACTGCCTTTATGGCTCACTTTATTAATAAATTTACCTTAAAGATAACAAAAATTGTTTGATCTGTTATTTATGTGTATTTTGTGTGGCCTTTGGTAGCATTTAGTCACACAAAGCATGCTTTTGGGGTGTATTTAGTCACATACAACTAAGCATAAAGTGACCAAAGGTGTGAATAAGTGTGACCATATGATGCTTAAAGTGAAGGAATATGTATCTTGTGTGGCTATTGATCATCCAATGGCCACATGAAATTTGTTATTGTGTGGCCTTTGGTAGCATTTAGTCAAACAAAGCATGTTTTTGGGGTGTATTTAGTCACATCTAAGTAAACATAAAGTGACCAAAAGTGTGAATAAGTGTGACCATATGATGTTTAAAGTGAAGGAATGTGTATCTTGTGTGGCTATTAATCATCCAATGGCCACATAAATTTTGTTTTTGTGTGGCCTTTGGTAGCATTTAGTCACACAAAGCATGTTTTTGGGGGTGTATTTAGTCACATAAAAGTAAGCATAAAGTGACCAAAAGTATGAATATGTGTGACCATATGATGTTTAAAGTGAAGGAATGTGTATCTTGTGTGGCTATTGATCTTCCAATGGCCACATGAAATTTGTTATTGTGTGGCCTTTGGTAGCATTTAGTCACACAAAGCACGATTTTGGGGGTGTAGTTAGTCACATACAACCTAGCATAAAGTGACCAAAAGTGTGAATAAGTGTGACCATATGATGTATAAAGTGAAGGAATCTGTATCTTGTGTGGCTATTGATCATCCAATGGCCACATGAATTTTGTATTTGTGTGGCCTTTGGTAACATTTAGTCACACAAAGGATGTTTTTGGAGGTGTAGTTAGTCACATACAACCTAGCATAAAGTGACCAAAAGTGTGAATAAGTGTGACCATATGATGTTTAAAGTGAAGGAATGTGTATCTTGTGTGGCTATTGATCATCCAATGGCCACGTGAACTTTGATTTTGTGTGGCCTTTGTTAACATTTAGTCACACAAACCATGCTTTTGGGGTATAGTTAGTCACATACAACCTAGCATAAAGTGACTAAAAGTTTGAATAAGTGTGACCATATGATGTTTAAAGTGAAGGAATGTGTATTTTGTGTGACTATTTATCATCCAATGGCCACATGCATTTTGTTTTTTTGTGGCTTTTATGTTTGTTTTGGTAATTAGTCACATACAATTATGAATAAAGTGACCAAAACGGTTAATAAGTGTGACAATATGGTGTATGTTTAAAATGAAGAAATGTGTATTAATTTACGTGACCATATGTACTTGATTTTGGCTACACTTAAATAATGTGTGACAAACGTTTAGTGTGACCATATATGACATTTGGTCATACTATTTGAAGTAAATGTGACTATGTAAATAAGCTTTTGGCAAGCTAACACAAATTAAACTTTAAACATACATATTAACTTACGTGACCATATGTACTGGATTTTGGCTACACTTAACCAATGTGTGACAAAACGTTTAGTTTGACCATATATGGCATTTGATCACAGTGTTCAAGTGTGTGACATATATTTGTCACTCTTTATATGTATATTGTGACTAATGTTTCAACCTTACTTTTAATTAGTCACGCGGTCCAATTTGATATGTGGCTAAATAATTAGCAAAACATATCAGTCACCCATAATTAATGTGTAACAAACTTGAATGTATGGTTTAAACACACAAAAAATTACGTCATGTGACTAATGCATCAATGTTACTTGTATTTGTCACACGTTCCAAATTCATATGTGGCTAAATGATCTAAAACAAAACTACCAGATACCTTTGGCCACATAACGATCGATTGTGTGGCAATAGAGTCCTTATGGTCACACAATCAAAACGTTCATGTGTGACTAATTAGTAAATTCTCTCAATTTTCGGACCTTCAGCCACACAAATATGTCGATGTGTGGCTGTTCAATTTCGAGCATGTGTGACCAAATCCACGTTTTGTACTAGTGTTATACATTTGAAAAGCAAAAAAAGACTCCGTACTGTCCCAAGCCACTTATGAGAGAGGGTGGCTTGAAGGAAGAGTGTGAGCCGCCTGTATTGTGAAGCCGGTGGCTTGAGCCATGATGGTGTAATTAGTTTTAATTAATGATTAACGGTTTGCGAGAATCTTTTCTTTTTAAGATGTATTTTTTTTAATTAAAAATGAGTGATTATAATTGTCAGGTTTAATCCTTATTTTTTCTTTATATATTTGTTGAACCAAACTCTTTGTATCATAGCATTTACCAGGAGGCTCACCATCAACATTTTAAGCTAAAATAGGGTGTAGTGTCAAAAATATATGAGCATGATGTGTATTCAATTTAGATTGTTAAAAATTATTGAAATATCGTAGCACGAGTCTATTAGAAATGAATATTATTTTATTAAACTTGTTGGTCTTCTCACTCTTGTAATGATGTGTGACACTTCATTCATATGACTTTTTCAATTAGGGACCCGATCAATAACTCAATCGCTCTGAGATACCTGGACCGATGGTAACCTCCATGACAAGTACTTATAGTATTGAATCGCTATCACCCTTTTTATATTTCACTTTTTAGTAGCACTAATTCTTGTAAAAGTTATAGTTAGACCATGATCGTATTATGTCTTAACCTCTGCGTCACCTCGGCTTCTCTCTCTATTACTAAATACATGACCATATGTCTGTAATAAGGCGACTCTAATCACAAAGAATAATAATAAATAAATAAATAAATGCCTCACAAAAATTAATTAATTAATTAAAAAAAAAAAAAAAAAAAAAAAAAAAAAAAAAAAAAAAAAAAAAAAAAAAAAAACTTAACACTCACAGATCATTTGCAAGGATTAGTGCACAAAAAACAACGTCTCTCCCGACTGGTTTTCATAGAAATGTCGAAGGGTCACACAAGTGCACGCTAAAAGGAACATGCAATCAGAAATGAGAAAAGAGTAACAAAATAAAATGTAAATGAAGAAAGAATGAGAATATGGCACTATTCTCATAAAGTGGTAAAACGGTAATTATCCAGGGCGCATATATTTATCCGGGATAAATGTATTATGTACATAAAAGATATCCACAACCCTAAGGGTGGGTGGGTCAGTTGAATCCCTAAAAGGATTAAGCTTGACAAGTTGTCAAACTTATTTACTTAGGGATAATTCTAGTGAATCCTAGTTGTTCTAGAATCTTTCTTGGTGCCCTATAAATACAATCATAAACTAGATTCATACACTACTCCCTATACCATAACAAAAATTCTCCATTCCCCTTTATCCATTCGATCGAACTTATGGTTTTTCTAAACCCTAAGTCGAATTCTAGTTAACTTTACCCATGTTACTACTCTCCTAACTTACATATGTTTGTGGCCTAAATTCTACCTGTGCAGTATCGGTGAATACCTGACGCAACCAAGTGGTGATTCTTGCCATAAACCCTTTGGATAGATCGAATAAGGAAGCATCAAGAAGAAGAAGGTGATTCCGTGCATGCAGCTGATTGCAGACAAGAGTTGGGGCTTACGTTTTGTAGAAATAATTAATTTTATAAACACCATTATTATGTGTTAGATTTAGGTTATATCAATGACTAAGAGATCTGTTATCATGGGTTTTGGTATGTATAGCCTTTATGTGTTTATTTTCCATTAGGCATGTTTTATAGGCATGCGGGTGACCACCAATACCTTACAGTGGTATCAAGGCCACCCTAATCATATATAACATAGCTAGGGTTCATAGTAATTTCTTCTATTATCATAAAGTTTGAATCTTTAATTTTTGGTTATGTTAGCTGTGTTGATTTATGCTTTTTAGGGTTTTTGCTTTTTGTTGACAACTAGGGTTTAATCACTTTTGCTCTAATTAGGGTTCATTTTATTGGATTATATAGGGTTGAACCATCAAAGTTTCATAAACCATAAAGTTGTCGACTTTATGAGAATCTAAGGGTATCCGAGATCAAACATGAAAACCATAATTCATGTTGTCATGTAAATCATGAAAAATAGGTTTACCTAGATTGTTTTCTTGTTTGCAAGAAGTTTTGTTTTCCATGTATGATTTAGAGTTTTAAATATTTTTAATAAGGTGCAAAATTCGCTAAAAATATTTTTGGAAACCATAGGTTACCAAATTAAATCATATGGTAAGTAAGATAGCATAAGGAACAAGAAATACAGATTAGGGTTTACCCAAACCCTAGGTAGATTGAATTATTGATCCTAGCTAGATGGTATCATAAAATTCGACTGGCACGATTCTTGGTGATCAAGCAGTTTGTTTCCATAAACTGATGAAAGATCAATTTTATCTGTGATTTCTGAATATATAAACTAGAGTTTTAAAATATTTAAAACATAACTGGGAAATTTAGGAAATAAATTTTTTATTAGAAAGCCCATCAATAGAAATTTCCAAATATACATATGGTGAAGTAGGGTTTCTTGTTATCTAAGTAAGAAACTTTTAAAATTTCATGTTTCATGAAACCCTAATTGGGGTTTATTTTAAAAGTAAAATTTTCCAAATTTACAATGAGAAGCAATAGGTTAAGAAGTGTCATTCGTAGAGAATCACAACTTGCATTAGCATGCAACAATGCGGGTGAAACTCGCGGTTTGCATGTACTATTAGGATGGACTACACATCAGTGTATGTGCGCAGGGATGGAACCAGGATGGGTCCCGGGGGGTCCCGAGACACCAATGGAATTTTGCGGCGTAGTGTTATTTTTTTGTAAAAAACCTTGATTTTTCGTAAATGCACCTTGTCCCAAAAAGTTGTGTTCCTCATTTTGTATAATTTTTTGTAAATGCACCTGGTCAGATTGTGTCCTGGTTCCGTCTCTGTATGTGCGTGTGTAGTATGTCCTAGCAAATCATAGCTTAAGTTATATTTAAATAGTTTTTTTTTTTTTTTTTTAATTATTATTTAAAATCATGAATGGCACGAGCTTGAGCCATAGATCAAAATATAAACTTCATGGATGTGATGTAGCTATTTTTAATGTTTATATTTAACTATTTTGGGTTTATAATTAAGGGATCGGCATGCGTGCCATTGGTATTCTCTTATATTTTAACTTCTTAAAGTAGAGTAGCTTTTAAATTAAATGTAAACTAAGACATACGTGACACAAGAAAGCTCAGACAAGATAGAAGAACCTATTGAGTACGAGGAGAGAGGAGATTCAATGAGAGGAACGAAGATCTACCATGAGCAAGAAGAATCACGAGCGATGCTGAGAGGACAGAGAGTCCAAAGAAGCCGTCTTGCCTTGTGTTATGTTTTAACTTTTTTTGTGAATTGCGTTCTCCTTATAGATTCTAACTTGGAATATTATCGTGTAGATTTTAATTCAAGCTAATGGGTTATGACTTATGACAACATTCGGTTATCAAATGTAACGTATAAAAAAAAGTACCTAAAAATAAAATAAAAAAATACGTTACATCTACTAACGTCCTCATAACGTCACCGGAAAAAAGAAAACCACAAAATGTCGTTAATCCAACGACCTTTACCCGATTCCTCCGATTGCATGCTACCAGGACCACCCTCTCGCAACAATGGTGGATCGGCTGACCTCATATCCACGGGCCTCCTCGCTTACGCAGCAGGCAGCACTGTCCCTATTCTCGATACACGTTCCATGCAGCTCGTCACCGTTTTCCCTATACCACCTCCAGCCACCACCTCAACCACGTTAACAACATCCTCACTCTCTCCTTACGTCACATGCGTAAGATGGTGTCCCACCATGCTTCGTCTAGACCTTCTTTCGCATGATCCCACGTCGTCCAACTCGAGCATTCTCCTTGCTGCTGGTGATCGTCAAGGACGTATATGTCTCCTTGACTTACGTGCTAAATCATCGCCTCCCATGTTTTTAGAAACAGATCAAATAATGAAATTTGGTGTACAAGATTTGTGTTGGATACAGGCTAGATCCGAGTCGTGGATAATAGCGGCTTTAATGGGGCAGTCGTTATTATGTTTGTTTAATATAAACACTGGACGTTGTTTTTATAGATATGATGTTGCACCGGAGATATTTTCGTGTATTAAGCGTGACCCTTTTGATTCTCGACATTTTTGTGTTGTGGGCATGAAGGGTTTTCTTTTGTCTGTTAAAGTGCATGGTGACTCATATGAAAGTGATGTTGTTTTGGAAGAGTTTAGTATTGGGACGGATGTTTCGGAATTGAGTAAGTTGGAAAAAGAAGTGTGTGTTGGTAGTATAGTTAGTAATACTCCTGCGGATGCGTTGTTTCCTACTTATGTTGTAAGGTTGGCATTTTCGCCTCATTGGAGGCATATACTGTATGTTACTTTTCCTAGGGAGTTAGTTGTGTTTGATTTACAGTATGAAATGGCTTTGTCGCGTGCTAAGTTGCCGAGAAGGTGTGGGAAGTTTCTAGATGTGTTGCCTGACCCGAGCATGGTGTTGGTGTATTGTGCTCATTTTGATGGCAAGATTACTGCTTGGAGGCGAAATAAGTAAGTAATGTTGTCTCTATTTTTTATTTTTTTGTGTACATAAATTCATTTTTTAAGGCTAGTGGTTCATTATTGCAGTGTGGTTTAGGATTTTAGGTAGGCAGCTGCAAGAGTGCTATTGCAGCCATTAACATCTCAATGTGCAATGATTTGTTTATATGTTGGTAGTTAAGGGAATTAAAAAACCTTCTGATGCAGACTTGCATAGACACATAGTCACATATATCTAGGGTTGGTTTGAGTCAGCTTGCGGTAAGGCTAAAGACAATAGCTCATTTATCTTGGGATTGTATTGCTCCTGCTGTGGCTCGTTTATATAGGCTCGATTTATGCTCTTTACATCTTAAAGAAACAAAACGGGCATACCCAACTCAGAGGGAGTAGTCAAGACATACCTTGACTTACATGGTCTAAACCAAAAAACATAATGTATCCAAATAAGGTTCTTACATTCGGTACAAAACAAGAATATCATTGATATGAACCTATGTCGCCACAAACACCTGACCTCAATGGTAAAGCCAATTATGATTGTTTTTCCTTAAACATCATGAAAGAACGTACCCAACTCAGACGGTATATCACTTATTCACACCAGTACTCAAGACATGCCTTGACTTACATGGTCTAAACCAAGAAACATAATGTATCCAAATAAGGTTCTTACATTCGGTACAAAATAAGAATACCACTAATATGAACCTATGTCGCTACAAACACCTGACCTCAATGGTAAAGCCAATTATGATTCCCCCCCCCCCCCCCCCCCCCCCCCCTTTAAACATCATGAATGAACATCATCATATATACGCCATCTGGCCACTTTATATAGGAATATGCAGCAAGAGTAAGCCGGCAAGTAATACCAAACACCATTGTTTTCGAATATAGGTTGCAGGAACTGAATTTCCACTTTGTTTCCCTTATTTATATCGCTCAAACCACATTTTTAGTATTTCTATGTAAGCTCTTTCTCTTCCCATCTTTTTTACAACAAAGAAATTCTTATGTGCCAACAAATTAACTGCTCTATGCAAGGAAAATAATTTCAAGCTAATTAAAGCATTACTATAATTGATCTTTTGGTTTATATGATGCGATTTCAATGACCTCTGCTTAGTTTCCAATATGGTGGTAGAAGTCATGCTGATGGTCTACTGGACTCATTTGAAGTTAAAGAAGTTTTAAGCATCCTGAATATGCCATATAAATTATCTCGGCATGTATGAACATTCGTGTCTTATGTTACTTTCAGAAACAGTAAGCTACTTCAATTCTGCTTCTTGTAAACTAGAGTTTTTAATTTGCTTCTGAAAATTGTGTGTAGCTTATAAATACTACGGAGTACAATAATTTGCACACTGACATCTATTAAAATGATATCATATACACACACATATACGTGCATATATTAATGTTCTTATGAGTTCAAGGGGGATCTACTCATTTTCATATCACCGCAGAGGAGAACAGGTGAATGAGATGTGTCTGATGGATGAACTTGTGCC
This sequence comes from Artemisia argyi, assembly GCA_030686995.1. Taxonomy (NCBI): domain Eukaryota; kingdom Viridiplantae; phylum Streptophyta; class Magnoliopsida; order Asterales; family Asteraceae; genus Artemisia; species Artemisia argyi. The sequence continues at coordinate 107,858,662 of CM060678.1, forward strand.
CTCAATAGGCGCATCTGGCACTTCTCCCTCACTTCTTGCAGTTGTTATCTCTCAAGCAGATTCTACACTCCAAAATGTTGCCAAACACTTTGCTGAGGCACAAGACATGACATCATCTTCTGGCAATGAATTTGATATGGATTTTGATAATCCTTTTGATTTTAGTGATGAACCACATATCATTTCCAAAACACATTTGCTATCCATCACTGATGATGGAAAGATATGGAATTGGCGTATGACTTCTGAAGGTCCCACTGATAATCTAAAAGATATTCAAGAACCAAAATCCAATGCACGGGTCCTGGCTTCCTATGATTCCATGAAGGATCGGGCTAAACAGCTTTATCCATCACCCTCTACTGTGAACCCAGACAAGCTAACACTTAAGGTTCAAGAGCTGGTTTATACTTGTTTAATGGGTATTTAATTTGGTTATTCATGACTTTTATTGATCAAAATCTTAATGCAGATCAGCCTAGTGGGCCAGCTTCATCTACTTTCTTCAACGGTGACTATGTTGGCTGTACCATCGCCTTCTTTGACAGCTACTTTAGCAAGTGAGTAGCATGTTTTGTAGTTTTTTTATTTCTATAATTACTTGATGTTAAGTATTACGTTCGTCAGTCAATGAGTGAAATAATTATTATATGTGAAGGTGGAGGTAATACTCCTGCTGCGGCTGTTCCACTGGTTGCTCTAGGAACTCAAAATGGTACAATTGACATTATAGATGTCTCTGCAAATGCTGTAGCTGCAAGTTTTTCTGTCCACAATAGTCTTGTAAGAGGGTTAAGGTGGCTTGGAAATACTAGACTTGTTTCATTTTCATACACTCAGGTATTCAACATCACTGAAATGAGACATCTCATCTTTCATAACATTTAATTTCTGATACAGATTGTTTTTTATTTACAGGTAAATAAGAAGCCTGGAGGCTTTGTTAACAAGCTTATTGTTACATGCCTTAGAAGCGGTTATAATCGAACATTTAGGATTCTACAAAAACCTGAGCGCGCACCAATTAGAGCTCTGCGCGTCTCATCTTCTGGAAGGTTGTACAAAACCAATGTTGGTTTCCTACTAACTTATAATCGGAAGTGGTTTAATATGCCATCTTGAAGGAAACTTCTTTTTATACAGATCCTTGATGTACTTTGTAGGTATCTTTTGATCTTGTTTCGTGATGCGCCCGTGGAAGTTTGGGCAATGACAAAAACTCCAATTATGGTAAATTTGACTGATGATATTCCTATTTGATCAATTAGCGATGTTTTCTGACTGTTTGCTTCATCCGTCATTCTTTAAACTTCAGAACTCTATATGTAAATAATCGTTTTTGTTAGAGTATTATTGACGATTTTGCTCTTAATGAACTGTCATGAAAGTGTCTGCTGTGTTATTTCCATTAGCTTCTTGGCAATAAAGTTGGGCCTAGACCTCTGAACTTAATATCTATATCGTTTCTCTTAGAAAATTTAATCACGGCTTTTTGCGGGATAATCTTCACATTCTACTGGAAGACAACCAGGAGCAAATTGCTAAGTTTTTCTATGGCTTAAAGTCTTAAACTGCAACACTATTTGGATCATTAGCTCATGTATATGTATGTCATACGTGTATATAATAGGAGTAAATGAACTTCATAATCATCAGACTCTTATAACCAATGGTATACTTTACTGTAAAACCATCCATAACTTTCAAACGAAAAGAAAACATTACAAAGTTACAGAATACCCTTTGAAAGTTTTTAAAACCAATGGTATACTTTACTGTATCTCTAATGTAGTAGTATATTCTTTTTGCAGCTTAGGTCGTTAGCTCTTCCATTCACAGTTTTGGAGTGGACCCTTCCTACTGTTCCAAGACTGGGCCATGGTGCAGCATCTAAGCAATCTGTTGCCCAAGATCACACTTCTGCGGCATCTGATCCAGCCTCTACTGACTCTAGTTAGTTTCTTTTCTGATAAAGTTTACTTGGTTGATTTTGCTTTTAACCTCTTACTTTATAATCCCTTATGGCACAAGTAACTTGCAGATGGTGATCAAGAATTCACAGAGAGTTTTGCATTTGCATTAGTAAATGGTGCACTTGGGGTGTTTGAAGTTCATGGACGAAGAATCCGAGATTTCAGGTACATACGCTCATTATAAAAAAGGTTTTTCTGTATTTTTTTTTTTTTATATAAGACATCAATTTGTGTTCACATTGGTCCCATTTCAGTCAGTGCATTTTATTGGAATTCTCGGGTCATTAAAAGATGACTTTGTTTCCCATTTGGGTGAATTCGCAACTGGTAGTCTTAGCGTTTTTATTAACATTATACATGAATGTAGCGTTTCTATTAACATTATACATATATGGAGTATTTTACTTTATGAATAAAAAACACTCATTTTTGTAAGTCAGTTTTTGAGCGACTTTTGGTTACAGCATGAAATAAACGGGACACTAAATGTCTTTTATTGATCAAATGTACAATACAAAAGCCTGATGAGTAAAACAAAAACAAAGTTGTACATTATAATTTTTATGCAGACACAAAGAAAAAAATGTATAATGTTTACTGTGTTAGGAACTTGTATGGTATAAGTAATTACGTTCATGGTAATATTTACTATTATCCATGACACTAAATCTTCTTTTTTTATAGATCAGATGTACAACACAAAAGTGTGACGACTAAAACTAGAATAAAAAAAGTGCATTGATCGAGAATATATGTAAAGCACAAACCTTATTATATATAAAATGTTTAATGTGTTAAGAACTTGTATCGTATAAATAATCTAGTTCTTGATAAGTATTTACTATTGTGCAGACCTAAATGGCCTGATGCATCATTTATTTCTGCTGAAGGACTGATAACAGCTATGGCTTATCGTACGCCTCATGTGGTCAGTTTCTTTTCTTATACTGCTTGATTTGGAATCTTTGTGCTGTGCTCAATAGATTGTTTCTCAGGTTATGGGGGACCGGTTGGGGAATGTTAGGTGGTGGGATGTGATAAGTGGACAATCTTCATCGTTTAACACTCACAGGGAAGGAATAAGAAGAATCAGGTTCTCGCCTGTTGTTCCTGGAGATCGTAGCCTTGGACGTATTGCTGTCTTGTTTAATGACAATACATTTTCTGTGTTTGATCTTGTAAGTGGAATTAGTAGTCTAAGTTGCTTTTTATCTCATTTGGTGTTTATCAGCTATGTTGCAACACATTTTAGCTTCAAGTAAGCTGGTAACAAAAAGTAAAAAGTCATTTTTAGGTACATAATTAAGCTTTCAAAATTATAATTTGAAAATAATAACATAAAATTCTTACATTGCAATATCTGTTACAAAGAAATTATTTTCATTTTCGGACAATTATGCAACAATTTTTGCAAATAATATTTGTATAAGCATATTGAAGTTTCCTACTCGTTTCTGACTTACATGGGAAGCAATGGAATAGGATCATTGAACTTTAGTATTATCGTTTTCAGGATTCAGCGGATCCATTAGCCAATTCTCTATTGCAGACTCAGTATCCAGGAACCCTAGTGCTGGAACTTGATTGGTTACCTGTACGAACTGATAAGAACGATCCATTGGTATTGTGTATCGCTGGAGCTGATAGTAGCTTTCGTCTTATTCAGGTTAACATGTATGCATCAAATTTCAGTGAGCTTGCGGAATAACTTGCTTTAATATTCTGTCACAATGCTCTATTTTTGATGTTTCTTATAAAATGGCATTAAAAAACTGAGTTAACAACCAGCTATTATATATGTTCAGTAACATTTACAATTTTCATGTTCAGTGATACAAAAGTTGGTTATGGAGGCACGCCTCAATGTGTAAAGGAGCGATTTCGGCCAATGCCTTTATGTTCTCCCGTGTTGCTTCCTTCAGCACATGCCTTGGTAAGATTAACGTTATCCTTTAAGTTCAGAGTTGACATGTAATTTGTTTTAAATAAATTAAGGTAAATAATTCACAATCGTTTCAGGTTAAATGGACAAACGGTATTAGATGTTGAATAGGATTAGCATTAATCCTAGACATTTTAATAATTAGATCACATATCTGTGTTTTGCTTGTTAACAAATCATCACTCTTTGAACAACAGGCATTCCGACTGATCTTGCAATATGGGGTAAAACCTTCATGGTTTAACACAAGTAATGCGATTCCGGATAAACCGAATTCCCAAATTTCAAGAAACTTATCAGGTGTCAAAGATCTTCGTAATTATTTAATTGATGCCTCACCTGTTGGTGACTCGGTTGTGCCTGAGTTGCTTCTTAAAGCATTAGAGACTTATCGCAAAGAAGGTAATATTTGTAGTGTAATTTATGGCTTTGTTCTAGTGTATATTTTGTAGTGTAATTTATGGCTTTGTTCTAGTGTATATTGTCGATAAAAGTCCATTAACTTCCTTTTATATTATCTCTTTTGTGTTTTCTTGGATCAGGTTGTTTACTTGATGATGAGAGGGTGCGACAATATGCTACCGTAATCAATAAAGGTTGTGCTGCAAGGTTTTCTTTTGCAGCTGCAGTATTTGGTGAAACTTTAGAGGCTTGCTTTTGGTTGCAATTGCCTCTTGCACTAAAGCACTTGTTCAACATGTTGGCTAACAAGCCTTTGCCAAAACCACCTTTGAAATTGCCATCTATATTAGCCGAGGATAAACCTTTACTAACTAGGACTTTAAGCAAGGGGAGGTCAGTTGCAGGGTCAACAAATTTAGTGGTGATTTTTTGGTTCTTTACATGTTTTGGTGACAAATGTGTTTACCGTTTCAGTTTATTATCACATTTGCTACATCGTATAAATATCGGTGTGTCTGTTGTCAGAATGATGGTCAATTTAAGATGATGGCTTTTGAGCAAGAAGAGCTGTGGGAAAATGCTAGTGAACGTATTACGTGGCATGAAAGATTAGAGGGTGAACAGGCTATCCAGAACATCGTACATGAGTGAGTTTGTCTCTTATGTGCTTTCAAGTGGTATTTTCAGCATGTAGTTACTTGTCCAGTTTGAAAAAATCTTAGTAAAGAAAGACACGTGCTTAACCATATACGATAATCAGGCTTGTGACGGTTGGTAACTTGGATGCTGCTGTCAATTTATTGCTTTCTACTCCCCCAGAGAGCTCATTTTTCTATCCAAATGCTTTACGTGCTGTTGCTCTTTCATCTGCAGTGTCAAGATCTTTAAATGAGTTGGCAGTAAAGGTAGGAAAAGGATTTTCGATTTAATTTGCACTTTGTAACATGAGATTGTGTCCTTTTTAGCCCAATTTTAATAAGGTGACTTTTTGTGTACTTTTTAGGTGGTTGCAGCAAATATGGTAAGAACTGACAGGTCGTTGTCTGGCACACATTTGCTCTGTGCTGTCGGGAGATATCAAGAAGCTTGTTCACAGGTGCTGTTTTGTTACTCGCAGAAATTATTTACCTGTTTAACCATTGTACTTGAGTGGAAAATACAAAAAATAATAATAATACTAAAAATTTAAATACTCATTGATTTTGGACAAATGGGTACGTCTGACATTATATACGGTAATTTCAGCGTACCTACCTATGAATGGGTCGATTCAGAGTTTTTGTCTCTCTAATGGATCAAATGGCTAAAACTAAAAAAGAAAACTTAGAAGTAAACAGTCACACCGGTCGAGTGGGTCAAAAATTAGCCAAATTGTCTGTTTGATACATAAAACCCCCCTAAATCATTTTCTTCAATACATTTAGGTCATTATTAAATTATATAATTTTCTTAATCGGAAATGACATGCTAAATCTTTTTCAACCAATCTGATGAGGCCGTAGTACCATACCAGAAATCCACCCATTGTAACCTGTTACCTTGGCACCCAACCCATCCATTTTGGATTTGCTAACTCGATTTGACACTCATTGTCCAAAACTGTGTATATCTTGCAAAGTGCAATTTTATCTCTTTTTGCATTTTCACAAGTTTGACTAAAACTCAAATATTTTGTAACCAGATTATTTAGTTTCCATGCTTTTGTGTAGATCTTTTGAACTTTATAATCTGGATAAGATTATAAATGCATTAGTCTAATAAAAGAGAGTACATGGTTGGTTTTCTTAGACCGTGTAAGGATGTGCTGCAGAAGTTTATAATTTTTTTAATAGTTTTTTATGATGTATAGCTACCGTAAGGAATATTCACATTCTGATAAATGTCTAAAACATGATAGTTAGATTAGACAAATACCATTCATTCTGATTGGCTAAGTTATATGCGCATATTTTAGCTGCAAGATGCAGGGTGTTGGACAGATGCTGCAACCTTGGCAGCAACACATTTGAAAGGAACCGACTATGCAAGGTTCACATCTTCTTTTTGCTACATCATCTATTTGTGAAACATTTGCTTTCTTGTTTCTCATTATAATTGTTCGTCAGAAATAGAGCATAAATTACCGGTTTATATTCTATTTTGTTGTGGTTGAATCTGTAGATTATTGCTTTGATTTGTACATCCGCATCCCCTTCCTAAAAGATAAGATATAGAAGAAAAATAGCACATTAGTTAGAAATAGACGATAGTGCTAGAATTATTGATATTTGTGTTTGTGAAGCCTTTTGGAATCGTGAGCTGTGCTAGTGTGCTGATTTAAATCTTTCTTATTAACCCAAGAGGAAGCGTTTGTGACTTTGTTTAAGGAAACATTCTAATTAGTCATATGTAACACCTTCATGCAACTATAAATATTTTTGGTCTCTGTAATGTATATTTGACAACAATAGTGTTCCCATCATTTATTTGTTAAGTAGTCTTACTTTCTGGCCAAAAACTATGATTTGCCATCACATTCACCCTTGATCATTTTTATAATACATTTTCATGAATATCATCGAAACGCTAACCTTTTTTACCAGGAAGTATGACGTATGGTATAAATATGATAGTTTGCCACGTGGTAATTCATATATTTATTGCTTCTTTTAGGTAGATCAACTCGGTTTATTGTTATATTTTACAGGGTAATGCACAGATGGGCAGGACATGTCTTGAATGCTGAACATAACATCTGGAGGTACCTTCACTTGTACCCATTTAACCCGTTAGAGATGAAACATAACTCGACCCATTTATAAGTACTTGGGTCAAACTTTGCATGTGTTATAATCCTAATGCCGACTTGGAGCTTACTGACTGAAAATGCAGGGCCTTGATAATGTACGTAGCAGCTGGTTCATTACAAGATGCATTATCAGTACTGCGTGAGGCGCAACAATCAGATACAGCTGCCATGTTCATCATTGCCTGTCGGGAAGTTCATGCTGAATTTATAGACAACTTAGATCCTAATGATGAGTCGTCAGCTACCATTAAGGAAAAGTTGAATAATTTGCGTGGATTAAACCCTCAAAGTGAAGACGTTATAGCTGTTGGTGAATTATACTGTAAGTACCAACAGCAACTAGTCCATCTATGCATGGAGTCACCACCAAATTCTGAATGAATTAATTTTCTTACACAACCGAAACTAAGGTAGTACAACGAAAACTATATATACAAACTCACTTTGATATATCTCATTGAGGAGATGTATTTCAAAGTTTGTAACAATAATAAATAATGTCTACGAGTTTTAACAAGTCTTTGTTAGATTTCCTTTATAACATGAAACGGCAATAATTATTGCAGTAGGTTACATGAAAATCACCACAGTGATGTTTTCCGGTAAACGTAAAGTCAAACTTGTTTCTTTGTTCATTGGAGCGAATTGCTTTTCTACTCGTAACTCAAATGTTCTTTTGGTTACATCGTTATATAGGTTAACATGCAATGAACTACTTTTGTCGGACCATCGTTATATAGTTTAACATCCAACGAACTACTTTTTATTGCAGTTACTGATCTCACTGATGAGATTATAATCGTTCGACGACCATGAACTTGAATTTGAACCAAAATGATGACTAGTATTACAACATTTCTCTTCTGAACCTATAACAACTTTGACAATTCAAAATATTAATCATTTTTTTGTTTTAGTTCAAGATTTTTTTTTTATTATTATTTTTTTAAATATTTTAAAAGCAACAAAAACATGTTCTTCAGACACTTGCTAAAGTGTATTTTAGCACATGAATATATTTAGTTTTGATGACAATATCACTATAAAAAAGCTGTAGCGGATCGGTAGCCATTAATTTTTAGCGCAATATACTTAATATAGTTTCAAAAAAAAAAAAAAAAATGGTTTCAAAAAGGGTAAAAGCTAGAGATTACCAACTAACTTACAATTTTGTCCCAAATTGATTAACCAACTAATTAATTACCATATTTAACCATAATTTTGAAAGTTGTGTTCTAATCTTAACCTTTTTGCCACATCTAATATTCCACGTAGATCAAATTACCAAAACAGGACAATTATTTTTCGGGTTTATTTATTCAGTACAAACTCAACCCCATTTCTCAATTTGGTCAAGTGCGATCGTGCGATCGTGCGATTCTTTTAATTTCTTGACACTTGTCCCACCCACTATCTCTTGTCCCCCACTATCACTTGCCACTTGTCCCACCCACTATCTCTTGTCCCTCATGTGTCTAAACAAAATTACTTATTTACCCTTAGTTCTATAAGTCAATTAAATGTGCGATTTTGCTACCTATTAAATGTGCGAATGTGCGAATTCAATTTATTTCCAGATTCCGGCAAATTAAATGTGCGAATGTGCGAACGTGCGAATTCAATTTATTTCCAGATTCCGACAAATTAAATGTGCGATTTTACGACCCCTTAAATGTGCGAACGTGCGAATTCAATTTATTTTCAGATTCTGGCAAATTAAATGTGCTACGAAAGAACCATAATTGTCCCATAACCACTCCACCACACCAATAACTCTTAATTGCACTAAAAGATCAAGGTAAAATGACCATGAACCATCACTGTTTGTCTCATCACTTGGGACATTTTGTAAAACCATAGAAGACCATTACATTTATCTTTTTATTTCACCTTTTACAGTACAAAGTTACAAACTACATTAAGGGGATCTGCACGTGCATACATTGTTGTCTTCATATGTTCATAGAAGTCATGAAGAGGCTCACAAATATAGCGAAGCAAGTAAAGAAAGAAACGATTTGTATCGCGATCAAAGGCTTTCTTTATAAGCAAATCCATCAATAAGAACTGCTACACCATCTTTCCCATAACCACTCCACCACACCACTCACCTCTAAATCTCGGCCACCACCACCACCGCAGCTACACCGCCATCACCATCATCAAAACAACCATAAACCCTCCCTTAGATCACCTCCCTTTTCTCAGATCCGTGGTGTACGCGCCGTAAACACCACCACCTCTAAATCTCGGCCACCACCACCACCGTAGCTACACCGCCATCACCATCATCAAAACAACCATAAACCCTCCCTTAGATCACCTCCCTTGTCTCAGATCCGTGGTGTACGCTCCGTAAACACACCTCACCACCACTTCTTTTCCACCTACGCGCCATAAACAACCATCAACACCACTCCTAGCCGTCTCCATCAACACCAAACAATATCCGTGGTGATGGTGTCGGATCTGGTATATTAATTTTGTGAAGAAGAAATGATAGAGATGGAGAAATGATAGATCTGGGATATTAATTTTGTGAAAGTGGAAAAAAGAGAGAGAGAGAGAAAGGGTATTATAGTCTTTAATACCCACAAGTGGCAAGTGATAGTGGGGGACAAGAGATAGTGGGTGGGACAAATGTCAAGAAATTAAAAGAATCGCACGATCGCACTTGACCAAATTGAGAAATGGGGTTGGGTTTGTACTGAATAAATAAACCCGAAAAATAATTGTCCTGTTTTGGTAATTTGCCCTTTTTTTCCCTTAATTCCATGTTATTTACTACACCCATTTTTTTTACCCGTTTTTTTACCTGTCCGTTATATTAGCCGACCCCTTTATAACAAGTTAACCCTAATTAATTTAACATTTCTCTTTTCACAAAAATGTAACCCTAGCCCCCAATCACATAAACCCTAATCATTGAGATTTCGTCTTCTTCCTCTCATCAATCTAGTCACTATCAACCTAGGCACTATCAACACATGCCAACACACTGCAAATGCAAACTTCCATTGATGAGTCTTACACTCTTACCACTTGGACCCCTTCAAACCCTTGCAGAAGATTCAAAGTTTGGCCTAACAGATATGTAAGTTAATTGATATGTATATTTGAAACCCTAATTATGTATTTTAATATGTTAATTTTTTTTATTTGTAGAAAAGCGGTGTTAAGAATTGTACATGATGGCACTGGTTGGATCCAGAATTGGACTGTGATTGGTATAGACACCATCTTTGTGAAATGTACTTGATTCTGAATCCCAATGAAAGAGAACAACTTGAAGTTAAAATGAGGAGCAGAGATGAGTTAGCTGTTCTTGAAGTTGAATTTGCAGAGATGAAGGCAGATTTGAAGAAAAGTGAAAAAAGTGTGTTTTTGTACAAATTAGTTGTGATTGTGTTAGTGGTTTTATTTGGGTTGGTTTTAGCTATGAAATAGGTAGTATCAAGGGAAGTTAGCTTTTGCCATCTTAGCTATTTGGGTTGGTTTTAGTTGTGATTTTAACAACCATCTATCTGTAATGAATCTGTGCTTTTAGTTATTAAATGAAGATGTTAGCTTTTGCCTTTTGGTTTCGCATGTTTGCAATATGGTAGGGTATGACAGCAAAAAAGATAAAGGGAAGTCAACAAATTTCTACCTAAAACTCAGTTTGGTAGGGTGTTGATATAAATAATGCCTAAAAACATTATTAACATTTATCGATATCTCTTTGTTTTGATAATCACAAAACGTAAACCCATTGAGCTAAAAATTATGTGGTAAACAAGTATTTAGTGGTAAGTATTACTTAACATCCAAATCACTTAAGGTATGAATAAACAAAGTGTTTATTGTATTCTATGATCAAAAGAATTTTTATTTTTACAAACCATACATTTTTTTATAAAATGGGACAAACATTTTCAAACCTATACAAATGTTTTTGTATTTATAAAAAAATAAATATTTTGAATTCAAATTTCTACCAAAAAAAATGCTAGATTCTTCAGCTAAAACCTTCCCCACAAAAGGACAAAAGATTCTGAAGAAAATTTTTTTTGTTAGGCGGCTCCCTTAATTATACTAGACGGCCTCCTTAATTATTAAGGGGACCGGCCACGCTCCCAAACATTATTTTTTCCCCTATAAATACTGGCTCAAATCTGGCATTTTTTCTTACCTTTTGCACTATAAACTTTTTGATCTAAATCTTCTATACCATTCTCTTAAACCATTTGATCATATAATCATAAGCTTTTGTTTTCAAGTGATCCAAGCTTAATCCTTTCAAGTGCAAGAGAAGAATACTTTAATCCTTCAAGACAAGAAGTATTACAACTTGTTGTGACCTCCACATCCAAGTTGTTTATGCATCATCACTTGTATAGTATTCATCCATTTGTGTATTAGTTGTGAATATTGGTTAGATAGAAGTAAACATAAGGAGTTAGGCTAGTAAGGTGTGTAGGTAGAGATGTTGTGAATTGATTGTGGTGTGCAAGTAGTATAGGTGTGAAGAAGTTGTGAAGTAGTTTTGAAGAAGTTGTGAAGTAGTTGTGTAGAAGTTGTGAAAAAGGTGTGACGAAGTTGTGGTGTGATAATTGGTGTGTAAGGTTTTCTCCACCATAAGGGAGCTTGTTGACATAGTGAAGAAAACTCTCGAGTTAGGTGCTCGGGGAGTGGAGTAGGGCAAGGAAGGTGTCCTTGTAGCCGAACCACCATAAATCTCTTGTCTCGTTAGATCTTTCCATCTCTTACTTATTATCTTGCTTATATCGTTATTACTTTTGTAGACGTAGATGTATATATATTGTTGCTCATATAGTGATAGTGTTGATTTCACTTAAAAATCAAACAAAATTTTCATTCACAAAACAAAGTTTTTACAATCAAACTAAAAAGGTAACATACATATAATTGATAATTTCGATCAAGTATAGTTTTCATACAAAATATAATTAAGGATTACAAAATAAACATTTACTTACTTATCTCTCGTATATAGCTATAATTGTTTATATTATTCATGTGTTGATTTCACATACTTAGCTTACATTATTATTGTTGTTCATACTTAAATATAGTTGTTCATATTGTTCAAGATTTGAGTTCACATAAGATCGAATCAAAGTTTTAAAAGTAAATAAGGTTTTAAAACTAAACTAAGTTTTCATAATAAAATAAAAAAGACGTAAAACTATTCAACCCCCCCCCCTTCTAGTTTTCCACAATTGGTACCAGAGTCACGTCTAACAAGATCTTTAAAATATATTGTATTTTAAAACTTGTAACGATCTATGGAATCTGAAAAATATTTAGAAGGGCAATCTATGCAAAGACCACCACTATTTGAAAGTGATGGATTTTTATATTAGAAAAATCGATTCGAAACTTATGTGAAATCAAAGGATCTAGATCTTTGGCATGTTATTACTAATGGTGATTTTTTACCTACTTAAAATAATCCCGAAACAAATAAAGATGAAATAGTACCTTTTGAAAAACAAAATGATAATTTAAAAAGAAAACTTTCTAAAAATAATGAAGCAAAATGGTTATTTACAATGCGTTACCACGTAAAGAATACGAAATGATCTTTATGTGTGAAACCGCAAAAGAAATTTAGAATTCTTTATTAATAACTCACCAAGGTAATAGTCAAGTCAAGGATAACAAAATAGATCTACTTGTGCAACAATATGAGCAATTTACAATTCCGGAAGAGGAATCAATTGATAATGCTTTTGCTAGGTTTAACACTATCATCACAAGTCTAAAAGCACTTGATGGGAATTTTTATAGTAAGAATTTTGTCAGGAAATTTCTTAGGGCTCTTCATCCAAAATGGCAAGCTAAAGTCACGGCTATTGAAGAATCAAAGAATTTGTCAACTCTAAAACTTGACGAATTAATTGGGAACTTGAAAGTACAGGAGGTCATAATAAAGAAGGACTCCGAAATAGTCAAAGGAAAAAGAGAACAAAGCAAATCCATTGCTTTGAAAGCTAGGAGGTAATCTAGTGACGAAGAAAGCTCAACCTCCGAAAGTGATGATGAAGAATACGCTATAGCCGTAAGAGATTTTAAGAAATTTTTCAAAAGACGAGGAAGATTCGTTAGACAACCGCATGATGAAATGAAAGTATCTCAAAGAAGTAAAGATGACAAGAATGAGAAGAATGAAAGGAAGTGTTTTAAATGTGGTGATCCAAATCATCTCATCGGAAAGTGTCCAATGATGTCAAGAGATCAAAATCAAAAGGCGTTCATTGGAGGTGCTTGGAGTGATAGCGATGAGGACAAGAAAGAAACCACAAAGGAGGAAAAGTGTTTTATGGCTAAGACGTCAAAAGAGGTACATTCCGAGACCGAATTCTTTAGTGATGAAAATTTATCATTATATGAAAAAGACCTAGATAATGAATATAATAGATTATGCAAATTAGGTCAAAAGTAATGGTTAAAAATAAAACACTAAAATGCATAAACACTCAACTAGAAAATGAAATACTTGAATTGAAAGCTAAAATACACCACTTAGAAAAGGGTAAGAAAATTTTTGAGGAATGTAAATCATGTCATGATCTCGAAAATGAAAATGAAAAACTTAAGGAAGAAATTTATAAGCTTGATAAATTTGAAAATAGTAGTCACTCACTTAGGAAAATAATAAGTATTCAAAGAGCATCCGGAGATAAAACCGGTTTAGGATTTAACTCAACCGAAGCTTCAATAAGTGAAACTAAAAATGTTAAATTTGAAAGTGAACTTAATGAACTAAAACCTTTAGAATCAAATCCTAAATATATACTTATTAATGATAGAAAAATACCTCTTGCCAACGATGAAGAAGTAAAAACCTTTTATAAACCATCCTTAAAAACTGAAGTGTAGGATCATCTAAACCCAAATTAAAATCTAAAACTCCACCACCAAGAAAACCTAACAATCATCATCCAAGATCTAAAACACCTCAACCTAGAAGAAATCAAAATAGACAAAATTACAATAACACTAGGAATCAAATGTGGTATTATCAACCAAGTTACAATCCTTGGGGAATATTACCTCCATACATGCATCCTAGCCAAATGTTAAATATGTTTGGACCAAACAACTTTGGACCAATGAGACAATGGGGACCAAGTGGCTAAGTTGTCATTCTTCGAAGAAGTTGGAATCTCATCTACAAATGACTTCTATAAGTCAACATAGTCACTTGAAGTGCTTGAAGAAAATCCATTGAAGACTAAAAGGTACGCGTCTCTTTTAAGTTCATCGCTATAATTTGCATGCTTAGATAAATGATTAGTTAGATTAATGCTTTGCTATACATATATATTGTTTGTAACTCTTATACATATATACGTACATCATAGCTTATATACTTATAACCTAGAAACATCATTAGTTGACCTTCCTAGGAATAAAATGAAATTGTTCATTGTCGAACAAAATAGAAAATGCAAGTCTTCTATATCCACTAATAGCAAACTCATGGTGATGAAGTGAAATGAGTTAAGTGGATTAATCGTTAATATAGAAGTAGGATTAGATCCCTTGCGTAAGAAAACTATGGATGAAACAAGCTCTCGTAGACTATGGCATTAAGTTAGATAAGTGTGCAATAACAAAGGAGCTATAGATATTAGGATATACCCCATTCAACACCCCCGCATCAAACATGTAGAATTACGTCTTCACTCACTTAAGATCATAGGTTATATAGAAAAGGATAGCATATGACAATAGGCTTAAGTAATCCTCTTGAGCATGAGATCTTTAATAAACATCTTTCAAAATCTATGATTAATGATATTTGTTGTCAAAAATCTAATATCTCTAAAAATATGCAAAAACCTCACATTTTGGAAAATAGTTTTTCAAATGACTATCCCACTTTTCAATAACATGTTTTCACTATCAATATCCACAATTTTGTTTTGATCAAAACCAAAGATTGGGAAAATTTTCTTTACCTTTCATTAGCATATTTTGAAGTAAAACCCAATCTATTCTATTCAAATAACTCTCACATCTACGTGAAAAGCTACTTTCAAACATTGTTGAATATGCTAAAAACGTCTCTTTAAATCATGCATGGTGAACTCATATTTGTCATCTATATTTATATAAATGAAACTTATAAGTGAACTAAATCAAATCAAGAGGACCATGGTTTGTCTATTAAGGCTTTGTTTGTAACAAGTCTAGAAATCCATGCTATCATAACTACCCACTTATTGCACATTGATACACATTAGGATTAATCCTCCTAGTTATGTAGTTATGAACTACTTGATGTTGCTTATTCTTTCCTAGCACTTAAATTTTACTTGCTTGATGAGTATGTTTGCATGCTAGATGAAATTGCTTGTTTACTTAATCTCTTTGGTTAACATGCTTTGGCTACATAATTGCCTACATAATTAGTATATGCTTAATTGCCTCAAAGAGTTGGACTTGTTTGCAACCAAAAACACAACCTTTCTGCAATTCACTACCAAAAACCCTTTTCTGGCAATCTGAGAATCACCAGATGGGCGGCCCCCTTAAATCATAAGGCGGCCCCCTTAATTATTAAGGGGACCGACCTCCAATTAAGGGGACCGACCATCTGATGGTCAAATGTGTTATTTCCTTTTTCTACTTTTTAGCCCATTTCATCCTACACTTCCCAAAATTCACAAACCTATTTTATCCTAAACCTTCTATCAAAGTTTAGACATCCTTAATCCCACCAATCCTACATTATAAACACTCTCATTCCTTTCAATCTCTACTCATCTCATCATGTCCTCTCCCATTAAACCAAAACCACCAAGAAACCCGTTTGGAGAAGAAAGCCTAACTTCCATTAAAAGCCCGTCAAACCAAATGATGTTGTCAAATATCCAACACCAAATTCCTCCTATGTCTTCAACATTACATACCTAATACCTCACTCTCCTTCTCACCAAAATTACATATCAAAAACCTTTACTCACCCATATCCTTCTACATTACACTCAAACCTCAAAACCTTTACACACTCAAACCTCATAACCTTTACTCACCTCAACCTCGAATTTAATCTCCTAGTGAACCTAATGCACCATCTATAACACCCTCCTACCAAGAAATCCCTTCCATGAACATCGCTCTTTCACTCTCACCAATCACATCACTTGATACTCATTTTCCATCTTCACCAATAACTCCACCTAGTCATCCTCACAAAAAGATTCAACCATATAACCATTCCCTACACTCTACAAAGTGTGTCATCAGCATTACAACTTAACCCATGAAGGTCAAACCATATTTCATGATACACAAACCTCATGTTCACTCAAATGAACTGATGTGATAAAATCAAATGAAGTATATATAGTATAGTAGTACTCAAAGTAATCCGCAAAGAAATACGGATAACCCGAGGTCGTAGTCCGTGTGAAGGTGTGAATGGAATTTTGAATTCTCGGTTCGTGAAACGTGTCGTGAAAGTGGGAAAAAGTGATTTGAATGAGATTACACTAATAAATATGAGAATGAAGCACAATTAATCACTTAAACACGTAATCCAAGTAATCAAACCAAAAACGCAACGTAGAATTGATAACGTAAGCTTAAACGTAAATAAAATGTAAACGCGCAAAATAAAACGTGAAATTTAAGCTATACTCTTCCTACGGACTTGAAAATAATTTTCCTAAGTTAAAAATGATAAAAGAAAATTTTAAGAAAAAGAAAATATTTTTTTGACTTTTTATTTAATTTTTATGAATTAAAAAGTAATTTAACTAATTAAAAATTAAAAGAAAATAGAAATTAAGTGAGAAAAATGCAAAATAAATTTTGAAAATTCTAAAATAACTAAAAAGTGATTTTAAAACTGAAAACTATTTTTTTTGGCTTTTTGTGTATTTTTTAGGAATTAAATACTATTAAAACTAATTAAAAAGTAATAAAAATTTAAATTAAATTCAAAATAAATGGGAAAAATGCAAAATTAGTTTGTAAAATTCTAAAATAAATGAAAACTAATTTCTAAAATATTTTTTTTATTTTTTAGGCTTTTTCTAATTTTTTTGAAATTTTTGGTGATTAAAAAGTATTAAAAATTGAATAAAAACGGAAATTAAATAAGAAAAATAGCAAATGAACTCAGAAAAATATGAAAAATTCAGGAAAATTCTAAAATATTATAATAAACGTAGGAAAATTTTGAAAAGTTGAAAATAAGCATTGGAAGTGCTATTTGGCTTAAAACAGCTTAATAGAAATGCTTATTTATAAGCAAACTTTGACCAGAGATGACCAAACTTTAACCAAATGTATTTTTGTACTCAAATTAGCTTAATTGTACAGAAGTGAGACCAAAATGAACACATAAATTTAGAATATGAGCAAAAGTAGTTCAATAAGCACTAGTTGAATAAGCAATTGGCAAACAGATGAAGCAAATAATAAAGGCTAAATGGAAACAGTAACTTTGGTACTAATGAACTTAAATGAACCAAAAATCACAGATAATGATCAATTACAAACAATTGCAGCCTTAAAACTTGAAAGCAGATACTAGTTTCCAATCCACACAACTAGATCAGCCAATAAGTAGTACAAACAAGCTGATAAGAGTGAGCTTATGGGGGCAAAAAGTCTATTAACCAGCTGAGATTACAAATCTACCAACAAAAGTGATTTCCAATCCAATTATCCTGCCTAACTGTTACCTAGAAAATCTGACAAAACATGTGGTGCAGGGGAGTGAAAGGCCAAATAGGTATTTTTAAGCTTTCAATAAGCACTTGTAGAAAAATCTGAAAATTAATCGAAAAATATCTTTGGAATCACAAGCTGAGAGACTACAAGAATCTAGGAGATTAAAACTTTTTATGAAGGTTTGAGAAAATTAAAAACGCAACTCAAAAGTGAAATCAGAAAACTATTTTTGGCTTTTTGACTTTTAATGAAATGTAAGTAAGTTGACTATTATGAAATTGAATTGATTCTAAATGACTAATTATGTTATAATAAGCTGTAATGAAACTAAAATAAACCAAATAAACTAATTATGCAACTACTTGTATGATTATGCAACTACTTAAATCACTAACTGATATGAATTATGATGAAACCAAAGTGATTTGACTTTTATGAAAGGACCTACTGTTTTTATGTTTGTATAAGCCTTGATGCAACCTAAGTGAAATATCTAAACTACTTATACCCTCGGAATCAATGATAATACCAGCAAACCTCTCAAAACCAAACACCCTCTTAGTGACTATCTTACTAGTTTATGAATCAATTAGCCCTCAACTTAATTCCAAACACCAACTGTGTATTAACAATGATCAAATATGCATGTATGAACCAAAATCTCATATCTCAAAATCCACAGAACCACAACAAAACAGATCCAAAGTATAACAGATATATGGAAACAGAAGCAAATCAAATTCAAACAAACTAAGATTCAATAATAAAATGAACTGAGATTTAAGCTAAAAATAATAAATCAAACAGAAATAAGCAACTATTAAATGGATCTATACTACTGCTACTAAGGTTATGCAATAAGAAATTGAAAACTTACAAATCCAATTCCCCCTCAGCTCAACAGAGGGGGATTCACTAAGCTTGCCTGTCTTTATGACAGGCCAATGGGTCTCCTTATTGGCTGCCTTAACTCCTCTGAATAAGCTGGCTTAAGAATAAGCTGACAGTTTGACTTTGTTTGACTTTTGAAATTTTAAGAGAAATGATTAAGAAAACTCACAACAAGCTATAGGCCAGCTTATATGAGCTTATAAACACATAAAATAAGCTTATTGAAGCTTAAGTTGAGATTTGAAACTATTTTTTTTTTTTCAATATAAGTTGAAGCAGCAAATAAAACTTAGATGAATTATAGAAATAAACTAAGAATTACTGAATCAAACTAAAAGAAAGCAATAATAAACAAATTAATAAAAATTAAGACAATAAGCTGAGAAACTTGATTTATATTAATATTAAGAAATTTAGTACAAGGCTTAAATGGAAATTACAATTAAACAGAAACTTAATTTTAAAACTAAATTAAAACCTACTACAAAACTACATATTAATATCTGTGAATGAGGAGGGTATTTATACTTGAGGAGGGAGTGCTCTTGGATCCTTCTAGTGTGTACACCTCATCAATCCGTGTCTATCTGTGTTTCTTTGATTCAATATCGTCCCTTGGATTAACCTTAGCCTCCAATCTTCTTATGTCAGCCGTTTGATCATCATTCCCCAATCATTTGACACGGAAATGCACACGGATCACTGACATGGCAGGCCTGCCATGTCAGTGTCTTCTAGAAACTTGAGTAATTTGTCCATAGTACCCTTAATCTCAGTCAATAGGAGTTTTACTTGGGGTGAATAGTGGTTAGGGTTCTAAGGTTCTGGGTTAATTAGGTAAAAGGGGGCGTGTAATTTGATTGTGGTGTTTTTATTAAAGGGGCGTTGACCGGGTCTTTGACTGGGAAGGTGGGGATGGACCGGGTAATATTATTAAAAGGATTGGGCTTTGGTTTTGCTTTTGGGCTTTGTGGGATTTTTCTTGGACTAATTGCATTGTGGATCCGGTTGTGTATTAATTTAAAACAAGGACCAATGTTGTAATTCATAAAACAATAGGGACCAATTCTTTATATTTCCAAGACTTTCTTCCAAGGGCTATTCTTGACAATTCTTGAAATTTGAGGAGTTGACTTTGAATTTTCTTTAAAATTTCTTCAAAGGATTACTTTTGTAATTATTTGAAATTTGAGGGACTAAAGTTGCCAATCTTCCAAACTTTTCCCAGGGACTATTCTTGCAACTTTATAAATCTTTGAGGACTTCTCATGACATTTTGAGCTTTCTTTTATCATATTGCTTCCCCGGCTCCGGCTTCTGACCTTTTTCCATTCTTGTGCTCGTTTTTTGTCGATTTTGACTTTGTTTTTATCCATTTTTCACATATTTGTACCTGCACATACACAAATACAAAAACACATATTCTCTTGGCATATTTGGTTAGTATTTTGTGCATTTGGTCTGATTTAAGGCCTAAAAATGATGTGTGAATAAGCACACATCAAAACTCCCCCAGACAAAGGTATTGCCGTGCCCTCACGCAATGTCATCATCTCACGCGTAAGCAATGATGTTTAAAAGAGATATTAAAATTATTTATTCCAAAAAATGCTTCGTTTTCTGATTTTCATGAAATACAACAACTACTACTCTTTTTGTATTTTTCATTTTTATATATATGACGGTTTGCCTTGACTTTCATTATCAATTCATATCTATTGATAATTTTCAGGGTCTACGAGTAGAAACACTTCTCACAGAGAAGAGACCATACGGATAAAAATCGCCATCCTTGATTTTTCACAAGCCCCCAAACTAAGCGTAAAATCGAAATCATTGTTTATCCACAAGTTAGATGCTAACACTACCCACAAAAGTTACTTGTGTAATTACCTCTTGTTCCCAGTTCCTAAGTTTGGTATCTCAAGATTTTAATTTGTGAGAAATGAATTGCTTCATATTTTCTCGTTTTGATAGTTTTTAGTCCGATAAGAGCACAAAATTTGAACGCTAAATAGTTTCCAAACTTTCCCTCGAAAACCCCTGCATACAGAAATCGGGTCCACATGAAGGTCTCTGATTTAACACGATTTGTGGAGGCCCCCTTTTTATTTACAGCCGAAACATCCCATGTTTGAGACCCGAGACGGAAGCTTTTTATTAGGGAAACCCCCGGAGTTGAGGCTTGGCATTTTTGCATAATTATAAGCACTTTAATAATATTTGGTCCTTAGTCCTTTATTTCAATTACAACGACGGTTTAAGAGCCGCCAAGATGTAAGAGCTTTATAATAACTTTGGATATATATCCGCTGCTTTTTATAGCTTTGGATTCCTCTGCCTTTTTATTGGCTTTGGATTATTATTATTGATATTCATAATCATATGCCAAACCCCGAGTCCTACGGCCTTTACTAAGATCACAACCTCGGCTGCGAACCGGCAAGATGCAATAGTCTATTTCACCGTAACACTGGCAGTACCCCTATGTGTACCAAACCCCCATATGCAGAGATTTTGTTAGGAACGAGAAAAAACTAAGTATTGCCCAAACCCCATACACTTAATTAATCCTAGAGATCTATTATTATTGGTGTGCAATCTTGTGGGAACAAGGAGGCCACAAGTACCTTTCATGGGCTCTAAAGAGATCCAACTACTCCACGTTTAGCACAAAACTTCTAAATAAACTCTATCATTCCTCGATCTCCGCAAATTTAAAATCCCAAGTAATGAGATCCGCGGATGCTTAGCCAATAATATTTTGATTATATTGGTTAAGGGAGACGAGCTAGGGCTCAACACGCCCGGTCAAGTCGAAACATTTATTTCTACTCTCGCCGGTAGGAAAGTCAAAACAAGGTGTCAAATCTTATTATACCATATATCATCATTTTTTTTTTTTTTTTTTTTTTTTTTTTTTTTTTGCAATAAAAAGGTGACAAAAATTTTAAATTTTGGTGGAAAAATGTAGTTGCATAAGTTAACAGCTCAGACGGAGGTGCCAGGTTAAATCGAATCGAAGATTCACCCCCCCTAGACTAAAGTGAAACATTGTCCTCAATGTTTTAAGGGTACGGGTAGTCTTACGTAATATCTAAGGCCGTTTATTAAGTATGCCAAGAGATAAACGTTAGTCGATAAGATTTTGGATATGGTGAATTTCCGAAAGAGCAGCGAAGAATGAGACTTGAGTGGAGAGAACGACAAAGTACGAGCACGAGAGTCCTCAAACTTCGGGGAAATTCCTGGACATTCACAAACAACCACGAAAACATGAGTTTGGAAAGGGTCGCCCCCCTCACGTCACGTTAAAATAGAAAATTAAGAAAATGAAATGGGATAATGTTAGCCTCGTTATTTTATAAAGATAACGTCACACAAGTAAATTGGACTAGATTATAAACTACAAGGACTACTATTGTCAAGTAGGCAAACATGTAGTGTTAGGAGCCTATAAATACCCCTCATGACTCTCCATGAGGGGTGTGGGAAAGTGTGTGTAAAGTTCCACTTCATTTCATATTTAATAAAGACATAGTTCTTCACCATTCTCTCTCTATAACCATGATGTATTTCCATCAACCGCGACCTCCGGAACGTGTTTCTTGGTCATAACAGATAACCATGGGGTGCCTCCCACGAAGCGCTTGTTTTTTATTACCGAGTCACATGAGCTTGACTTGATCCCCGAAATAAGTTGTCCTTAGGGAGAGCAGATGGAAAAAATAATCTCCATCGGGCTTTCATTCAAAATATTTGGATAAACATATGAATTATGAGAAATTTCCACCCCGATGAGATAACCGCTGGTATTCTAATAGTGAAAACTATTAGAAACGATACCAGGGTCAAAAATAGTGTCCTCACTCCCGATAGAGTGACGGAGAAGAGAAATCACACCAAATGTGGTAAATGGAAAGAATGTCATGATTGCAATCATGAACAATTCATCAGCATAAAAAGGAGACTTCATGATTGTGGAAGTATGAATCTCAACATTAAAGCTCATTTGAAAAACTTTCCCGGGTGGGAGGGATGGGATAAAATTTTCATAAAAACTTTCATTTTTAAAAATGCCACCCGGGTCATGATCATTTTTAAGATCAAAACAGAAATTTTCATACTCTGGATAAGAAAATTTACCAAAAAATTTTTCAAAATCACAACCAATCTTATCAAAACAAAACTAATCATACTCCGGAAGAGAGATAAGAGTAAGAAAAGTAGTACTGCCACTACTCGTCTCTTTCGTGTGATCGATATCAAATTGAAAAACTTCATAAACCGGATAAGAATGATCATGACGAAAAGTGGGATTGCCACTAATCTCCTCAATCGTATCAAATGAAAAATACTTATAATCGGGTAAAAATTCCTCGAGCTCTAGCTCTAAAGGATCGTCAATCGTAAGCTCAAGCTTCTTCTTAACTTTATCCGGAGGGATTGACGGTTCATCGTTCAACAAATTGTCAAGAAAAAGAGTTTCTCCCTCCGAATCAAAGTAAGATTCATCAATCTCAGAAAAAGGAATCGTATCAATAGCAAGGAATTCATCGACCTCTTCCCAAAAAGAATCATATTCCTCATTCAGAGGAAAAGACGGGGAAGATTCGGAGACGATTGGTTTCAAAAAATCATCGAAGGAGTAATCAATATCATTTATGCTCTTAACGATATATTTATTATATTTTGAAGCGTCGGCACGAAAAATCATTATATCATCGTCATGTCGCAAAGTCAAAGTATCCTCAAAATGGTCGACTAGGGCTTTTGCGGTCCGCAAAAATGGTCTCCCTAATATAAGAGGAACTCTCGGATCGGCCTCATAATTAACAACAACAAAGTCGGCTGGGAAAGTACATGAATTAACTTGAACAAATACATCTTCAGCAATTCCGACCGGATGAGTAATTGAACGATTAGCGAGTTCTAAAGTCATACGAGTCAGTTTAAGTTCTCCCATTCCAAGTTGATTATAGATTGACAAAGGCATAATATTAATGCTTGCACCTGAATCGGCCAGGGCATTGCAAACCTCTTGATCTTTTAACGAACAAGGAATGAGAAACTTTCCTGAATCTCCAAGCTTTTCGGGAAGCTTTTTGAGAAGAATAGCAGAGCATTGAGCATTAATCGGTGTTTCAGTTAACTCAAGCAATTTTTCTTTATTACTTATAAGATTTTTAAACGTTGAAGCAAACTTTGGCATGTAAACAAGAGCATCCATGAAACTGATGTCGAAGTGCAATTTTTGAAAAATATCAAGAAACTTTTCCATTTGTCTCTTTGATTTCTCACGGAGCTCTTCATCATTAAACCTTGACGGATATGGAAGTTTGGGCTTGTATTTAACATTCTTTTCAAAAATGACTTTTTCATTTTCTTTAGACGTTTGGACAACCGGAGGTTGGACGTTTACAGTACCTCCGTTATTAGTAGGAGGAACCGGGTCCTTTGTCGCCTCGGTCTCACGGTCCACTACCTTAGGAGGAGGAGAAGAAGAGGTAGTCGGAGCCGTGGGTTCATATAAAGCACCACTACGTGTCGTGATCGCCTTAATCTCGCCCCTCGGGTTTGCGATCGTGTTGCTTGGAAGAGTACCTGACGTCGACGGTTGATTCATTTGAAGAAAACTACTCATCATTTGCTTAAGCTCATTCGTTTTCCGAGTCATGGTTGTGTCGATCTCTTTCTTAAGTTCAACCCTTATGTTGTTGATTTGATTTTGCATAGCTCGTATGTTAACATCGTTTGTTTTCATATAATTTGCAAGCTCAGGAGAAGGTTGTACTTGTTGTGGTGGTTGATGATAAACTTGTTGGGGTGGAGGGACTTGATAATTTTGAGCTTGATTGAAATTGGTTCCACGGTTTTGATTGTTACCTTGGTTATTTTAAGGATAATGGTTTTGATGAGTTTGCACGGGTGGAAACCCGGGTGGCCCTATTTGGTTGTTTTGAGTATGAAAACCTTAGTTTTGATTGTAGTTTACGGCTTCTACGTTAGCATTATAAACTTGGTCATCGGTGGCTTGACAATCATAATATGGATAGGGTCCACCACAAATTACACATTTTTCAGTAACGGCTTTAACGGGCTCGGGTTTTTGGTTCTAAAATTTAAACTCTTTCATCATACAACAGATAGCATCGGTAAGTTCGGCCAATTCCGATGATTGGACCGACGAAGAAGAAGGAGTAAAAGAAGTCACTTTCGAAACATTCAGTTTGTTACGAGAAGTCGGAACCTTAGATTTGTTCTCGATGATCATTAAAATATCCCTTGGCATACGATTCAAGATATTGCCACCGGCGGCTGCGTTTAAAGAATCTTGATCGTTTTGAGTCAAAGCGTTATAAAACGTGTCGATTTTGTGCAATTCGGAGAAACCGTGGTGAGGACATTTTCAAAGTAGATCCTTAAAACGTTCCCATGCCTCACCAAAGTTCTCATCAAAATGTTGTTGAAAATTGGTTATATCATTCTTAAGATTAGTCGATTTGACGGAGGAAAGAAATGATTAGCGAATTTTGAAACGAGTTCTTCCCATGTATGGATGGAACGAGGGGGTTCTTTTTCGAGCCAAATCCGGGCTGCACCCTCGAGTGAAAATGGGAATAACATTAATTTAATAGCATCGTGAGGGACATCCTTAAATTTCATGGTCGAAGTTAACTTATTGAACCATCGGATGTGTGCGTGAGGATTGTCCCTTTCAAAACCGTGAAATTGGTTTGATGTGACAAGTTGAATCAATCCGGTTTTAAGTTCAAAATTATTGGGAAGGATAGGTGGTAAAACGATTGCGTCTCCATATCCCTCGGTGGGACATTGGAGCAATTCTTGCATAGTACGTTCATCGGCCATCTCGGTGATGGGTGCTTTAACAAGAGTACGTATCTCGGGTACGTAAGCTTGTTTACGACGTCTACGATAGTGTTGATTCGGTATGGTAAGAGATTTATAGATTAATCTCGACCGTGAACGTGTGATCATACACTAAAAAAACAAAGTAAAAGGGAAAACAAATTTGAAAAGAATATTTTTGTATTTTTTTTATTTTTGGAAAAAAAATTCAAAAACTTAAAACTTTTATTCTTTTTTTTTTCAAACGTTACGTTAATCGCAACCGTTTCCTTTAAAACTACTCGCGACGGAACGGGACAGAAGAGTGTTTCTCTCTTCAGCTTGCAATTTAATGTCAAAGTTTACCGTATTTTCCGCTTATTCGGTTATAGTATTTAAAGTAATCCGATTAGCAACTAATTTCACGCGTTCTTATATTGCGAAGCTTATTTGGTTTACAACGCCCCCTTCCACGGGAGAGTCGAGGCTGTAACTTTCTTTTTGGTATTTTTGAAAACACTTTAGGAAAAGTGTTTTTGATTTTTCAATTTTTTTTATAGAAAATATATACAAGGAAGGTTTTCAAAACACAATTTCGAAAACGAAAATCAAAAATTCACTTCAACGTTCCCCGGCAGCGGCGCCAAAATTTTGATGTGATAAAATCAAATGAAGTATATATAGTATAGTAGTACTCAAAGTAATCCGCAAAGAAATACGGATAACCCGAGGTCGTAGTCCGTGTGAAGGTGTGAATGGAATTTTGAATTCTCGGTTCGTGAAACGTGTCGTGAAAGTGGGAAAAAGTGATTTGAATGAGATTACACTAATGAATATGAAAATGAAGCACAATTAATCACTTAAACACGTAATCCAAGTAATCAAACCAAAAACGCAACGTAAAATTGAAAACGTAAGCTTAAACGTAAATAAAACGTAAACGCGCAAAATAAAACGTGAAATTTAAGCTATACTCCTCCTACGGACTTGAAAATAATTTTCCTAAATTAAAAATGATAAAAGAAAATTTTGAGGAAAAGAAAAATATTTTTTTGACTTTTTATTTAATTTTTATGAATTAAATACTAATTTAACAAATTAAAAATTAAAAGAAAATAGAAATTAAGGGAGAAAAATGCAAAATAAAATTTGAAAATTCTAAAATAACTAAAAAGTGATTTTAAAACTGAAAACTAATTTTTTTGGCTTTTTGTGTATTTTTTAGGAATTAAATACTATTAAAACTAATTAAAAAGTAATAAAAATTTAAATTAAATTCAAAATAAATGGGAAAAATGCAAAATTAATTTCTAAAGTTCTAAAATAAATGAAAACTAATTTCTAAAATATATTTTTTTTTAAGGCTTTTTCTGATTTTTTTTGGAATTTTTGGTGATTAAAAAGTATTAAAAATTAAATAAAAACTGAAATTAAATAAGAAAAATAGCAAATAAACTCATAAAAATATGAAAAATTCAGTAAAGTTCTAAAATATTATAATAATGAAAAATTTATTATGAAAACTTAGTTTAGTTTTAAAACCTTGTTTGCTTTTAAAACTTTGATTCAATCTTATGTGAACTCAAATCTTGAACAATATGAACAACAATATCTAAGTATGAACAATAATAATATAAGCTAAGTATGTGAAATCAACACATGCACAATATAAACAATTATAGCTATACACGAGAGATAAGTAAGTAATCGTTTATTTTATAATCCTTAGTTATATTTTATATGAAAACTTTACTTGATCGAAATGATCAATTATATGTATGTTACCTTTTTAGTTTGATTGTAAAAACTTTGTTTTGTGAATGAAACTTTCGTTTGATCTTTAAGTAAAATCAATACTAGCACTATATGAGCAAATATATATATATATATATATATACGTCTACGTCTACAAAAGTAATAACGATATAAGCAAGATAATAAGTAAGATATGGAAAGATCTAACCGCGAGACAAATGATTTATAGTGGTTCGGCTACAAGGACACCTTCCTTGCCCTACTCCACTCCTCGAGTCACCTACTCGAGAGTTTTCTTCACTATGTCAACAAGCTCCCTTATGGCGGAGAAAACCTTACACACTAATATACACACCACAACTTCGTCACAACTTATTCACACCTTCTACACAACTTCTTCACACCTAGTCACTACTTAATCACAACACTACATCTTGACACCTAGTCACTACTTAATCACAACACTACTTCTTCACACCTATCTATCTTCACAACTATCTACTTCACAACAATCTTCTTCACAACTATCTACTTCCCAACTTCTCTACTTCACAACTATCTACTACACACTCACTCTATCTACACACCTTGCTAATCTATCTTCTATCAAATATTCCCAACTAGTTACACAAAGAAATAGATGTAATGGATGATGCTCTAACAACTTGGATGTGGAGGTCGCAACAAGTTGTAATACTTCTTCTCTTGAAGGATTGAAGTATTCTTCTCTTGCACTTGAAAGGTAGAGGTTTGGATCACTTTGAAACAAAGATTTATGTATGTATGATCAAAGGATTTTAGAGAATAGAAATGAGATCTAGAACAGAAAGTTGTGGGGTGCAAAAGGTGAGAAAATTATGTGGGATGAACCAGTATTTATAGGGAGAAAAATACTGTTTGGGAGCGTGGCCGGTCCCTTTAATTGGGTGTCGGTCCCCTTAATTCTAGTATAATTAAGGGGCCGCCTAATAAAAAAATATTTTTTTCTTCAGATTTTTTGTCTTTTTGTGGGGGAGGTTTTTCCTGAAGAATGTAGCCGTTTTTAAATTTGAATTCAAACTATTTATTTTGAATAAAACATTTCTTATAAATACAAAATTGTTTTGTATAAGTTTAAAAATGTTTGTCCCACTTTAATAAAATGTAAGGTTTATAAAAATAAAAATTCCTTTGATCATAAAATGCATTAGACACTTTGTTTATTCATACCTTAAGTGATATGAATGCTAAAGCAAATATTTACGACTAAATACTTGTTTACGTCATAATTTGTAGTTCAATGAGTTTACGTTTTGTGATTATCAAAACATAGAGATATCGATATATGTTAATAATGTTTTTAGGCATTATTTATATCAACAATCTCCCCCTTTTTGATGATTAAAAAATCTAAACTCATTAAGTCTAAAAATTAATTTTTTTTATACAAGTACTTAGTGAGTTTATATTCACTTCTCCCCCTTTTTGTAGAATCAAAAAGGTTATGCCGGCTAGCTTCATAAATGAAGTTAGACGGGATGAAAGCTCCCCCTTGATGTGTGCTCCCCCTCGTTCGATGGCACCAAGGGATCGAGATATGGAATGCTCGCAAGAAAAATATTAGAAGTACAAGCATATATAGAAGAATATGCAATATACAAATAACAAGCATAGTAAACAAATATTAAGGATACATAACAATTAATTCAAAGAGATTATGTTAAAGATCCTAATTTGCCAAAGAGAGCCATCGAACTTGCTTGTAACAAAAGGTTGGTTGATTCGTATTTGAAAGTGAAAATCATAAGCATATAGTATGCTTAGATGGTTGATGATGGAGTGTTTGGAATGAAGATGGTTGAGTTAGGGTAAGGTTGTTGGATTAATGGAGGTATATGTTTGGGTCATGAATGTTGGAGAGTTTGGTTGTGGAGAGTTTGTAGCGGAAGAGGTTGATTAAGGTTTTGGATGTTGTTTAAGTGAGGGTATTGGATGTGATCTAGTGAGAAGATATTCAATCCAAGTGAAGTGTTCATTGAATGCAATGGTTTTTAGGAGAAAGATGTAACAAGGTCAATTGTTGACATGCTTATCAAGTTGATTTATGTTGTGTGGTGATGAGGGTGATCTAGATGAAAGTGGATCCAAATTGCGTTGAGCAAGATGTAAGGCTAAAAGAGCACTAAGCTCATGGGATTCTTTTAGCGCCTCAACGAACATTAAGTGTTCGGAGGAAGGTGATGGTGGTGGAGCATGATAGTTGTCTTGGGTGAGGGTTTGAACATGCAACATAGGAATGGCATGTGAAGTTGTAGGATGTGGTGGTGATACTCTTGGTGGTGGAGACATGTTTGAGCTTGGGTAATCATGAAAACATGATATGGGTGGAAGAGATGCTTCATGAGTGGATGGTGTTTTTGTTGAATGAGCAACATGTAAAGTGTTGGTAATGAGGTTAGGATTATTGTTTTGGGATTGTGCATGCTCATCATAAGAAGGAGCATTAGTGGAAGCACGAATGGATGATTTGTTGTTAAATGGATCATTTGTGTGAGAGTGAGGTTTAGGTGCTGGTTGATTATGAACAACATCGCTTGAGTTGTGAAAAGATTATGAGGTTTGAGTGTAATGTAGAAGGATATGGGTGAGTAAAGGTTTTTGATATGTAATGTTGGTGAGAAAGAGAGTGAGGTGTTAGGTATGTAATGTTGAAGACATAGGAGGATTTTGGTGTTGGATGTTTGACAACATCATTTGGTTTGATGGGCTTTTAATGGAAGTTAGGCTTTCTTCTCCAAACGGGTTATTTGGTGGTTTTGGTTTAATGGGAGAGGTCATGAAGAGATGAGTATAGATTGAGAGGAATGAGAGTGTTCATAAAGTAGGATTGGTGGGATTAAGGATGTATAAATTTTGATAGAAGGTTTAGGATAAAATAGGTTTATGAATTTTGTGAAATGTAGGATGAAATGGGCTAAAAAGTAGAAAAAGGAAACAACACCTTCGACCATCAGATGGCCGGTCCCCTTAATAATTAAGGGGGCCGCCTTATGATTTAAGGGGGCTGCCCATCTGGTGATTCCCATATTGCCAGAAAAGGGTTTTTGGTAGTGAATTGCATAAAGGTTGTGTTTTTTGTTTCAAATAAGTCCAACTCTTTGAGGCAATTAAGCATATACTAATTATGTATGCAATTATGTAGCCAAAGCATGTTAATCAAAGAGATTAAGTAAACAAGCAATTTCATCTAGCATGCAAACATACTCATCAAGTAAGTAAAATATAAGTGCTAGGAAACAATAAGCAACATCAAATATTTCATAACTACATAACTAGGAGGATTAATCTTAATGTGTATCAATGTGCAATAAGTGGGTAGTTATGATAGCATGGATTTCTAGACTTGTTACAAACAAAGTCTTAATGAACAACCCATGGTCCTCTTGATTTGATTTAGTTCACTTATAAGTGTCATTTATATAAATATAGATGACAAATATGAGATCATCATGCATGATTTTAAAAGAGACGTTTTTAGCATTATTCAACAATGTTTGAAAGTAAGTTTTCACTTAGATGTGAGAGTTATTTGAATAAAATAGATTGGGCTTTTACTTCAAAATATGTGAATGAACGGTAAAGAATATTTTCCCAATCTTTAGTTTTGATCAAAACAAAATTGTGGATATTGATAGTGAAAACATGTTATTTAAAAGTGAGATAGTTATTTGAAAATCTATTTTCCAAAATGTGAGGTTTTTGCATATTTTTAGAGATATTAGATTTTTGACAACAAATATCATAAATCAAATATTTTAAAAAATGTTTATTAAAGATCTCATGCTCAAGAGGATTGGTTAAGCCTATTATTATCTCATGCTATCGTTTCTACATATCCTATGATCCTAAAGGAAATGAAGACGATAATTTATATGTTAGATGCGAGAGTGTTGAATGGGGTATAACCTAACATCTATAGTTCCTCTGTTTTCACACGCTTATCTAACTTAATGCCATAGTCTACGAGAGCTTGTTTCATCCATAGTTTTCTTACGCGAGGGATCTAATCCTACTTCTATATTAACGATCGATCCACTTAACTCATTTCACTTCATCACCATGAGTTTGCTAATAGTGGATATAGAAGATTTTCATTTTCTATTTCGTTCGGCAATGAACAATTTTATCTTATTCCTAGGAGAGCCAACCAATGATGTTTCTAGGTTATAAGAATATAAGCTATTATGTACACATATATGTATAACTAAGCATTAATCTAACTAATCATATATCTAAGCATGCAAATTATAGCGATGAACTTAAAAGAAACGCGTACCTTTTAGTCTTCAATGGAATATCTTCAAGTACTTCAAGTGACCATGTTGACTTATAGAAGTCATTTGTAGATGATATTCCAACTTCCTCCAAGATTGACAGCTTAGCCACTTGGTTCCCATTGTCTCAGTGGTCCAAAGTTGTTTGGTCCAAATATATTCAACATTTGGCTAGGATGTATGTATGGTGGTAGTATTCCCCAAGGATTGTAACTTGGTTGATAATTCCACATTTGATGACTAGTATTATTGTAGTTTTGTCTATTTTGGTTTCTTCTAGGTTGAGGTGTTTTAGATCGAGTATGAAGATTATTTGGTTTTCTCGGTGGTGGAGTTTTAGATCTTAATTTAAATTTAGAGGATCCTACTTCGGTCTTTAAGGATGGTTTATAAAAAGTTTTTACTTTTTCATCATTCGCAATGGGTATTTTTCTATCTTTTGTAAGTATATAATTAGGTTTTGATTCTAATGATTTTTGTTTACTAGATTCACATTCAAACTTTATACTTTTATTTTCACTAGTTGAAACATTAGTTGAGGTTAATCCTAGACCGGTTTTATCTCCCAAAGTTTCTTGAACACTTATTATTTTCTTAAGTGGGTTACTACTATTTTTAAACTTGTCAAGTTTGAAATTTTCATCATTAAGTTTTTCGTTTTCATTATTAACCTCTATGTATGTTTTACATTCTATAAAAACTTCTTTTCCTTTTTCCAAATGTTGTAGTCTAATTTTTAAATTGAGTACTTCATTTTCTAATAGATTATTAATATGTTTTAGTGACTTATTTTTAGCTATAACATTTTGACCTAATTTGCATAACCTATTATATTCACTATCTAGGTCTTTTTCGTCTAATGATAAATTTTCGTCACTAAAGTATTCAGTTTCGGAACGTACCTCGCTTGATGTCTTAGCCATAAGACATTTCTCCTCATTTGTGATTTCTTTCTCATCGTCATCGCTATCACTCCAAGCTCCTCCAACAAACGCCTTTTGATTTTGATTTCTTGACATCATTGGACATTTTCCGATGAGATGATTTGGATCACCACATTTGAAGCACTTCCTATCACTTTTGCCATTTTTGTCATCTTTATTTCTTTGGTTTGCTTTCCTTTCATCATGCAGTTGTCTAACAAATCTTCCTCGCCTTTTGAAGAATTTCTTGAAGTCTCTTACGGCCATCGCATATTCTTCGTCATCACTTTCGGAGGTTGAGCTATCCTCGTTACTAGATTCCTTCCTAGCTTTCAATGCAATTGACTTGCTTTGCTCTCTTTTTCCATTGACCATCTCGGAGTCTTTCTTTATTATTACTTCGTAGACTTTCAGGTTGCCGATCAACTCATCAAGTTGAAGAGTTGACAAGTTCTTCGATTCTTCAATTGCCGTAACTTTAGCTCGCCATTTTGGATGAAGAGCCCTAAGAAATTTCCTAACAAAATTCTTACTAGAAAAATTCTCATCAAGTGCTTTTAAACTTGTGATGATAGTGTTAAACCCAGCAAAAGCATTATCTATTGATTCCTCCTACGGAATCGTAAGTTATTCATATTGTTGAACAAGAAGATCTATTTTGTTATCTTTAACTTGACTATTACCTTGGTGAGTGATTAGTAAAGAATCCCAAATTTCTTTTGCGGTTTTACACATAAAAATTCTTTCATATTCTTTGCGTGGTAACGCATTATAAATAACCATTTTAGCCTCATTATTTTTTGCTAGTTTCTTTTTCAAATCATCATTTTGTTTTTCAAAAGATACAATTTCATCCATTTTAGTTTCAAAATTATATTGAATAGGGGGAAAATCACCAAAGATAATGGCATGCCAAAGATCAAGATCTTTTGATTTCACATAAGTTTCGAATCTATTTTTCCAATAAAGAAAACCATCACTTTCAAATAGTGGTGGTCTTTGCATAGATTGCACTTCTAAATATTTTTCCGATTCCATAGATCGATACAAGTTTTAAAATACAGTATATTTTAAAAATCTTGTTTAACGTAGCTCTGATGCCAATTGTGGAAAACTAGAAGGGGGGTTGAATAGTTTTACGTCTTTTTAATTTTATTATGAAAACTTAGTTTAGTTTTAAAACCTTGTTTGCTTTTAAAATTTTGATTCAATCTTATGTGAACTCAAATCTTGAACAATATGAACAACTATATCTAAATATGAACAATAATAATATAAGCTAAGTATGTGAAATCAACACATGCACAATATAAACAATTATAGCTATATACGAGAGATAAGTAAGTAATCGTTTATTTTATAATCCTTAGTTATATTTTGTATGAAAACTTTACTTGATCGAAATGATCAATTATATGTATGTTACCTTTTTAGTTTGATTGTAAAAACTTTGTTTTGTGAATAAAACTTTCGTTTGATCTTTAAGTAAAATCAATACTAGTACTATATGAGCAAATATATATACGTCTACGTCTACAAAAGTAATAACGATATAAGCAAGATAATAAGTAAGATATGGAAAGATCTAACCGCGAGACAAAGGATTTATAGTGGTTCGGCTACAAAGACACCTTCCTTGCCCTACTCCACTCCTCGAGTCACCTACTCGAGAGTTTTCTTCACTATGTCAACAAGCTCCCTTATGGCGGAGAAAACCTTACACACCAATATACACACCACAACTTCGTCAAAACTTATTCACACCTTCTACACAACTTCTTCACACCTAGTCACTACTTAATCACAACACTACTTCTTCACACCTATTTATCTTCACAACTATCTACTTCACAACAATCTTCTTCACAACTATCTACTTCCCAACTTTTCTACTTCACAACTATCTACTACACACTCACTCTATCTACACACCTTGCTAATCTATCTTCTATCAAATATTCACAAATAGTTACACAAAGAAATAGATATAATGGATGATGCTCTAACAACTTGGATGTGGAGGTCACAACAAGTTGTAATACTTCTTCTCCTGAAGGATTGAAGTATTCTTCTCTTGCACTTAAAAGGTAGAGGTTTGGATCACTTTGAAACAAAGATTTATGTATGTATGATCAAAGGATTTTAGAGAATAGAAATGAGATCTAGAACAGAAAGTTTTGGGGTGCAAAAGGTGAGAAAATTATGTGGGATGAACCAGTATTTATAGGGAGAAAAATACTGTTTGGGAGCGTTGCCGGTCCCCTTAATTGGGTGCCGGTCCCCTTAATAATTAAGGGGACCTCCTAGTATAATTAAGGGGGCCGCCTAATAAAAAAATATTTTTTTCTTCAGATTTTTTGTCTTTTTGTAGGGGAGGTTTTTCCTGAAGAATGTAGCCGTTTTTTGGGTTGAAATTTGAATTCAAACTATTTATTTTGAATAAAACATTTCTTATAAATACAAAATTGTTTTGTATAAGTTTAAAAATGTTTGTCCCACTTTAATAAAATGTAAGGTTTGTAAAAATAAAAATTCCTTTGTTCATAAAATGCATTAGACACTTTGTTTATTCATACCTTAAGTGATATGAATGCTAAAGCAAATATTTACGACTAAATACTTGTTTACGTCATAATTTGTAGTTCAATGAGTTTACGTTTTATGATTATCAAAACATACAGATATCGATATATGTTAATAATGTTTTTAAGCATTATTTATATCAACAAATAAACCTAGGAAAAAATTGAAAAATTGAAAATAAGCACTGGAAGTGCTATTTGGCTTAAAACAGCTTAATAGAAATGCTTATTTATAAGCAAAGTTTGACCAGAGTTGACCAAACTTTAACCAAATGTATTTTTGTACTCAAATTAGCTTAATTGAACAGAAGTGAGATCAAAATGAACACAGAAATTCAGAATATGAGCAAAAGTAGTTCAATAAGCACTAGTTGAATAAGCACTAGTTTTTTTTTCAATAAGCACTAGTTGAATAAGCAATTGGCAAACAGATGAAGCAAATAGTAAAGGCTAAATGGAAACAGTAACTTTGGTACTAATGAACTTAAATGAACCAACAATCACAGATAATGATCAATTACAAACAATTGCAGCCTTAAAACTTGAAAGCAGATACTAGTTTCCAATCCACACAACTAGATCAGCCAATAAGTAGTACAAACAAGCTGATAAGAGTGAGCTTATGGGGGCAGAAAGTCTATTAACCAGCTGAGATTACAAATCTACCAACAAAAGTGATTTCCAATCCAATTATCCTGCCTAACTGTTACCTAGAAAATCTGACAAAACCTGTGGTGCAGGGGAGTGAAAGGCCAAATAGGTATTTTTAAGCTTTCAATAAGCACTTGTAGAAAAATCTGAAAATTAATCTAAAAATATCTTTGGAATCACAAGCTGAGAGACTACAAGAATCTAGGAGATTAAAACTTTTTATGAAGGTTTGAGAAAATTAAAAATGCAACTCAAAAGTGAAATCAGAAAACTATTTTTGGCTTTTTGACTTTTAATGAAATGTAAGTAAGTTGACTATTATGAAATTGAATTGATCCTAAATGACTAATTATGTTATAATAAGCTGTAGTGAAACTAAAATAAACCAAATAAACTATTTATGCAACTACTTGTATGATTATGCAACTACTTAAATCACTAACTGATATGAATTATGATGAAACCAAAGTGATTTGACTTTTATGAAAGGACCTACTGTTTTTATGTTTGTATAAGCCTTGATGCAACCTAAGTAAAATATCTAAACTACTTATACCCTCTGAATCAATGATAATACCAGCAAACCTCTCAAAACCAAACACCCTTTTAGTAATTGTCTTACTAGTTTATGAATCAATTTGCCCTCAACTTAATTCCAAACACCAACTGTGTATTAACAATGATCAAATATGCATGTATGAACCAAAATCTCAGATCTCAAAATCCACAGAACCACAACAAAACAGATCTAAAGTATAACAGATATATGGAAACAGAAGTAAATCAAATTCAAACAAACTAAGATTCAATAGTAAAATGAACTGAGATTTAAGCTAAAAATAATAAATCAAACAGAAATAAGCAACTATTAAATGGATCTATACTATTGCTACTAAGGTTATGCAATAAGAAATTGAAAACTTACAAATCCAATTCCCCTTCAGCTCAACAGAGGGGGATTCACTAAGCTTGCCTGTCTTTATGACAGGCCAATGGGTCTCCTTATTGGCTGCCTTAACTCCTCTGAATAAGCTGACTTAATGAATAAGTTGACAGTTTGACTTTGTTTGACTTTTGAAATTTTAAGAGAAATGATTAAGAAAACTCACAACAAGCTATAGGCCAGCTTATATGAGCTTATAAACACAGAAAATAAGCTTATTGAAGCTCAAGTTGAGTTTTGAAACTATTTTTTTTTCTGATTTTTTTTTTTTTTTTTTTTTTTTTTTTTTTTTTGATTTTCAATATAAGTTGATGTTGAAGACAAGACCTTGATAGATCTTCTTGAGCACTCTAGAATCGTTAGATATGTTAATGTAATCAATAACACACTAATAGACAATCTCTGTAATTTGTATTTTAAAGCGGAAACAAACACAAGTTTAATACTAATAACTCTTGATCCTCTATGGATCTTTTAATAACAATGAAAAGTGTTTTCTAAAACGTTAATCAATACATAATCGTGTGTTCCTTTTATACACAAGGAACCCTAAACCGTTTCTCAAGAAACGTATATTCTAAAACTTCTAAAAGATATGCATTATCACTTCCTAAATAAACTCATGCATATCCAAACTATATTACATAAAATACAGAAATAGTATATCCACAGAAACTAATAATGCTGAAACTAGTCTTCAGCAGATACACTGCTTCAGCAGGAACCAGCTCTTCAGCAGTATCCTTCAACAGTATCCATCAGCAGAATTCTTACTTAACAGAATTCCCAACAATCCTCCCCTAATCTTGAATTTTACATGGTTAAGTTCAAGATTCTTGATAGATCTTCAAAGTTACATACCAAGAGGATTGAAATATTACAGCACCAGCAAAGAATCATCATCAGCAGAATCTCTATGATCAGCAAATACTTGAAAGCTCCATTCTTTGCAGCAACAAATGACTAAATGTACATCAAAACAAATTAGTTTGATACTATTCTCATCACTTCCAGGTGTGTTAACTCCTGTGAGAGGTGAATCATTGAAAATAATGGATTTGATGTCTCTTTACCAATAGCCATCACTACTGGAGTAGCCAAGTGTTCTAAGGTACACTGATAACCACATGATTTTTAGCAAATCATCATCTATAAATGGATTTGAGATGTCTTTACCTGTATCCGTTTGCTCAGGACTAGCCAATTATTTTGATGAAAAATCATCTTGGTTAACTGATTACCAAATATGGTTTTCCACTGCCTTTACCACAAGCCATATACATGTGGGCTAGCCAATTATTTGGAATCCATAAAGGAAAAATCCATGGTCAATTGACAACCATTTCAACTACTCAGCAACAAAGCATGGGTGAGTTGAAAACCCTATGGTTTTTAGCAAACCATTACAGCTATCAACATATTTGATATGTCTTTACCAAAGCTGTACCCTTTGGACTAGCCAACTTTTGGATGAAATAGTCAACATCAGGTAAGTTGATAACCAAACCTGCATACAATAGACACAATACTATACAACAAAAATGTTAGTTATTTAGTTTTTTTTTTTAAGAAATAAGAAAAACAAATATACAACATTATACCCTTAAACAGAAGCTGCTCTGAAAGTCTTAATCCTTTGTTTGAAGACTTTCACCAAAGATTCAGCAAACAATCTTGCATTCCCAACTGGATTAGGAGGAATCTCCAACTTTTGTTGCAGCATTTTCTCCATCAGAGACACTTTCAGAGGATATTTTTTTGCCAAAGATCCATAATCAGCCTTATACCAGTTGTAGTTTCCAAAACATGAACATAAGGCATAGGATAGAACTTCCAACTCTGAACTTTCCATCTCTGATTGTTTTTCCATATGTCATAGCTAACACCAGTGGGAGTAGAAGAATCAAACAACACTCTAAGATCACCCAATAAATACAATCCAGACCCTGTAGGAGTATGATTTGCATAATATTTGTGAACCAACTCATTTAGAGTGACCAAATCCTGATGATCAACAAGATGTAGAATTTCTTGAAGAAATGTAAAGGATATAGAAGTTTTATCTAATCTATAAATGGTATTAAACTGGCCATTTTCAGTTAACTCACAGTGAACCAAAACATCTCTAGTTGCCTCAGGCCAATCATCAGGAGATCCTTCCCTTATAAATGAATCATCAGAAGCATTCACATTTATTAGGCTTTATGTGAAATGTGAAGTTCTGAGTCTAGCCATTCTCTTTGCTCTTCTTCCAGGAACATAAATAGCAGTATGAGGTAGAGAAGATGCATCAGGAACTTCAGCTTCAGCAGATACACCTTCTGCAGCATCAGTTTCCACTGATGGAGTATCCAATTGTTCATCAGTAGAATCCTGAGAAGATTCAAGTGCAGCAGATGCATATTGTTCATCCGTAGCCTTCCTCATCTGTTTGGCTCTAGCAGCTTGAAGTTCAGCTTCTCTTACCTTAAGCTCATGAAATCTTGCAAGTTCAGCTTGTTGTTCCTCATCTAACTTTTAGCAGCCTCTTCACCCAATCTTTCCTCCTCCATTTATCTCCTGGTTCTCTTTCTAGATGGAGGATCTTCTGCTATCACTTGAGCTTTACCTTTATCCACATAAGATGAAGCAGAAGTATTATGTAAAGATACCTTTTCAGCAGCAACAGGAATATCCTCATTAACAGATGAACCAGCATAAGCAAGAGTGATAGGAATATATTCTTGGAAGCACCCATTCCATCTTTTTCATTTCTAGCCTTGATCCTGTTATACATCTGAACCAATTTGTCAAATGGAAGTGCCCACACTTGTTTCTTAGTCCAAGCAGTATTATATAATGAACTGCTTTGACTTTTCACATATGTTCGCATATAATCCCTCTGCTGTGCTTGAGTCATAGGTTTGTCTCTTTTAGCTTTGGCTTTAAGCTCATCTGCTACCTTCTTCCTCAGCTTCAGCACTTTCACAATTTCAGAAGCCCAGTCCTGCTTCTCCACCCTTTGACCAAGAATGTCTGTAGCTAAATCAGGATTAGCAAGCACTTGTTGTCCAATATGCTGCCAATCTGACTCATCAAACTCTTAAACAGCAGCATCCAATTCTCTTTGTCTTTCAATAGGCAAAGTAGAAACATATCTTTGAGTGGCAGACTGGTATGCTGCATCAAACTTGGCTTGCTGTGCCTCAGCCATATTAGAACTCTTCTTATAATCTTCCCATTCTTTGAAGAGTTTTTCTTGTGCATCTCTTTCTTCAGCTGTAACAAGTTCATCCTCAGCCACTTCAGTTCCTTCAGTAAAATCATCATGAGGAACTTCCAAATCTTCCATAGGATCATCATTTAATTCTTGAACATCTCTATCAGTAGATCCTTGAGGCTTGAGGATTTCAGTGATGTCATCAGGAGAAACTTGCTGATTCCCAGATGAATTATGAACAGGGGAATTCACATACTCTTTCCCTGCTACAAAGAATGCTTCTCCTGATGTATTACCTTTATCAGCAGATTTGTCAGCAGCAAAAATACTTGGTGATTGTTTCTCCTGAAGTAGATCAGTAGCTTCAGCCATGAGCACATCATCATCACCACTAGACATTTTGGAATATTCAGCAGCTTTCTTTGCCAAATATTGTCTTCTACTTCTTCTTCTGCTGAATTGAATTGGTGGCTTAGATGGAGGTACTTCAGCAGCTTTAGGAGGAACAACATGAGACTGTCTAGCAACTTCAGCTAGAATTTCAAGAGAATCCAAATTTGCCTCCTGATGCATTTCAGTAGTATCCAGTCCATCCTTACTTAGCTTCTGCTGATTCAACTGTGCCTCCAAATCCTGAACCTTACTTTTCAGCCTTTCAATTTAGGAAGAGATATGCGAAGTGGGTTATATTTGGAAGTTCCCCAATCGTGGTCAAAATTATCGGAACTAATTATTGACCGAGTCTGACGTGTAATTCAAAAACTTCCAATTTGAAAATTACCCTTCAGCAGAAATGAAAGTCAAATCTACTGAGGAATGGTCAACATCAGCAGAAACCAAGCAAATGTAAAAATATCTTCGGTGAATATCTTGATTTTACTGTGCCACCCAACTCGCATTAATTATCATAACGCCTAAAATTAGCTTATTTAATCACCCCCAAGTTTCACTTCTCAGGAATCAATTAGCCCCAAATCATCTCTCAACCCTAATTTCCCAATTAAACTCAATTCATCACCAAAACCATGTCATCAAAACCAGAAACTTTAGATCAAACTTCCTCTTCTCACTCTTCTTCATCATCAGAGGAAGATTTACCACCATATCCTTGGGAGCTTGATGATTCTGACTATGAAAGAGAAATGGAGAGACGATGGGATGCACATGAAAGACAATGGAATGCACATAAAAGGGGTGAACCTAGCCAAGTTCCCATTCCTGCTGAGAGAGAACTTGTCTCTCCTTTCATATGTACCTCTGATGAAGACTCTTCAGAGGAGGAAAATGAAGATCCAACATTTCTTCCTCCTTCCACACCAGAGAGATCCCAACCAAGATCAAGTAAGAGAGATCCATCTCTTCCAACATCACAAAATTTGGTGTTGGATCTTCCTGCTCCAGGACCTGGTCTTTCTCATCAAGAACATATCGGATAGAGCAAGAAGGCAGAGATTGTACGTAAGGGAAAAGGGAAAGTGGTGTAGATGATTGAGGAATGTTGCCATGGACTTGTCTTCTTTTTCCATTTTCATCTTCAGCTTCATCATTGTACTTGTCATAGCCTCAATGATAGAAGCCATTAGAACTCGATTAGGCAAATGTATAGGAATGGTCTTTGTAATCCAGTTGGAACTTTGAATGTAAGCTGTAACTTGTTTCTTTGAATGAATGAAAAGTTCTTCTTTATAAAGCAACTTTGTATGACTTTCAGCATAAACACCTAATCAGAAGAAACCATGTTCAGCATACTTGACCACATTCCCTTGAATACAGCTCTTGGTGACTTTTAACATACAACATACAACCTCAGAACATCTGCAAAACAGGCATAAAACATGCAAATACACCCAAAAAACTTGCAAAAACATTAGTGGGTTAGTGTTAAAAACTCAAAAAGTATACAAATTATACCAATCTACAAAGTTTACACTCACAATCCTCCACTGAGGCATATGCCTCCCCTGAGGCTTATGCCTCCCCTTAAACTTTGCATTTAAGGGTTAAGCATACCAATATGGACCACCAAATATTGAAACCTTGGTCCATCAAATTCTTTGGTTAACAAATCTGCCACATTCTCATCTGTGTGAATTTTTACCACTTTAATTAAATGTTTCTCATAAGCATCCCTGATAAAGTGGTGCCTGATTTCTATA
This sequence comes from Artemisia argyi, assembly GCA_030686995.1. NCBI lineage: Eukaryota > Viridiplantae > Streptophyta > Magnoliopsida > Asterales > Asteraceae > Artemisia > Artemisia argyi. The sequence goes on from CM060678.1 coordinate 107,900,724, forward strand.
TGTTTGGTTCTATTATGAAAAACTGGATTTTTAACAATGCAAATTGTACTTTGATTGTCAATGAAAATGGTAGTATTCATAAAGTTATACCCATAATCCAGCAATTGATTCTGAATCCATAGAACCTGTCCACAACAATGGGCAGCAGCAACATACTCTGCTTCAGTAGTAGAGGTAGCAACAATGGTCTGTTTCTTGCATTGCCAAGAAATCAGTCTCCTTCCAAGGAATTGGCAACCTCCAGTTGTGGATCTTCTATCCATATTGGCACCAGCATAGTCACTATCACTATAAGCTGCTAGCTGAAATGGAGACTCTTTGGGATACCAAAGACCTAATTTGGGTTGGCCTTTCAGGTACTTAAAAATCTTTTTTACAGAATTCAAGTGAGAGGTAAATGGAGTGACTTGGTGCCTTGAACATGCACTCACAGCAAATGTAATATCAGGTCTAGAGGCAGTCAAATACATCAAAGAACCAATCATTGACCTGTATAAATGAACATTCACAGGGAGATCAAGATCAATATTGTTTTTTGGTTTGGGAGCCTCATAGGGAGTAGTGGCAGTCCTGACATTCTCCATATCAAACTTTGACAACATATCCTTTACATACTTCTCCTGATGAATGAAAATACCATCAGGTTTCTGCTGAACCTGTAAACCCAAAAAGAAAGTGAGTTCTCCCATGGCACTCATTTGAAATTCTCCCTTCATCAGATCCTCAAACTCTCTACACCATGCTTCTTTGGTGGAACCAAAGATAATATCATCCACATAAACCTGCACAACAATAATATCCCTGGAATCTTTCTTGAGGAATAGAGTCTTGTCAATGGCACCTCTTTTGTAGCTATGCTTCAGCAGAAATGTGGAAAGTCTAGCATACCAAGCTCTGGGAGCTTGATGAAGTCCATAGAGAGCATTGACAACCTTGTACACATACTCAGGATGATCAAGGTCTTCAAATCCCTTGGGTTGAGTCACATAAACCTCCTCTTCAATCTCACCATATAAGAAAGCACCTTTAACATCCATCTGATAAACCATAAAGCCCATATAAGAGGCATAGGCCAAAAATATCCTAATTGCTTCAACTCTGGCCACTGGTGCAAAGACTTCATCATAGTCAATGCCTTCCTCTTGTCTAAACCCTTGAGCCACTAGTCTAGCTTTGTTCTTCACCACAATCCCCCTTGCATCTCTTTTATTCTTCAAAATCCATTTTGTCCCAATGGCATATTTACCATCAGGAAGAGGAACCAAAATCCAAACCTGCAGATTCTTAAATTGCAGCATCTCTTCTTGCATAGCTTCAAGCCAACTTGAATCAGCCAGTGCTTGAGGAACACTAGTTGGCTCTATATGAGAAAGAAAGCATGCAAACAGACAATGTTTGAAGTCTGTTTGATTGTCCCTCTTTTGATTGTAGACATAAGAAATGAAAGCAACTTCACCATATTTTGTATTCTTTACAGTGCTTCTTGTTCTAACAGGTGCTTTAAGATCTCTAATAATCTCTGATAGGGGATGAGCATTATGAATCCTTTTTGTTGTTGTAGGGTTAACATCAATTGTGGCATCAAGGTTGTTGACTGTAGGCCCAAACTCAGTATCATAAGAAGCTGAGTGAAACAGACCAGGCTTTGGCTGATAATTCCCAAGATCAGAAGGACTTGGAAATCTTGTAAAGGGCTGTTCCAAGTCTGTAGATGCTTCAGTAGAAATGGGAGAGTTTGCATCATGAGTATCAGTAGCTTTGGACTTATCAGTGGGAATAGGTGTGCCTTCAGTGGAATTGTCAGCAGTATCCTTGTTTCCACTGACTGCTTGTGCTGATTGATGTAGGATGGCTTCAGTCTCTTGTGTAACCTTTTCATTGAGTTTCTGAGCTTCCTTGGTAGCAGCATGTTCTTGCTTCTTATGTCTTGCAAGATCCTCTGCATAATGTGACTCATCATCTTGTTCAGCAGCAGAATGATTACCTACAAAATGGTTAGGTGGAAAAGATGGTACAATAATGGGATGTTCATCTGGCTCAGATTCACATTCTGAGTCATCATCCATGGAACCTGCAGGGTTAGTATTTGGATCTTTGGTACCTGCATTAGGATTAGAAGCATGTCTAGTATAACCCAAATAATCTAGGTCAAAATACCAAGAATGGCCTTGTCCCTGAGTATTAGGCTGATCTTCAAGAAATCTTAGGTTAAGGGTCTCCTCTATCCTTTTGGCATTTAGATTATAAACCCTATAGGCCTTGCTATGAGCTGAATAACCCACAATATATCCCTCATCAGCTTTCCCATCAAACTTACCCAGTGTATCAGCAGTATTTAAAATGGTCACTTTGCATCCAAAAGGCTTAAGGTAATGTATGTCTGGAACTTTCCCAGTGAGAAGTTCATAAGGTGTCTTGACATGATGTCTAGTGATGGATACCCTGTTCAAGACATAACAAGCAGTATTTACTGCTTTAGTCCAAAACATAGTGGGTAATTTGGAGTCTGCAAGCATAGATCTTGCTGCCTCAATTAGGGTTCTATTTTTCCTTTCAGCAACCCCATTTTGTTGTGGGGTCCTTGGAGTACTATAGTCCCTTTTAATCCCCTTAGACTTACAGAATTCTATGAAAACAACATTTTTGAATTCTGTCCCATTGTCACACCTAATCCCTTTAACCTTTTTATTAAGCTGGTTTTCAATTAAAGTGATGAATTCTTTCAAAATAGGAGTTGTTTCATCTTTTGTTTTTAGAAAGAATACCCAGCAAAACCTGCTAAAATCATATGTGATAACCAGGCAGAAGTACTTATGATTAATACTTCTGATAGGAGTTGGACCAAAGAGATCCATGTGCAGCAACTGAAGAGGATCTGAAATGGTGCTCACAGCTTTTATGGCTTTGTAAGAGGCTCTGTGTTGCTTTCCCTTGTTGCAAGCTATACAATTGTGTTCATTGGTGAAGAGTTTAGAAGGAAGGCCCTAAATAAGACCAAGTTTAGACAACTTGTTGATAGTCTTGTAATTCACATGAGCCATTCTCCTATGCCACTTGGTAGATTCATCCTGGGAAGCTTTGGCCACCAAACATGTTAGGTCTCCTTCTGGCTTTACATCATTCAGATTGAATGTGTACAAGTTGAAAGTTCTAGGAACTCTCAGCAAAATAGTTGTGTCTTCTGGAAGTTTGAAGTCCTTGGAGAGCACAAGACACTTATCTTCAGAGAAGAAAACCTTATTCTTAGTGTCACAAATTTGTGATACAGAGAATAGATTAAAATGCTCCAGTTCCTTCACATAATAAACATTTTTAAAATCTAACAAAGGTGTCTTTATTGTTCCTTTCCCAGTAATTTTTCCATCTCCACCACCAAAAGTTACATTGCCTCCTCCTTCTATGGGCACAAAGTCATGCATCTTGTCCTTGTTCCCTGACATACTTCTTGAACAACCACTATCAACTATACCTACTTCAGTACTTTTCAAAGGATGATCCTACAACAACAAAAAAAATATACAAAAGTTAGTACACATTGGAGACTCAAGTCATTGCTGACTTGAGCCTGCCTTGTGGATCATTAGTGATAGGCCATGTAGATGTTTTAGATCCACCATTGTTCTTGGGCCTGTAATGCAAATTAGGTCCCTTCTTTGTCCAAGAACAACCTGCTGAGGACTTCACAGCAGTATTACAACACCCACCACCATAATACATTGAGTCAAAGTGATTAGGCCAATAACCATTAGAAAAGAAAGAACTAGTGGGTCGAACATATGGTCTAGTACTGGTTCTTCTCCATGAAGAATGAGGTTTAGCAGAATTGGATTTCTGCTTATGTGGAATAAAAGAGGGTATTTCACTAACATTCTTCCACATTTTCCTAGGTTTCCTTTGACTAAAACATACACCTATTCTTTGCTCATGAAAGGTACAATCCTTAATCAAATGAGATTTACTTCCACACACAAAATATTTCTTCTTTTTAGAAGATTTATTCAAACTAAAGGAAGTTCCATAATATGAAAAAGCATTCAAACCACAATGATTAACAGAATTGTTTTTACAGAACTAGAAATATTGTTTTGCAAAGAATTTAAAAAGAAGTCTTCAGTAGAAACTGTCTTGGTATCAGCAGCAACTCTAGAAGGCTTGTGGGGAGTCTTGGGTGATGTCTTTGGTGTGGTCTTGGGAGTGGTCTTGGGCGTGGTCTTGGGCAGGTCAGACTTCTCACTTGAATCACAGCTGGCAAATGAGGTAGACCCTTCATCAGAAGACTTGTCACTGTCACAACAAGAGACAAAGTCAGTAGATTTAATAATAGGGTCTGGTAAGTCAGTTGACTTTTTGCCATAGAGATGGTGTGATCCATCAAAGTCAATAGGTATGGACAGGTCTATAGGCATGTGTTCCCCTCTTATAGGTCTAGGGACAGCATTCATTCCCCCTTCCTTAACAAATTTAACAGGTGTTTGATAAGCTAAGGCTGGTTCAGGGTCAAAAACACTAGACATATCAGGATAAGTTAACTCTTCAGGATCTATATATTTCTCATATCCTAATGCTTTTCTAGACCTAACAGATTGGCGACCATCAATCAATTTATTCAAATTAGATGCTCCTTCCTGCCATTTCATTCGACCAGCTATCTCTTTATCTAACTTAACTTGTAATTCTTGTTTTTCCTTTTCTATATCAGATTTCTCTTTTTCAGTACGTCTTAAATCTATCTTAACACATTCTAAATCACTTTCTAGAACTTTTATTTTTTCATCATATTTAACTTGATTCTTTTGAAACCAAACCTTTTGTTTTTCTAATGTTTTTAAAGCCTTTTTATAGGACTCTACTTCAATATAACACTCATTGTACTTTGGTTTCAATTCATCATATTCTTGTTTAAGCTCATTGTATCTTACACTACATCCAAACACACAGTTGTGTACCTGAGAGATTCCCATCAAGGAGACTTGCTCCTTCTTGTCCTCTGAAGGTGAGTATGCCAGCAGATTCACTTGTGAAGAAGTAGAAGCTTCCTCTACAGCAGGTTCATGTTCAGCCCAATCAATCTGGTGATCCAGAGTCACCAAAGCCTTTGAAGGTGCAGTCTTAGAAGTCCCTGATTCCAATGGATATGAGCCATATCTAACTTCATCACCAGACTTCCTCTCCTTGCATTCTCTTGAAAAATGGCCCACTTGACCACAAGTGTAGCATTTAACCTTCCTTCTGTTAAACCTTGCTGCCTCTCTTCCATTAAAACCAAACTTCCTTCCAGACTTGGTTTCAAACCTCTTAATGTTCATAGAAATCATTGCTAGCTGCCATTTCAAGTGCATCTCCTCCATCTCCAAAGGATCTACCTGTTCAAAATCCTCATAAGCGAGAAACTGTTGATGTTCATATTCAGCTACAAATGAATAAACAATGTCATCCATTATACTACTGGATTTTGATTTAGGAGCAGATTGAGTTTGGGTTTGGGTTTGAGAAGATGCTCCTGAGGAGTAAGAGCTTGAGGCATGATGCACAGGTTTTGTGGTGGTGCTGACAAAGGCTGAGTGAGTGGATGGACGAATTGGACTTCTAACATTAGGCTCAAGAGATTTGAGCTTGTTTTAGAGGTCATCAAAGGAGATTAAATCCAATCCACCTTTTGTTTTGAGAGCAATACTGACTTGCAACCAAGATGGTGGCAAAGATCTCAGAAACTTAGCATTGCAGTCTTCATTGTCAGGTCTAGCCTTCAGCTGATTAAGCTGACTTAAGATCCGGTGAAACCTGTCATAGCCTTTATGAATTCCTTCTTCCTCAGATATCTAAAACTCTTGAAACTGCTGCTTCAACCTTGACTTCTTCAACCTTCTTGATTCCTCATTCACACCAAATCTAGCCTTTATTGCCATCCAAATGTCTTTGGCATCATCCATAAAGTGGAAGTCACCCATGTGATCATCTGGTATGGCTTGCAGCAGAATTGTTCAAACTTTATTTTCCCTTTGCACAGCTAGAATCTCTTCAGCAGTTCTGGGACCTAGAATTGTAACTATCCCATCAGCATCTTTAACATGCTTCTTCAGGCTATTCCCCTTTCTGATAACCTCCCAAAGATTCCAGTCTATGTTTGTGATCCAGTTCTGCATCTTCATGGACCACAAATCATAGTCTTCAGCATTCTTCAAGTATGGAAATTTAGCATTACTGTTGGAGAGGTTGAGTTGTTGAAGAGAAGTGGTGTTAAGGTTTTGGGTTGTATCAACTTCATCATCAGATCCAGGCATGTTTCTTGATTAGTTTGGATTCTTAAGGAGTAAGATTTGTGTTTCTCAGTATTACAGAGACTCTCCCGAGGCTCTGATACCACTTGTTGAATACAAGACCTTGATAGATCTTCTTGAGCACTCTAGAATCGTTAGATATGTTAATGTAATCAATAACACACTAACAGACAATCTCTGTAACTTTTATTTTAAAGCGGAAACAAACACAAGTTTAATACTAATAACTCTTGATCCTCTATGGATCATTTAATAACAATGAAAAGTGTTTTCTAAAATGTTAATCAATACATAATCGTGTGTTCCTTTTATACACAAGGAACCCTAAACCGTTTCTCAAGAAACGTATATTCTAAAACTTCTAAAAGATATGCATTATCACTTCCTAAATAAACTCATGCATATCCAAACTATATTACATAAAATACGGAAATACTATATTCGCAGAAACTAATAATGCTGAAACTAGTCTTCAGTAGATACACTGCTTAAGCAGGAACCAACTCTTCAGCAGTATCCTTCAGCAGTATCCATCAGCAAAATTCTTACTTAACAGAATTCCCAACAGTTGAAGCAGCAAATAAAACTTAGATGAATTATAGAAATAAACTAAGAATTACTGAATCAAACTAAAAGAAAGCAATAATAAACAAATTAATAAAAATTAAGACAATAAGCTGAGAAACTTGATTTATATTAATATTAAGAAATTTAGTACAAGGCTTAAATGGAAATTACAATTAAACATAAACTTAATTTTAAAACTAAATTAAAACTGATGCGTGGGAATCGCAACAGGCTTTACCTCTCGAGGGATCTCGAGAAGCTTACAACCCCCACCAGGCAGTGTACCTGATCGTTGTAGTATAGTATAGTGACAAGTATCGGGGGATTGATCATTCAGCTTAGGAATAGTGTCGCTAGGATTAGAAGGCCTAAATACTAGTTCTAAAGGTGAGGGATGATTATTTTTGTGTTTTTATATTTTTATGAAAGCAAGTAAAATCTCGGGGTTTGAAGGATTTGGGCGGAATTAGTTGCTAATCAACTAACCCAATACTAAGATGCAATCAAAATAAAATACTAGAAATTAAAATAAACTAATTATACTAAAGTTGTGAGCAGTAATTAGAGAAAATGTGTTTACTTAGATTTCACTACTCCCTAGACATCTTTCACACGTTAATTACTTGTTATAATTGCATGGATGACGGATCGTATTCCTTAATACCATTCATGGGGTGGCACACATAACTCCCCAATTCTATGAGCTCTTATCTCCTCCTACACCATGCCCAGCACAACTATAGGGATTGTAAACAGTGGCTCATGCATTAAATACAACCAATAAAGACCTAGTGCGCCTCGGTTCATGTTTCTTAAGACGTTCAAGCATGTTACCAAGTGGAGATCTGCCAGTTTTCTTAAGCCTAACATATAAATCATTCATCCAAGACAAGAATAAACAAGTAATCAACACATAATTAACATCTAGGTTTCATTAGATCTAAGCAAACACAAGATAGATCTAGCCTAGCGTGATAGAATTAAGACAAGAACAAGATATAAACAACCAACACATAGACATATTGATTGAATTAGAAGAACACTTATCTTGATTAAACATGCAAGGTATCAAGGGGTTGGAACCCTTGAAAAACCTGTAAAGTTACACCAGAATCGTACTTAGGGTTTCTCCAAAACTTCTCTCTTTTTAATGTGTGAAAATTAGAAAACTATATATAGAAAAATAGGTCTGACGGCGTCAAGAATAAACTTGTGACGCCGTCACCTCGCCGCCAAAACTCTTCTCGGACTGCCTAGATCTACTTCTGACGTCGTTAAGACTTATACACTTCCAGGCCGTCATGACTCTTTTACTCTTGACGCCCTTCCTACATGACGCCGTCAAATCTGTTCTGGGTCGTCATGGAAATTCATGAAATTTGCTCTTGACGCCGTCAAGGTTTTGCTCTTGACGCCGTCACCTACTGTTCCCAGCATGGAAAATTAAGACTTTGGCGTTTTCTTCACTTTTATGCTCCAAAAACGTCCGAATTGCTTCCTTTTCCAGATTTCTCTCCCAAAGTACCTAAAATCACAAAAGGAACGATTTAGGGCAATATTTGATCAAATAAATTCGAATTCGGGCTTAAATGTTGTAAAAAAATTTAAATTTGGCGCTAAAATTGCACTAACAAGTATTTCTCATAGTTTTATTACACATCTACCATCAAACAAAACAAACTCAAGCGAAAGTGCATATGTAAGGTATCATCTTTTTACCCTCCCCTTACACTTAAGATGAACATTGTCCCCAATGTTCAAGTAAAGAATGTAAAAGTGAAATAAGTAAAAAGAATGAAATCAAATACTCCCCTGATTCGCTTGGTATGGATAATAGGGTGGCTAGGTTAAATCTTCCTCCAAGAAAATGCACAATCAAAGCTTCCCTTCCAGAATATAAATCATCTTCTTGTCATACATAACCTGTAAAACCTGACAAAACAGACAAGACAACCTCGCGTAAAATCGGCGGCATTCTATATAAGTTACTAAATCCTAGAAAACAAGATAAGATATAATGCTTTTGGAATGAAGTTTGCAGATCTCCTGGAGATTATAGAACTTAATAATTCACAAAAACCATAAGACTCCGTTAGAAAAACAAAACCGGTAAAATTTCCAGATTTTAACTCCTGACGCCGTCAAGAGTAAACCCCTGACGCCGTCAGAATTGACCTGCATAAATCCTTATGTTAAGTTTCCGGAAAATTTCTGGAAAAACTTGGTCCTATTTCCTGGAAAATCCTGCAAAACTTCATTATGACTCAATACAAGCATTTGACTCTAACAAATACGAATACACATGTTCATTTAATATTGTGGAGAATCATGATCGGTTTGTTTCTTAAAAACATATTTGGGGTTTCCCCTTACACTTATCTTTTGCAAAAATACCTTTAGGTGGAGTTAAGACTAGGCCAAAACAACAAAGTAAAGTATTTCCACTATTTAGTTTAGAAACATGATCACCAACAATAAAAATTAAGCATGCATACGGAAGCAAATAACAATCAAACAAATAAAATCACACAAAACATGGGTTGCCTCCCAAGAAGCGCTTTTCTTTATTTACGAGTCTTGTAGCTAGACTCAAGGTCATGGATTACTACGTGATTCGGGTGATTTCCTCATTGAGGACATCTTTGGGATCAAACTTAGGTTTCAACTTCCTATCGGTTTCCTTAGTATGGTATGACCTTTCAAACTTTTCTCCATCCGGATCATACAAAGTCATCCTCATATGCCATGTTCCATCACCTTCTTTAGGTGGCTTGTCCCACCTCCATTTACACTTGTCTCCTTCTCTTTTCCACTTATTCATCTCTATATTAATAGGCATTACGCTCAAGAATTCAATCATCTTCCTAAAGACTAAGGGGTCCTCAAAGGGATCTAGCTCTTCGTCTCTAGCTATGAGTTGTTCTACCGAATGTGTCTTTTCCACGAAATCTTTCTCTAGATAAAATGGGCATTGAGGTCCTATGAAGTTCCTTTCTATCCAAGGTCCGTATCTAGATGGTCTCCTATTCATCTCTACCCAATGCGGTGTCGGTTCATCATCACAATCATAACTATGCTTCTTCACATCGTACACCGACCAAGTATCGCCTTCCCCTACCGCTATCTTAGACTCCTTACAATCTATCATGGCGCTAGCGGTTGCTAAAAATCCTCTTCCTACCAACAATGGGCATGTAGTGTCACTAACCATGTCTAGGACGTGAAAATCCGCTAGTATAGTTAACTTTCCTACGTGAACAACTACATCCTTAATCATTCCAACCGGGTGGGCAATACTCCCATCCGCTAGCCCTATCAATACCTCCGTTTCCTCTAACTTTCCTAGCTTAAGAGCGGTGAATAAGGATAAGGGAATCAAGTTGAGGCTTAACCCTAAATCGGCTAGTGTGTCGAAAGCTTCGGATCTTCCTATCTTACAAGGCAAAACAAATATACCCGGATCATCGAGCTTTTTTGGCAACTTGTTTTGAATGAAGGCGGTCCCATTTTTACCTAGTTTAAACTTCTCATATTTTTCTAGGAGGGCACTATAGTAAGGAGCACGCGCTAAGACATCAATGACGGGGCGTTCAAGGTGAAGTTCCTTGAATTCATCGTCAAGGTCTTGCGTAGGAGGTGTTTCAACTATACTTTTGACCGGCTCTATATGGGGTGTTTTATTTGATTGGTCTTTTTGAAGAACTTGGTTTTGTTTGAAACACGTGCTCGTTGATTTAACCGAGTAGTATTGTGGACACGAAGTGGGTGATGAAACTGAAGATATAGAATTAATGCTTAGTTTCGGATTCTTGATTGTGTCACTTGGGAGTGCTCCCATTTCTCGGTCATTGAGAACTTTCAATAATGCGTCAATTCTAGTGGTCATCTCGCTTTGCTTGTGTTTGAAATCAGCTTCAAACTTAGATATGCGAGCTTCTTGAGATGCCATAAACTTTGACATCAATCCTTCAAGATTGTTGGTACTACCAAAGTTGTTAGAAGGATTGTCGTTGAAAGTACGGTTGGATGGTGGACCGGTTGGTTGGTAACGGTTAGGCGGATTGGAAGAATTGGGTTGATTTTGTTTCCACCTAAGGTTTGGGTGATTTTTCCATGAGGGGTTGTATGAATCACCATATGTGTTTGGCTCGGGCTTGAAAGTGTACCACTTATCTCCTGCTTCATCGGTACGCGTGGATGCGTAGTCCGCAAAAGTTGTTCCGGGGAGTTCCATACAATCACGAGTGTCATGGGGACCACTACATAATTCGCATGAAGAAGTGATTTTGTTCACTTGGCTTGAAGGCTTAGGAGCTTCGTAAGATTTCATGAGAAACTTGACTTGGTCCTCAAGTTCCATGATCCTACGGTCGGGAGTGCTAGAATTGTTCGAAGGCAAAGATATTGCCTTGACCGTTTTGTTCAAGTCACGGGGATCATTCCAACTTTCGTTGTCATAGAGAGCAAGATCTTCTATGAGTTCCCATGATTGTTCCGCACTAAGATCACGTAGCTTACCACCGGCCGATTGGTCAATGGCTCGCCTCGTGGAGATGTCGATATGGTCATAAAAAATTTGGACTTGGAGCCAAAGATCTATGCCATGATGAGGGACTTTTGGGAGTAAGTCCTTGAAACGAGTCCATGCTTCATAAAGAGATTCATTTTGACGTTGTTGGAACATCAAGATGTCATTTCTAAGCTTAGTAGTTCTCCCCGGTGGGAAAAATTGAGCAAGGAAACGAGTGGTGAGATCATCCCATGTGGTGATGGATCCCGCGGGTAAACGCTCAAGCCATTGACTAGCTTGATCCCGTAGAGAGAATTGGAATAGGCGTAAACGGGTAGTCTCTCTAGTTTCAACACCTAGGTCTATGGAATCTACGATTTTGAGGAAGTCCTTAAGATGTTGGTTTGGATCTTCGGAATGAAGTCCATGGAATGCACATCCGCTTTGCACCAACCGGATGGTGTCGGATCGCAAGCGGGTCACATTGGCTCCGGTGAGCTCAATGGTGTTTCGGTAGCCTTGGTGGCTAGGTCGGGAATACTCTCCTAAGGTTCGGGGCCTAAGGGGTTCTAATGGTGGGTTTTGTTGTGGTGGGATGACGGGTTCAAAGATGTTCCCGTTGTCCATGGTGTCGGGTGGTTACGAACAAAAGCACAAAGAAATAGATAGACTAAAGAAACCTAAAAAATAAAAATAAAATCTTACTAGAAAGGAATCTAGCAAGTAGACCTAATAAAAAGAAATTCTAACCTAGACAATAACTATTCCCCGGGCTGCGGTGCCAAAAACTTGATGCGTGGGAATCGCAACAGCCTTTACCTCTCGAGGGATCTCGAGAAGCTTACAACCCCCACCAGGCAGTGTACCTGATCGTTGTAGTATAGTATAATGACAAGTACCGGGGGATTGATCGTTCAGCTTAGGAATAGTGTCGCTAGGATTAGAAGGCCTAAATATTAGTTCTAAAGGTGAGGGATGATTATTTTTGTGTTTTTATATTTTTATGAAAGCAAGTAAAATCTCGGGGTTTGAAGGATTTGGGCGGAATTAGTTGCTAATCAACTAACCCATTACTAAGATGCAATCAAAATAAAATACTAGAAATTAAAATAAACTAATTATACTAAAGTTGTGAGCAGTAATTAGAGAAAATGTGTTTACTTAGATTTCACTACTCCCTAGACATCTTTTACACGTTAATTACTTGTTATAATTGCATGGATGACGGATCGTATTCCTTAATACCATTCATGGGGTGGCACACATAACTCCCCAATTCTATGAGCTCTTATCTCCTCCTACACCATGCCCAGCACAACTATAGGGATTGTAAATAGTGGCTCATGCATTAAATACAACCAATAAAGACCTAGTGCGCCTCGGTTTGTTTCTTAAGACGTTCAAGCATGTTACCAAGTGGAGATCTGCCAGTTTTCTTAAGCCTAACATATAAATCATTCATCCAAGACAAGAATAAACAAGTAATCAACACATAATTAACATCTAGGTTTCATTAGATCTAAGCAAACACAAGATAGATCTAGCCTAGCATGATAGAATTAAGACAAGAACAAGATATAAACAACCAACACATAGACATATTGATTGAATTAGAAGAACACTTATCTTGATTAAACATGCAAGGTATCAAGGGGTTGGAACCCTTGAAAAACCTGTAAAGTTACACCAGAATCGTACTTAGGGTTCTCCAAAACTTCTCTCTTTTTAATGTGTGAAAATTAGAAAACTATATATAGAAAAATAGGTCTGACGGCGTCAAGAATAAACTTGTGACGCCGTCACCTCGCCGCCAAAACTCTTCTCGGACTGCCTAGATCTACTTCTGACGCCGTCAAGACTTATACACTTCCAGGCCGTCATGACTCTTTTACTCTTGACGCCCTTCCTACGTGACGCCGTCAAATCTGTTCTGGGTCGTTATGGAAATTCATGAAATTTGCTCTTGACGCCGTCAAGGTTTTGCTCTTGACACCGTCACCTACTGTTCCCAGCATGGAAAATTAAGACTTTGGCGTTTTCTTCACTTTTATGCTCCAAAAACGTCCGAATTGCTTCATTTTCCAGATTTCTCTCCCAAAGTACCTAAAATCACAAAAGGAACGATTTAGGCCAATATTTGATCAAATAAATTCGAATTCGGGCTTAAATGACCCCCTAAAAACGGATCATTTTTCGCCTCATCAAAAACCTACTACAAAACTTCACATTAATATCTGTGAATGAGGAGGGTATTTATACTTGATGAGGGAGTGCTCTTGGATCCTTCTAGTGTGTACACCTCATCAATCCGTGTCTATCTGTGTTTCTTTGATTCAATATCGTCCCTTGGATTAACCTTAGCCTCCAATCTTCTTATATCAGCCGTTTGATCATCATTCCCCAATCATTTGACACGGAAATGCACACGGATCACTGACATGGCAGGCCTGCCATGTCAGTGTCTTCTAGAAACTTGAGTAATTTGTCCATAGTACCCTTAATCTTAGTAAATTGGAGTTTTACTTGGGGTGAACAGTGGTTAGGGTTCTAAGGTTCTGGGTTAATTGGGTAAAAGGGGGCGGGTAATTTGATTGGGGTGTTTTTATTAAAGGGGCGTTGACCGGGTCTTTGACGGGGGAGGCGGGGATGGACCGGGTAATATTATTAAAAGGATTGGGCTTTGGTTTTGCTTTTGGGCTTTGTGGGATTTTTCTTGGACTAATTGCATTGTGGATCTGGTTGTGTATTAATATAAAACAAGGACCAATGTTGTAATTCATAAAACAATAGGGACCAATTCTGTATATTTCCAAGACTTTCTTCCAAGGGCTATTCTTGACAATTCTTGAAAGTTGAGGAGTAGACTTTGACTTTTCTTTAAAATTTCTTCAAAGGGCCACTTTTGTAATTATTTGAAATTTGAGGGACTAAAGTTGCCAATCTTCCAAACTTTTCCTAGGGACTATTCTTGCAACTTTCTAATTCATTGAGGACTTCTCATGACATTTTGAGCTTTCTTTTATCATATTGCTTTCCCGGCTCTGGCTTTTGACCTTTTTCCATTCTCGTGCTCGTTTTTTGTCAATTTTGACTTTGTTTTTGTCCATTTTTCATATATCCGTACCTGCACATACACAAATACAAAAACACGTATTCTCTTGGCATATTTGGTTAGTATTTGGTGTATTTGGTCTGATTTAAGGCCTAAAAATGATGTGTGAATTAGCACACATCATGAACCCTTTCACAAACCTCATCATAATAACCAAACATCCATCCTTGTTCCCAAAAATACACCTTCATCTCATCCACATTAGTCATATGAAGAGCATGCTCAATCTCAAAACAACAATCCCTAATAACAATCACACTCCACCGTCATCACCTTCCTCCGAACACTTGAAGTTCATTGAAGAACTTATTGAAGCCCATGAGCTTTGTGCTCTTCTTGCCTTACACCTTGCTCAATGCAACTTGGAATAACTTTTCTCTAGCTCTCCTTCATCACCCCACAACTTGAAACAAGTTGCAAAACATGTAAACAATTTTCCTTGTTGCATATTTCTCCAAAAACAAACCATTTCATTAAATGAACACTTTACTTGGATTGATTATCTTCTCACTAGATCTCATCCAAAACCTTCGCTTGAACAACATCCAAACTCTCTATCAACCTCTTCCGCTCCTAACTCTACACCTCTAAACTCTCCACCACCAAACTCTCCAACACTTATGCACCCAAACATACACCTCCATTAATCCAACAATCTTACCCTAACTTAACCATTTTCATTCCAAACACTCAATCATCAACCATCTAAGCATAATATATGCTTATGATTTTCACTTTCAAATAAGTATCAACCAACCTTTTGTTACAAGCAAGTTCGATGGCTCTCTTTGGCAAATTAGGATCTTTAACATAATCACTTTGAATTAATTGTTATGTATCCTTAATATTTGTTTGCTATGCTTGTTATTTGTATATTGCATATTTTTCTATGTACGCTTGTGCTTCTAATATTTTTGCAGCCAAGATTACCATTGCTCGATTCCTTGGTGCCCTCGAACGAGGGGGAGCACACATCAAGGGGAGCTTTTATCCCGTCTAACTTCATTTATGAAGCTAGTCGGCATAACCTTTTTGATTCTACAAAAAGGGGGAAAAGTGAATATAAACTCACTAAATACATGTCTGAAAATTAATTTTTAGACTTGATGAGTTTAGGTTTTGTAATCATAAAAAAGGGATAGATTGTTGATATAAATAATGCCTAAAAATATTATTAACATTTATCGATATCTCTATGTTTTGATAATCACAAAACGTAAACCCATTAAGCCAAAAATTATGTCATAAACAAGTATTTAGTGGTAAATATTCACTTAACATCCAAATCACTTAAGGTATGAATAAACAAAGTGTTTATTGCATTCTATGATCAAATGAATTTTTATTTTTACAAACCTTACATTTTTTATAAAATGGGACAAACATTTTCAAACCTATACAAATGTTTTTGTATTTATAAAAAATGTTTTATTCAAAATAAATATTTTGGATTCAAATTTCTACCCAAAAACGGCTAGATTCTTCAGCTAAAACCTTCCCCACAAAAAGACAAAAAATTCTGAAGAAAATTTTTTTGTTAGGCGGCCCCCTTAATTATTAAGGGGACCGGCCACGCTCCCAAACATTATTTTTTCCCCTATAAATACTGGCTCAAATCTGGCATTTTTCCTCACCTTTTGCACTATAAACTTTCTGATCTAAATCTTCTATTCCATTCTCTTAAACCCTTTGATCATATAATCATAAGCTTTTGTTTCCAAGTGATCCAAGCTTAATCCTTTCAAGTGCAAGAGAAGAATACTTTAATCCTTCAAGACAAGAAATATTACAACTTGTTGTGATCTCCACATCCAAGTTATTTGTGCATCATCACTTGTATAGTATTCATCCATTTGTGTATTAGTTGTAAATATTGGTTAGATAGAAGTAAACATAAGGAGTTAGGCTAGTAAGATGTGTAGGTAGAGAAGTTGTGAATTGATTGTGGTGTGCAAGTAGTATAGGTGTGAAGAAGAAGTAGTGTGATTAGGTAGTGCTTAGGTGTGAAGAAGTTGTGAAGTAGTTTTGAAGAAGTTGTGAAGTAGTTGTGTAGAAGTTGTGAAAAAGGTGTGACGAAGTTGTGGTGTGATAATTGGTGTGTAAGGTTTTCTCCGCCATAACGGAGCTTGTTGACATAGAGAAGAAAACTCTCGAGTTAGGTGCTCGGGGAGTGGAGTATGGCAAGGAAGGTGTCCTTGTAGCCGAACCACTATATATCCCTTGTCTCGCGGTTAGATCTTTCCATCTCTTACTTATTATCTTGCTTATATCATTATTACTTTTGTAGATGTAGACGTATATATATATATATATATATATATATATATATATATATATATATATATATATATATATATATATATATATATATATATATATATATATTGTTGCTCATATAGTGCTAGTGTTGATTTCACTTAAAGATCAAACAAAAGTTTCATTCACAAAACAAAGTTTTTACAATCAAACTAAAAAAGTAACATACATATAATTGATCATTTCGATCAAGTATAGTTTTCATACAAAATATAATTAAGGATTACAAAATAAACATTTACTTACTTATCTCTCGTATATAACTATAATTGTTTATATTATGCATGTGTTGATTTCACATACTTAGCTTACATTATTATTATTGTTCATACTTAGATATAGTTGTTCGTATTGTTCAAGATTTGAGTTCACATAAGATCGAATCAAAGTTTTAAAAGTAAACAAGGTTTTAAAACTATATTAAGTTTTCATAATAAAAAAAAGATGTAAAACTATTCAAACCCCCCCCCCCCCCCCTTCTAGTTTTCCACATAGGGTATGATAGCAAAAAAAAAAAAAAAAAGAAAGAAAAAAAACATGTTAGAAAGCAACTGCATAGGGGACATAATCTACCCATTCCACATGCCTTTTGCAAAGAATCCAACAAAAGTCGCTCATTGCACATGCACTTTTGATAGTTTCAATGAGCTAAAATTCAAAGTGACCCATTCCCATATGCACTTTTGGCAGTTTCAATGTCTTAAACAAACATATCAACAAAGACAGATACTACTTAAATACATACTAAATTTCATTCATTCAAAGGCAGTCATTGTTTTCAAAGCACAAATAAACCACACCCAAAATATGTGCTTTTCAGCAGCCTACAAGAACCATGAAATTTTAGGTTTAAGTCTAACATCCTATAAGTTCAGTTACATAAACAATTGCATCAAGAGACATTAAGGAGACACATCAAATGCCTTATCAGGAGTAGATCTTATGCCAAATTTATCAAACTTGAATGCTAGTGTTCTGTTGGCAATTCTTTCTGATCTACGCCTTTGTTTGACAAAGGTTCTGGTAGATGGTGAACTTGACTTAACCTTCTTATTTTCTGTTGTATGATGTGCATGTTGTGCTTCCTGATTAACATTTTCCCCACCTGCTCTACTTGCATATCTTCAGGGACAATCTCTTTGCTATTGGTGTTAGCTACAGTGGATGTTGCTTCATCAACTTGGGTATCTTGCATCGTTGAAGTGACACTGAGATCAACACTTTCCTACACTTGATGAACTGGTACTTGTTGAAGCACAGATTCCTGAGTAGCAAGTTGTCTTGCCCTTCTTTCTTGACGTGTTTCCTCCCCTGACACTTCCCATGTTTGATTCAACCAGTCCAATCTTTCTTCCCATTCTTGGTCAGCTCTAACTCTGGCAAGGTACTCTTCCTCCTCCCTAGCTTGTTCCTCCAAAGCTTGGTTTAAAATTGCGTTTTGCGATATGATGCGATAAAGGTCCCAAAAGCCATTGCATGATGCGCGATACGAATGCGAGCGCAATTTAGACGCATTGCGTAGTATTAAAAAAAAGTATGAAATTATTTATACGTAGTTTATTCTTTCATGTACCAAGTAAATGCAATAAACTTACGAAATAAGTTACTAGAATATTGAAATTATGCCAATAATTCATTTGTAAAATAAATAATTTGAAAACAAAAGATACTATATTTTCGTTATTATGTTTTATTTGTACGTCTTTTAACAAGTTCTATCTTTAAAATCCCCATACTTGGATCTCTTTTATATGATTTCTTTTTTACAAAAATGACCTAAATTCTAGATTGCGACAATTGCGACCATTGCTAGCATTAGACAAATGCGGTAAATTGCGGTCTAATGCGAATGCAATTTGGGATGCCCTTGCATTAGGCCCCATAATGCGAAATTTCAAATGTAATGCAACGATGCGTGCAATTTGCGCAATGATGCACACATTTTTAAACCAAGCTCCAAAGTTTCTGTGAAAACCTGTAAAATTCTTGATATATTCTATTCGGAGAAACGATCAAGTATTTTTGAGTTTGGAATCATTTTCGAGGAACAAAGCATATTGATAGTCATTCTTAACGGAAAATTTATTTTGAGCACATTGGAATAATTCTCGTATCGTAAATCCATCGTATACTGGCTTAACCGAGCCCCAAGTCAAAAGATAATAAAAATTTACAGAATGGTCCCTATAGTTATGTTTCATCGCTGCCCCTCTAAACTTCCCTATTTACGACTTGGTCCCTAATTCCCTAGGGGTTTATTATAAAAACCCACTCATAACACAATCTCCTCCAAAATTAGGGTTTAACGAGTGTTGATACCCGCGCGTTGTTGCGGAATTTTTTTGTTGCCGTTAGCTACTTAACGTGAAGTCAGTTACCTAAGACTGACTTTGCAATTGATGTATAACATGAAGGACCATTTATGTAAATTATGTGAGGATTAAAGTTGCAATGAACCGTTGAGATGAATGACAAAGTGCGTAATTTTTTTTAAATGTTAAAGTAACGGTCGTTAGTTAACAGCCGTTAAATAACTAACGACCGTTAGTATTTAAAAAAAAATTAATTAAATTACTGTAGCAACCACTGTAGCAAAGCACTAACAGTGATCGAACTCATCAACCTCCCCGCATTTAGTATATATATATAATAACCCTCCCCACTCTCTCTCAGTCCCCCCATTTTTGGCCACCGTAGCGCCACCACCGCCACCTCCTTCATCACACCTCCACCATCATCATCATCATCATCCTCTCGATCCCCTCTATCCGTTTATCTACCACACGCGCCCAAACACCCTCCCACCATCTGCTGCCGTCCTCACCACCACTCAACACCACCACTCCTACCTCTATTTCGTGATTATGAACACACTGGTGAGGTCCTCATGCTCAGATCTGGTTGCCCACGCGCTACCACTCACATCTATCACTGCCGTACGCTGGTTGGTGCAACAAGAGTCAAGAGGTTCTGTTTGTTACCAGGTTTAGTGTGATGGTCACGTTAGGGTTGCTATGGCTATTGTGGTTTGATTGGTACTCGTAAGGACACTACCACCGTCTGCTCCATCTCTCGTCTCTTTCTTTCACTCTTATTTTCTGTTGGTAAGTCGAGCCTGAAGCTCTTTTGTTTAATATTTCTGGTTGTTGGAAACCGGTTAGTGTAGGGGTTATTAGTTTTGGTGGATCAAATTTGATAAAAACAAGTTATTTAAGTTTTGTGGATCGAAACATGGATTAAAAATTTTATGGATAATAAACCTGATAAAATGTGGATGTTAAAAACATGGGTTAAAAGAGGCGTTTGTTGTTGAGTTCGGATCATATGGGTCGGGTCGAGTTGACCCTGTGTTAGTAATGGTTTGTTCTTGTTCTTGAGTTTGAGTAATATTTTGATGTTGGATATTGTCATTTTTGGTTTGTAAAAAGTTTGGATTAGGACTCGATAGGAAATTGTTGTGTTGATTCGATTCACAGCTACACCAAGGGGTGTTTAATTTTTCATTTATATTCATAAATTAAGTGTGTCCGTTTGGTTGTCTTGGTCTAGGAACAAAACCCATTTATGGTGCGTTTGTTTGTCTCGGTATCGAATCACAGGAGACACCACAAGGGGTGTTATTGTGTTATCGGACTTGGTGGGATATTGATTTCGTTGTTGTGTTGGTCCGACGAAGACACCACGAAGGGTGCGTACGTCGGCTATATCATGGGTTTCGGCTCAAATGACACAAGGGTGTCGAGAGCTTAGTCTTAACTTAACTTCCCCCTTCTTATTCCGCTCATTTTCCTTTGAGTGCTTGTTTAATTTTCTACAGTTGTATACAGTTGAATAAAGGGTACGTTTGTGTCTGTTTGGCGATAACGAGCCATAGCCCAAGTGTCACTTAGGGATTGCTTTGCTTGTTTGATTTTGGGTTAAAGCCCAACACAAATTTGCTAGGGAGTGTTAGTTTATATTTTTCATACTAAGTCAAAAATTTAAGAGATTAATAATAAAGAGTGTAGTTATAAATTTGCGGCTTCAGTATATATTGGACTAACAAAATATATACGTGTGACTTTTATATTCTTGGTAAGTTTCAGATAAACCTTGGGATTGATACTTGGTTTAGATTCAAATGATACTTGTCAGATTAAATACACGAATGGTGACTATAATTACTCGACTATATGAGATTAAATACATTTGGACAATTATTGGATTTGACATACATTGGATATTGGACAAATTGAAATTATTGGACTTGAAACGAATATGATATATTAGACTCATAACGAATTTAATATATTTGATTCGCAACGAATATACAATAAGTAAATAATGTCGAATAACTAATTAGTACTTTTATTAAAATTTCTATTAAATTGTTAGGAAATTGATTTATTTCAGTCATGTTGACATGGAAATGTTGTATAAAAGAACGCGTCATGCTAAATTTTATACAACTTTCCAAAGTTATATTTGTTGTTCAAGACCTCTTATTCTTATAAAACTCGACAAGAATATAAACTATTTGGGATTGTGGGGTAAACACCAAAACTTACCTATTTTATATTACATGATTAATTGTCATCATGGTCTAGATTTTCTTTGGTTAGCTTGAGCGTTGTTAGCATTTTTCACGACTATGTCGATGTTTATTCCTCTTTGGCGTGAGTTGTTCGTCAATATCTTTCACATTTTGGCGTAAGCTGTATCTTGAGTCTATGTCTTCTTACCACACCACACGAAACATTGATACTAAACTTTTACAAGTAATGACATGAATAATCCATGAAAACTATGACACGTTGCCTTTTATAGACTTTATTATTTCACGAGCTATTTTTTGAGATACTCGTACGTGTATTAGGTTACGCCATATCTATACCATTGTACTCGTGATACCTATCTTCCGGGATTATCGTTGTGATTAGCTCTAGATGCCAGTGGTGTCAGTCGTGATCTTTGCATTTATGTGGCTAAGGTGAGTTCATAGCCCCCACTTTTTAACGGTTTTCATAACTATTTTGGGGAGAGTACATGCTCGTTTCAACTAAACTAAATGATTGATTATCTGAATTCGTGAAATGTTTATTTGAGACTTGATTGATTGATTGATTGATATACTTGAATTGGTTTGTTGAAAGCATTATGTGATTACCTGATATAAATGCGAGCTTCCTAACTCAACTATTTTCTGGACCTGCAACTACTTTTGATTTGCTATGTTTGCTAGTTAAGGTTTCGTACCACGATAATTGCCCCTATTAAATCATTAGTTCCTACGGGAAGTGCGAATGTTATCAATAGATCTGTTTTGGTTGACTCCTCCATCTGGACTTTGGTGCCCAACTTGCTAGGATTTGTATCCGGACTTTGGTACTCCAACTTGCCAGGGATTTTGCCCGGATTTGCGGATGCATCAACTTTCCATGACGTACAACCTATAGGAAATGATTATTATTGGATTGTTGTTGGAATGTATGGCATATATCAACCTTAGTCACGTATAGCAAATAACTCAATCAGGTCCACTACCTAAAGCTTTCTATTAAACTCTATGAACTTACCAGCGTAAGCTGACCATTTTAGCATGTATTCTCAGGTGTAAGGCGATAACTCACTATTGGATGGCGCTTGGCAAGGGGCATGGTCATAGGCGACACTGATAAAGCAATTGGGACCACTTTATTTATTTTATGGGCCTATTTCTGCACAACTCTCTAAAAATGTAAACTTAATGTTTATGTTTTGAAACTTGATGCGTGGGGTTTGCACCAAGCTTTACCTCTCGAGGGATCTCGAGAAGCTTACAACCCCCACCAGGCAATGTACCTGATCGATGTAGTATAGTATAATGACAAGTACCAGAGAATTGATCGTTCAGCTAGGAATAGTGTCGCTAGGATTAGAAAACTTAAAGACTAGGTCTAGAGATGAGGGATGATTCTTTTTGTATTTTTTATATTTTTTAGAAAGCAAGTAAAAATCTCGGGTTTGAAGGATTTAGGCGGAATTAGTTGCTAGTTAACTAACCCAATACTAAGATGCAATCAAAATAAAATACTAAAAATGAAATTAAACTAAATTAAACTAGAGTTGTGAGCAATATGTGCGAGAAATGTGTTTACTTAGATTTCACTACTCCCTAAATATCTTTTACATGTTAATTACTTGTTATAGTTGCGTGGATGACGAATTGTATTCCTTAATACCATTCATGGGGTGGCGTACTTACTTCCCCAATCCTATGAGTGCCTACTTCGCTCCTATGTCGAGCCGGCTAAGAAGCTCCTAACATGGGATCATTAGAATTTGCTCATGCATTAAATACAACCAATAAAACCTAGTACACATCGGTTCATGTTTCCTAAGACGTTCAAGCATGTTACACAATGGAGATCTGCCAGTTTTCTTAAGCCTAACATTGAAATCATTCATCCAATACAACCATAAACAAGTAATCAACACATAATTAACATCTAGGTTTCATTAGATCTAAGCAAACACAAGATAAATCTAGCCTAGCATGTTGAAATCAAGACAAGCACAAGATATAGACAATCAACACATAGACATATTGATTGAATTAAGAGAAGACTTATCTCAATAGCACATGAAAGGATTCAAGGGTTGAAAACCCTTGAATATACTGTAAAATTCGTACAAAGTTCGGCCCTAGGGTTTCTCCACACTAGTAAGTTCCTCTATAATGAATGAAAAATAGAAAACTATATATAGATTTTAGAAGGTGACGGCGTCAAGAACAAATGTCTGACGCCTTCATCTCGCCGCCAAATAATTCCTCGGACTGCCTAGATCTGGATCTGACGCCGTCATGTGTACACCTTATGCAGGCCGTCATGATTTTAACTCTTGACGCTCTTGTTGTGACGCCTTCAGGTTTCTTCTGGGTCGTCATGGACTTTACTCTTGACGCCGTCATACACTGTTCTCAGCATGGAAAATTAAGTCTCTGGCGTTTTCTTCACTTTTATGCTCCAAAAATGTCCGAATTGCTTCCTTTTCCAGATTTCACTCCAAAAGTACCTAAAATCACAAAAGGAACGATTTAGGGTAATATTTGATCAAATAAATTTAATTCCGGGCTTAAATGACCCCCTAAAAGTGGTTCATTTTTCGCCTCATCATATACCCTTACACTTGAGATTTGCTTGTCCTCAAGCAAATGCGCTTTTATTCTAATCAAAAGACAAGTTAGGGGTCATTTACACACTAATATAAAAGTAATTACAACAAATAATCGTTCCACTAAAGACCAAAGACAAGCACGGAGGTCATACACTACCACCTCACAAATAGTGTTTAGATACTCACATCTCTCGGGTGTAATAAAGTAATATCACAATATGGAAATGGAAAATATCTCTCACTACCTGTCATAGCAAAATAGATTACCATAGGCTTGGGAAAGGATCAAACCTCCGCCACATGGCGTAAGCACCTAGGATAAACTATCAAAGAGGTCTTTTAAAGGGTTGTAACGTTAGGTGTAGGGATATGAAATACACGGTTTTGTTGGATATAGGCAGTCTTTACTGGTGGCGAGTTAACAATCTTGGTTAATTACATGTATAAAATGGCGTTGCTAAGCCAAGACTAGACTCGACTTAAGCTAAAAAATGAAAATAACAAAAAAACATAAAATGAACATAGAATAAAAAAGGATGGTAGTCCATATGTTTTTTTTTTCTCTTTTCTTTTTTTCTATATTTTTTTTTTTTTTCTTTTTCTTGATTTTTTCGATTTTTTTTTTTTTTTTTTTTTTTTTTTGCATACACTTTTACCCTACCATCCCAAATAATACATCATAGGGAATGAAAATTCCCCTTACACTTGAATTTTTACATACTTTACAATAAACTAAACTAATGACTCGAATAAAGAAAATCAAAACACTTGGAGTACTTTTAAGATTAACGCACATATGGGGGGTAATATATGATGTTCTTCCCCATTACTCCATAACATAAGTACTTTACCCACGAGTCTCAATCGTCCCAAAACAATATGTACAAGGATATGACTCGACTTAGCAACCATGTAATCAATTAGATAATTAACTTAGGGTTTAACAAATAACAATAATGCACTAAAGATGAGTGCATACACGGAAGGCTAAGGCGATCTGTGTGTACATTTAAGTGGGGTGTAACAAATTCTTCCTTTAAGTAAGATGCTTAAAGTTAGAAACGAAAAGATAGGCTCGGAGGGGTGTACTAGGGGTTTCGTGTACTAAAAATGAGTACAACGCTAAGGTGTGGGAAAAATTAATTGACTTAACTAGCCAAGTAATATGACTTAAATGGTCAAGTAATTATGATACGGGTTTAACACAAGGGTGATCCTAATGCCTCTTATCATGTAGTAAATCCTACTATACGAATGTAGTCTCATTAGCGGTCTCGGGATGCATCACTAACGCAAGTTCTAGAATCTAAATGCTACCGGTACACTCATAAGCACTAATAGTAAATGCTTTTCCTATCAAATTTAAAGGCGAACCTCACATATTTGGGTGGAAAATTTTTCTGAATTGTACGGTTATGTGCTAGTCATACAATCTCCTATCCATGAGACGCTTGCTATGACTAAAGTTTCACTCCTAAATGCTGTAAAAAAATTTAAATTTGACGCTAAAATTGCACTAACAAGTATTTCTCATAGTTTTATTACACATCTACTATCAAACAAACAAACTCAAGCGAAAGTGTATTGTAAGGTATCATCATTTTACCCTCCCCTTACACTTAAGATGAACATTGTCCCCAATGTTCAAGTAAAGAGTATAAAAGTGAAATAAGTAAAAAGAATGAAATCAAATACTCCCCTGATTCGCTCGGTATGGATAATAAGGTGGCCAGGTTAAATCTTCCTCCAAGAAAATGAACAATCAAAGCTTCCCTTCCAGAATAATAATCATCTTCTTGTCATACATAACCTGTAAATCCTGAGAAAACAGACAAGGCAACCTCGCATAAAATCGGCGGCAATCTACATATACTAATAAATCCTAGAAAACAATATAAGATATAATGCTTGTGGAATGAGGTTTGCAGATTTCCTGGAGATTATAAAACTAATAATTCAACAAAAACTTTAAGACTCCGTTAGAAAAACAAAACCGGTAAAATTCCCAGATTTTTACACGTGACGCCGTCAAGAGTAAACTCATGACGCCGTCAGAAGTGACCTGCAGAAATTCTTATGTTAAGTTTCTGGAAAATTTCTGGAAAAACTTCGTCCTACTTCCTGGAAAATCCTGCAAAACTTCATTATGACTCGATACAAGCATTTGACTCTAACAAATACGAATATACATGTTCACTTAATGTTGTGGAGAATCATGATCGGTTTGTTTCTTAAAAACATATTTGGGGTTTCCCCTTACACTTATCTTTTGCAATAATACCTTTTGGTGAAGTTAAGACTATGCCAAACAACAAAGTAAAGTATTTCCACTATTTAGTTTAGAAACATGATCTACCAACAGTAAAAATAAAGCATGCATACGGAATCAAATAACAAACAAACAAAATAAAAATCACACAAAACATGGGTTGCCTCCCAAGAAGCGCTTTTCTT
Organism: Artemisia argyi; assembly: GCA_030686995.1. Classification (NCBI taxonomy): domain Eukaryota; kingdom Viridiplantae; phylum Streptophyta; class Magnoliopsida; order Asterales; family Asteraceae; genus Artemisia; species Artemisia argyi. The sequence continues at coordinate 107,927,098 of CM060678.1, forward strand.
TATTTACGAGTCTTGTAGCTAGACTCAAGGTCATGGGTTACTACGTGACCTCATCGTTGGTTTCACTCTCTAGGTCGTCTTCTAAACCAGCTTTGTACTCCGGACCTAGTTGCAAGCATTCTTTGTAGAAACCAAGCATTCTATTCTTCACATACTCTACTCCTCTACGTCTATCCTCATCATTCCTATAGTAAGCTGCTTGTTTGTGTTCCTTTTCTATGTTAGAAAGGAGGCGATATTGCTCAATCTTGTAGGGCATTTGGTAGGCAATCTCATCATTTTCTTCCTTGAATCTAACTATCCCTAAAGTCGGATTATAACTCATCCTAATGGCATCAACAAATGGTTTTCTGAATATTATTTGGTTTAAGCAATCATCTATCACCGGACGAGTGTCTTCTACTATCATAAAATCGATCTTATAAGTGAAATTACCTATAATTACATGCAATCCCTTCACTCTTCCTACAAAATTACTTATCAAATTCTTATTGGGCATCATCCTATAATCAAGTTGTTTTTTCATCACCCAATTGTAATAGGTCCTAGTCATGATGTTTACAGGAGATCTAGGATTGATGTAAGCTTTCCATATATGCATATGCCCGATGTTGCATGGTATGTTGATGTTAGAGGGGTCTCCCATTTTGATAAGGGGTGTGCCAAGGATATATGGTGTCTCAGGACTATCGAATAAATCCTTATGGTATTCCCGTTCTTCCTTGGTGGGCAACTTATCAAAGTGCTTTTCTATAGTCTCTACCTCCTCTAATTCCTCTCCCATATTAACCTCAATTTCCCTACTTTCATCCCTAGTCTCGGTTTCTACTCCAACTTCATCCTTGTCACTTTCTTCTATCTCCTTATCTATTGGCTTAATGGTGACAACGTTGACAAAGTGGACATGTTTGGATGATGAGGGGTCCTTAATTTGGATTCCGTTATTGGTGTCCCTAGTGTCCTTCTTAGGTGTGGTTAATGCTTGGTTGTTGAGGGCTTTCAACAAGTTGTCTATCTTGTTGGTCATCTCCGTTTGTTGTTGGTTGAATTCGGTTTCAAACCTAGCTATGCGAGCTTCTTGAGATGTCATGAACTTAGACATCAATCCTTCAAGATTGTTGGTACTACCATAGTTGTTAGAAGGATTGTTGTTGAAAGTACGGTTGGAGGGTGGACCGTTTGGTTGGTAACGATTAGGCGGATTGGAAGAATTGGCTTGATTTTGTTTCCACCTAAGGTTTGGGTGATTTTTCCAAGAGGGGTTGTATGAATCACCGTAAGGGTTTGGCTTGGGTTTGAAAGTGTACCACTTATCTCCTGCTTCGTCGGTACGCGAGGATGCGTAGTCAGCAAAAGCTGTTCCGGGGAGTTCCACACAATCACGAGTGTCATGGGGACCACTACATAATTCGCATGAAGAAGTGATTTTGTTCACTTGGCTTGAAGGCTTAGGAGCTTCGTAAAATTTCATGAGAAACTTGACTTGGTCCTCAAGTTCCATGATCCTACGGTCGGGAGTGCTAGAGTTGTTCGAAGGCAAAGATATTGCCTTGACCGTTTTGTTCAAATCACGGGGATCATTCCAACTTTCGTTGTCATAGAGAGCAAGTGATGCGTGAAATATCAATTATAGTATAATAATATTCCGAGGAAATACCGGTTAAAGTAATTCCCGGGTCGTTCTTCCCAACGAAGGCTCAAATGGAAAATTTGAATTATCGAATTGGGAATCGTGTAGTGAAAGTGAGTTGTGAAAGAGTGATAGAGTGAAAATAGCAATCAAGGAATTCAAATATTCACAAACAATGATAAAGCATGCAAAGATTACAAGCTAATTATGCACCGAATTTAAAAACGTAAAAACGGAAACGCAACCGTAAGAATTAAAACGTAACGTATTACGAAAAATGACCCTACGAACTTGGAAATATTTTCTAAAAATTAAAAACTAATAAAAAAATTTTAGGAAAAAGAAAAATATTTTTTTGACTTTTCTTTTATTTTCTAGAATTAATTTTGTATTTATTGAATTAAAAGTGAATTAAAAATAAGAAAAATAGAAAATTAAAGTGGAAAAATGAAAATTTAAATTCTAAAAATTCTAACTAATTATAAAAGAAATTTTAAAATTATTTTTGTATTTTTCAGAACCTTTTTGTATTTTTTATTGATTTTTGGAATTTAAATCCTATTTAAAAATTGGAAATAACCTAAAGTAATTATTAAAAATAGTAAAAATATTCAGAAAAATCTGGAAAAATTCCAAAAAATCAAAAATATTAAAAAGAACTTAAAATAAAATTTTGAAAGAAAAGTGAGCAACAGAACTGCTAATTCAAGCCAAACTGCTTATCACAAGTGCTTATAAATAAGCACTTGTGATAAAATCTTTATAAAATTTAAAATACTAACTGAGAGTGAAGTTTAGAACTCAAAGTATGCAAGAGATGATCAATGTTAATGCTCAGAATTTCCACAGATACACTGATTAATAGCAATAAGCTATGAAAATAAGTACTAGGTGAGTGCTAAATAAGCACAAGCAGAAACAGAGCAATTAAACCAAACACAACACTCAAATTATCTAAGAGAAGCTCAGAATCAAAAAACAAATCACATGTATAAGTACAAAAGCACTCAAACAGGCCAATATACTAAAGCAGAAATCTGCTCAACGGTGCAAATAAACAAGAGCAAACAAACACTCAAATGAGCTCAAATATCCAATCTAAATGGTGCAATTTGATCACTGATCTACATAGATTCCAAAATTACTTTTATCCTACTCAGATTCCATATATACTAATCTAAAGAGATTCAAAATCAGCAGCTCTTGATTCTGTATTGGGCTGGGTAATTTGACTATCAGATTGCACACAATTGTTGACCAATTCCCATTACCAATCACTAATTCTACCTCTACAATGTGTATTAAGCTATAATTACTCTAAATTAACACAACTCATGTTATACTACATCTACCAAAGCAAATTCACTAACTCAATTGACTTATAAGAACAGCTAATGGAATTATTAAACTAACTTTTGACCTTTTTAGAATATGTTTTACTGATTTTACTAACCTAAACTCTAAATCTACACTTAAGCAAACTATATATGACAGATTATCAGCAATCCTAACACCAACTTTCACCACAAATCTCAGATCCAAACACTCCTTATAGCCTAATGTGAATCACAGCAACTATCACTGTATAAACTGAAATATGATAAACCAAACTGAAATAATACTAGAATCTCAAATCACACTTTAACAGCAATATCCTAATTCAAACCTATCTAAATGAAACAGTTACACTATGATAATACAATCAGCTCTATGAAACCAATACAACCCCAACAGCTATGACACGTTATCACTTCACAACAGATATAAACTCTCAATTACTCTAACACAGATTCAAGTAATCCAAATGAACAAATCAGACAATCACTAAAACAACTTTAACACTATTAGATCTAATAATAACAGAGATGCACATGCAATTCAAATTCAACTTAGATCCACAAACTGATATGCAATTTAAACAAAACAATCTCAATCTCAATTATTTATCCCAATGGAACAGTGATAAAATCACAATTACAAACTAAACTAAATCTTATATTAAAGCTGAGATCAATGAAACAGATTATTACCAAACAACTCCCCCTCAGCATGAACAGAGGGGGACTCACTATGCTCGCCTATCTCTAAGATAGGCAGGAACCTTCCAAGTCTGTTCCAATCTATCCACAACACCTCAGTAACCAATTGATCAACTCCTTTCACCTTCTTTGAATGATTTTCAAGGAATTCTTATAAAACAGCTCCACATGTAGTAATAGAATTGAAATAACTTGTAAAAAACTATATGAGCTTATTTGAAAAACTTATAGAATCAGATTGTAAACATTTTTTTATTTTTATTTTTATGATTTTTATATTAACTGATTTTGTAAAATTTATAACAAAAGTTAAAAGGAAAGTTGTTTAAGCTAAATGTGATTTAAAAGAGATAGTAAAAGAAATAATAAGCTGAGACTCAATGATATAAGCTAAATTTAAGCTACTTTGTAAAACTAAATAAGCAAATTGAACTGAAGAATTAAGCTGAGATTAATAAGAAACTTGAATTTATTAAATGCTAAACTATTACATTAACTATTCTCACTACAATTTGACAGCATAACATTGTTTTAAAAACTACATACAAAAAGCTAAAAATGAACACCTATATATAGCTGAGGTGAGAGGCTTGGGTGATCCAATGCCAAGCTGGCAATCCGCGACTAATTTGTGCTTCTTTGAGTTGATAACAGCCCTTGGATGAGAAGTGTGTTTCTTTGATTCATTTAGAGCCACAAGATGATGATCCGTGATGTGGCCTGCCCAATCATTAGCTTCCATCTGTCCATTCCACGCTTGTATTCTCTGTCTTGTCAGACTCTTTCTAGAAGAGGAATCCAATGACTATTAGTGACGCGTCTCTCCCAATGGCTATCAGCCAAGTGTCCTTCGAAGGATCTATTATCTCTCTGACATGTGCCAGGCCACGTGAGGTTCTAGAAGAACCAATCATTGATTAATTGATTGTTAATTAAAGTGGTGTAATGGTTTGAGCTAATTTGGTTAATTAGGGTTCATGAGAATTGGGGATTCTGGGTTTGAAAAGGAATTGGGGAAAACATTTAGGCGCGTTTGGTTTGTGTGTTGTTTTATTTAACCTTATTGACCAGTTGACCGTGGGTAATATTGGGTGGGCTCGGGTCAGATTTTGGTGATGGGCTTGGGGTTTAGTTAGGATTGGGCTGATGAGTTTATCTTTGGACCAGGCTTAGTAACTTGGACTTGGCAGAATTTAGCAACAAAATTACAAGGACCATATTTGTTCACTTTGAAACTTTAAGGGCACAAAATGTCATCTTCTCAATAATAACTTCCAAGGACTAATCTTGCCAATCTTGAAAAATAGAAGGACTGAAATGGACTTTTGAATCCCAACTCTGACTTTTTCGACCGTCTTTCACTCTCGTGCCCGTTTTTGTCGTTTTTAGTTGGATTTTTTCTGTTTCTCGAAATATCCGTACCTGCACATCACAATCATAAAAACACATGTTTTCTTGGCATTTGTTAGCTCAGATAAGTCGTTTTGGGTCGGTATTTGGCCATAAAATGGTGAGTAAATAAGTACTCACCAAAATCCCCCCGACTAAAGTATTGCCGTGTCCTCACGCAATGTGATCAATTCACGCTCTTAGGATAAATAATTTTGATACTCTTTTTACTAACTTTGAAAAGTAGCAAGGCGATTCAAAAGAGATTACAAAATCATTTAATCCCGAAAAACGCTCCGTTTTCCAAAATTTTCCTTTTATTCCTTTATTCCATTTATACTTTTTTTTTTTTTTTTTTTTTTTTTTTTTTTTTTTTTTTTTTTTTGAAATCTTCCATAATTCACACTTGTGACGGTTTGTTGAACTTTCATTATCTTGCAATAATTATTAGGGTCAACGAGTAGAAACACTTCTTTTAAGAAGCGACCATACGGTTAAAATTCGTCATCCTTGATTTTTCACGAGTCCCCAAACTAAGCGTACAAACGAGATCACAGCTTATCTACAAATTAGATGCTAACACTACTCATAACAGTTACTTGTGGAAACTTCTTACTCCCATTTCCTAGGTTTTGTATCTCAATATTTTATTTTGTTGAGAAATGAATTGCTTCATATTTTCTCGTTTCGATAATTTTTAGTCCGATAGTGATACCTAAGTTAAAACGATAAATAGTTATTCATTTTCTCTTAAGAACCACTGCAATAGAAATTCGGTCCATTTCAAGGAATTAGGGGTACATACAATATCAAGGATATAAGTTGCGGAGTACGATCACGTGCACCTCATGTGACTGATTACTAATCACGTATCACATGCACCTCACGCGCCAACAACTTATTGATACATAAGCTCTTATTCAACAATACTACAACTTTCACTTTTTTCATTTTTCACTTTTTTCATATTTTTCACTTTTTTCTTTCTTGACTTTACTTTTTTCTCAATACATCAATGGTAGCTTATCGGGTAGCTCCAAAACCACATAGATAATCAACTTTTGATTTTTTTCACTTTTCGCTCTTATTTTTGGTGTTCCTTGATATGTACCCAATTTCTAAAGCAAAGATTCTCTTAAGAAAACAAAGAACTAAATATTATTCAAACCGAAATACCACTAATTAACCTAGAACATCTATTATATATATTGGTGACGTTTCTGATGGGAGTAAAAAGCCACAAGTACCTCTCATGAGCTCTAAAGAGAACCACTACTCCACGTTTAGCATATAACTTCTAAATAAACTCTATCATTTCTCGCTCTTCGCAATTTAAGATTTCAAATAATGAAACCTGCGAATACTTAGCCGATAATCAGCCACGCATATATAAAGTCAGTTACGGAAACATGCAAATTCTAGAAGAAGAATTCGCGTTTTCTAGCTCCTGATGTAAAAGACTAGCGAAAGCTTTTAAGCTGCGCATGTATAAAGTCAAGTACGGGAACTTGCAGATTCTTAAGAAAGAATTCGCATTTTATAGCTATTTGTGTACAAAACTAGCACAAGCTTATATGATCATCATTGGTTAAGGGAACAAGCTAGGGCTCAACACGCCCGGTCAAGTCAAAATATTTATTCCTACTCTCGCCAGCAAGAAAGTCAACAAGGTGTCAAAACACTTATTCAAACTTTATTATATTTTTGCACAATTTTTCAACTTTTTCTCAATTTTTTATGCTTTTTCATGACTTTTTTTTTTTTTTCATCTAAATTTTTGAAATTTTTTCAATTTTTTTCAATCAATTTATTTTTGGTGGAAAAACGGAGTTGCAAGAGTACACGACTTTGTGAAAAATGCAAGGTTAAAATCGAATCGAAAGATCACCCCCCAGACTAAAACGAAACATTGTCCTCAATGTTTAAAAGGCAAGGGTTCTCCTACATAAATCTAAGGCCGTTTATTAATTATGCCAAAAGATAAATGTTAGTCGATAAGATTTAACGGATATAGGATTTCCAAGTAGCACCGATGAATGAGACTCCAACTGAAGAGATAACGAGCACGAGAGTCATCATAAATCATGGACAATCCTGAACAAACATCACAAACAACCACGGAACACAAGAGTAGAAGAGGTACCCCCTCCTCACATTAGGTGTTAGAAAATAGAAAATTAAGAAGATGAAATTGGATAAGCATGGGTTGCCTCCCACGAAGCGCTTGTTTTTGTTCACCGAGTCACATGAGCTTGACTCGATCCCCGAATAAATTCGTCCTTGGGGAAAAACCGTGGAAAAATAATCTCATTCGGGCTTTCATTCAAAAAAATTTTGAAAAACTTATGACTTATTTGAAAGTTCCATCCCGAATAGATAACCGCTGGTACGTTAATTTTGAAAACTTTGAAAACCGATACCAGGGTCAAAAACAACATCCTCACTCCCCACGGAGTGAAGGATAAGAGAAACCACACCAAACTTTATAAATGGTAAGAAAGTCATGATAACAATCTTGAAAAACTCATCATCTTCAAAAGAAAGTTTCATAATTGTGGAATTATGAATCTTATCATTTAAGCTCCTTTTAAAATCTTTTCCGGGTGGGAGGGTTGGGAAAAACTTTTCATTAAAACTCTCATTCTTAAGAACACCACCCGGATCATGATCAATTTCAAGATCAAAACTGAAACTTTCATATTCAGATTTAGAAAACTTTTCCATTTTGCATTCAGATTCATCAAAACGAAATGATTCAAATTCCGAAAGAGAGATAAAAGCATGAGAAGTGGGATTGCCACGACTCGTCTCTTCCGAGTAATCGAAATGAAAAGCTTCAAACGTTGGATCAGAAAAATCAGGAACATAAGTGGGATTGCCACTTATTTCCTCAGTCGTATCGAAGGTAAAACTCTCAAAGTCTGGTAAAAATTCCTCGAGCTCGGGCTCCAGAGGATCGTCAATTATAAGCTCAATCTTCGTCTTAACTTTATCCGGAGGGATTGACGGTTGATCGTTCAACAATTTGTTAAGAAAAATAATATCCCCCTCCGAATCAAAGTAAGAATCGTCAATCTCAGAAAACGGAATCGTTTCGATAGCAAGAAATTCATCGACCTCTTCCCAAAAAGAATCATATTCCTTAGTCGTAGGAAATGATGGGGAAGAGTCGGGAACGAACGTTTTCACAAAATCATCAAAAGTATAAACACAAACATCGATGCTATTAACGGAGTACTTCTTTAAGTTCGAAGCATCGGCTTTAAAAATCATAATATCGTCATCATGTCGTAAAGTTAGAGTGTCCTCAAAATGATCTACTAAGGCTTTTGCGGTTCGTAAAAACGGTCGCCCTAGTATAAGAGGAACTCTCGGATCGGGTTCAAAATTAACAACGACAAAGTCGGCCGGAAAAGTACACGAGTTCACTTGAACAAAAACATCTTCAGCAATTCCAACTGGATGAGCAATCGAACGATTAGCAAGCTCTAAAGTCATTCGTGTCGGTTTAAGTTCCCCCATCCCAAGTTGTTTATAGATCGAAAATGGCATAAGGTTAATGCTTGCACCTGAATCGGCCAGGGCTTTGCAAACCTCTTGATCTTTCAACGAACAAGGAATGAGAAATTTTCCCGAATCTCCAAGCTTCTCGGGAAGCTTCTTGAGAAGAATCGCAGAGCATTGAACATTAATCGGCGTTTCGGCTAATTCGAGCAATTTCTCTTTATTACTTATCAGATTTTTAAACGTTGAAGCAAATTTCAGCATGTAAACAAGAGCATCCATGAAACTGATATCAAAGTGCAACTTTTGAAAAATATCGAGAAATTTTTCCATTTGTTTTTTAGATTTTGCACGGAGCTCTTCATCATTAAATCGTGACGGATATGGCAATTTAGACTTGTATTTCACATTATTCTCAAAAACGACTTTTTCTTTATCCTTTGACTTTTGGACAACCGGAGGTTGGACGTTTTCAGCTCCTCCATTATTAACAGGAGGAACCGGGTCCTTTGTCGCCTCGGTCTCACAGTCTACTACCTTTGGTGGAGACGAAGAAGAAGAAGAGGTAGTAGGAGCTGTGGGTCCCTCATATGTAGCACCACTGCGAGTTATGATCGCCTTTACTTCGCCCCTCGGGTTTGCGATCGTGTTGCTTGGCAAAGATGTAATACCCGAACCCGAGGGTCGATCATTTAAACGTTTGTTGATATCACTGATTTGATTAGCTAACAACCTTGTTGTTTCCTCTTGTTTTGTCATAAAAGCTTGTTGGTTTTGAAGCAATTGCTTAATCAAATCTTCCGTGGGCGACGGATTTGGAATAACAGCTTGATTTTGATTATTATTGAAATTCTGCCCACGGTTTTGGTAATTACCATTATTCTGATTTCCATGATTTGCATTCTGAAAATTCCCAGGGTTTCCATGATTTTGATGATTTTGAAAATTGTTCCCTTGAGGCGGGCCTTGATTGTAATTACCTTGAAAACCCCGGTTTTGATTAAACCCTTGATTATGATTTTGAAAACCGTTATTAGCTCGACTCTGATTTTGATTTCCTTGATTATTACGATTCACAACATTATGATTCTGATTGACTTGATTGACTTGGTTCGGTTGTTCGAAACCGGGTGGTCCAAGAAAATGAGAAGAACGGTAGCTGAGGAGATTACGGTCTCCTTGAGGTTGTGGGTAACCGGTGTTACCCGCGTTTGCAGCATACACGTTTTGAGAAAAGGCACCGGTGGCCGGACATTCATAATACACATGTGGACCACCACAAGTCTCACAACCGCGACTAACCACATTGACTTGATGGTTTGGTTTTTCAATGGACATTGAATCAACTTTATTTGTTAAAGCCACAATCATATTTACCAATTCATCATTATTTTTACCATTATTAGACACTTGAGGTTTATTCCTTGACATTCTCACACGAGCTTTATTCTCAATTATCATGAAAGCATCATTCGTGTTCCTAGCCAACAAGTTACCACCCGCAGCAGAGTTAAGCGAATCTTGATCAGCATGACATAACCCATTATAAAACGTATCAATCTGCTGAAGGTCGGTAAACCCATGGTTCGGACATTTCTCCTTCAAATCTTTGAATCGGTCCCAAGCTTCACTAAACGTTTCATCAAAAGCTTGTTGGAACCGAAAGATTTGAGAACGTAGGTTAGAAGTTTTAGAGGGAGGATAGAAGTAATTCACAAACTTGGAAGCGAGATCATTCCAAGTGTGAATTGAGTTAGGCGGTTCCTTTTCCAGCCAAGTCCGGGCTGCTCCTTTTAAGGAGAAAGGAAATAACTTCAATTTCACCACATCGTGAGGCACTTGGTTCATTCTAATCGTCTCAGCGATGTCGGTGAAATTTCTGATGTGAGCATAGGGGTCTTCGTTATCAAACCCGTGAAAGGATATACTCGTGATCAAATTGAGTAATCCGTGATTGATTTCAAAGTTGGCATTGATGTCCGGAATCACAATTGCCCTCCTCACACCATTGAATGGTGATTGGAGTTGTTCTTCCATCGGACGTGGATCAAATGCCGGTTGTTGTCCCATCGGCGGGATAACATTGTGCTGCGGACCACCCATCGGCGGGGGTCCGTTGTGTTCGTTTTGGTTCATCTCCTCCTCGTCAAGGAAATGAACCCGACTCGTATGTCGTAAAACCCGCTCGGGGTTAGAGAACGGAGACGTAAGACTCTCAAACGAAGATCGGGTGTGCATACACCACGAACAAAATTAAAAAGAAAATTAAAAAGAAAAGAGAAAAGAAAATCTTTTTGTTTTTTATATTTTTTCACAAAAACTTTTTATTTCTTTTGTTTTTCTTTTCTTAAAACGTAATATTAATCGAAAACCGTTTCTTTCAAAACCACGCGCGACGGGACGGGAGAGAAGAATGGATCTCTCTTCAGCTAGCAATTTAATGTCTTAGCTTCCGTATTTCCCGCTTATTCGGTTGTAGTAATTGAAATAGTCCGATAAACAACTAAATTACGTTTTCGTTATATTGCGAGACTTATTTGGTTTACAACGCCCTTTCTTGCGATCGAGTCGAGGCTGTAACTTTTATTATTTTTTTGGTATTTTTGAAAACACTTTAGTAAAAGTGTTTTTGATTTTTTAATTTTTATAAGAGATATATATATATACAAAGTAGAAGAAGGCTTATCAAAACACGATTTTCCAAAACAATTATTCAAAAATTCACTTTAAGCCTTCCCCGGCAGCGGCGCCAAAAATTGATGCGTGAAATATCAATTATAGTATAATAATATTCCGAGGAAATACCGGTTAAAGTAATTCCCGGGTCGTTCTTCCCAACGAAGGCTCAAATGGAAAATTTGAATTATCGAATTGGGAATCGTGTAGTGAAAGTGAGTTGTGAAAGAGTGATAGAGTGAAAATAGCAATCAAGGAATTCAAATATTCACAAACAATGATAAAGCATGCAAAGATTACAAGCTAATTATGCACCGAATTTAAAAACGTAAAAACGGAAACGCAACCGTAAGAATTAAAACGTAACGTATTACGAAAAATGACCCTACGAACTTGGAAATATTTTCTAAAAATTAAAAACTAATAAAAAAATTTTAGGAAAAAGAAAAATATTTTTTTGACTTTTCTTTTATTTTCTAGAATTAATTTTGTATTTATTGAATTAAAAGTGAATTAAAAATAAGAAAAATAGAAAATTAAAGTGGAAAAATGAAAATTTAAATTCTAAAAATTCTAACTAATTATAAAAGAAATTTTAAAATTATTTTTGTATTTTTCAGAACCTTTTTGTATTTTTTATTGATTTTTGGAATTTAAATCCTATTTAAAAATTGGAAATAACCTAAAGTAATTATTAAAAATAGTAAAAATATTCAGAAAAATCTGGAAAAATTCCAAAAAATCAAAAATATTAAAAAGAACTTAAAATAAAATTTTGAAAGAAAAGTGAGCAACAGAACTGCTAATTCAAGCCAAACTGCTTATCACAAGTGCTTATAAATAAGCACTTGTGATAAAATCTTTATAAAATTTAAAATACTAACTGAGAGTGAAGTTTAGAACTCAAAGTATGCAAGAGATGATCAATGTTAATGCTCAGAATTTCCACAGATACACTGATTAATAGCAATAAGCTATGAAAATAAGCACTAGGTGAGTGCTAAATAAGCACAAGCAGAAACAGAGCAATTAAACCAAACACAACACTCAAATTATCTAAGAGAAGCTCAGAATTAAAAAACAAATCACATGTATAAGTACAAAAGCACTCAAATAGGCCAATATACTAAAGCAGAAATCTGCTCAACGGTGCAAATAAACAAGAGCAAACAAACACTCAAATGAGCTCAAATATCCAATCTAAATGGTGCAATTTGATCACTGATCTACATAGATTCCAAAATTACTTTTATCCTACTCAGATTCCATATATACTAATCTAAAGAGATTCAAAATCAGCAGCTCTTGATTCTGTATTGGGCTGGGTAATTTGACTATCAGATTGCACACAATTGTTGACCAATTCCCATTACCAATCACTAATTCTACCTCTACAATGTGTATTAAGCTATAATTACTCTAAATTAACACAACTCATGTTATACTACATCTACCAAAGCAAATTCACTAACTCAATTGACTTATAAGAACAGCTAATGGAATTATTAAACTAACTTTTGACCTTTTTAGAATATGTTTTACTGATTTTACTAACCTAAACTCTAAATCTACACTTAAGCAAACTATATATGACAGATTATCAGCAATCCTAACACCAACTTTCACCACAAATCTCAGATCCAAACACTCCTTATAGCCTAATGTGAATCACAGCAACTATCACTGTATAAACTGAAATATGATAAACCAAACTGAAATAATACTAGAATCTCAAATCACACTTTAACAGCAATATCCTAATTCAAACCTATCTAAATGAAACAGTTACACTATGATAATACAATCAGCTCTATGAAACCAATACAACCCCAACAGCTATGACACGTTATCACTTCACAACAGATATAAACTCTCAATTACTCTAACACAGATTCAAGTAATCCAAATGAACAAATCAGACAATCACTAAAACAACTTTAACACTATTAGATCTAATAATAACAGAGATGCACATGCAATTCAAATTCAACTTAGATCCACAAACTGATATGCAATTTAAACAAAACAATCTCAATCTCAATTATTTATCCCAATGGAACAGTGATAAAATCACAATTACAAACTAAACTAAATCTTATATTAAAGCTGAGATCAATGAAACAGATTATTACCAAACAACTCCCCCTCAGCATGAACAGAGGGGGACTCACTATGCTCGCCTATCTCTAAGATAGGCAGGAACCTTCCAAGTCTGTTCCAATCTATCCACAACACCTCAGTAACCAATTGATCAACTCCTTTCACCTTCTTTGAATGATTTTCAAGGAATTCTTATAAAACAGCTCCACATGTAGTAATAGAATTGAAATAACTTGTAAAAAACTATATGAGCTTATTTGAAAAACTTATAGAATCAGATTGTAAACATTTTTTTATTTTTATTTTTATGATTTTTATATTAACTGATTTTGTAAAATTTATAACAAAAGTTAAAAGGAAAGTTGTTTAAGCTAAATGTGATTTAAAAGAGATAGTAAAAGAAATAATAAGCTGAGACTCAATGATATAAGCTAAATTTAAGCTACTTTGTAAAACTAAATAAGCAAATTGAACTGAAGAATTAAGCTGAGATTAATAAGAAACTTGAATTTATTAAATGCTAAACTATTACATTAACTATTCTCACTACAATTTGACAGCATAACATTGTTTTAAAAACTACATACAAAAAGCTAAAAATGAACACCTATATATAGCTGAGGTGAGAGGCTTGGGTGATCCAATGCCAAGCTGGCAATCCGCGACTAATTTGTGCTTCTTTGAGTTGATAACAGCCCTTGGATGAGAAGTGTGTTTCTTTGATTCATTTAGAGCCACAAGATGATGATCCGTGATGTGGCCTGCCCAATCATTAGCTTCCATCTGTCCATTCCACGCTTGTATTCTCTGTCTTGTCAGACTCTTTCTAGAAGAGGAATCCAATGACTATTAGTGACGCGTCTCTCCCAATGGCTATCAGCCAAGTGTCCTTCGAAGGATCTATTATCTCTCTGACATGTGCCAGGCCACGTGAGGTTCTAGAAGAACCAATCATTGATTAATTGATTGTTAATTAAAGTGGTGTAATGGTTTGAGCTAATTTGGTTAATTAGGGTTCATGAGAATTGGGGATTCTGGGTTTGAAAAGGAATTGGGGAAAACATTTAGGCGCGTTTGGTTTGTGTGTTGTTTTATTTAACCTTATTGACCAGTTGACCGTGGGTAATATTGGGTGGGCTCGGGTCAGATTTTGGTGATGGGCTTGGGGTTTAGTTAGGATTGGGCTGATGAGTTTATCTTTGGACCAGGCTTAGTAACTTGGACTTGGCAGAATTTAGCAACAAAATTACAAGGACCATATTTGTTCACTTTGAAACTTTAAGGGCACAAAATGTCATCTTCTCAATAATAACTTCCAAGGACTAATCTTGCCAATCTTGAAAAATAGAAGGACTGAAATGGACTTTTGAATCCCAACTCTGACTTTTTCGACCGTCTTTCACTCTCGTGCCCGTTTTTGTCGTTTTTAGTTGGATTTTTTCTGTTTCTCGAAATATCCGTACCTGCACATCACAATCATAAAAACACATGTTTTCTTGGCATTTGTTAGCTCAGATAAGTCGTTTTGGGTCGGTATTTGGCCATAAAATGGTGAGTAAATAAGTACTCACCAGCAAGATCTTCTATGAGTTCCTATGATTGTTCCGCACTTAGATCACGTAGCTTACCACCGGCCGATTGGTCAATGGCTCACCTTGTGGAGAGATCGATATGGTCATAAAAGATTTAGACTTGGAGCCAAAGATCTATGCCATGATGAGGGACTTTTTGGAGTAAGTCCTTGAAACGAGTCCATGCTTCATAAAGAGTTTCACCTTGACGTAGTTGGAACATCAAGATGTCATTTCTGAGCTTATTAGTTCTCCCCGGTGGGAAAAATTGAGCAAGGAAACGAGTGGTGAGATCATCCCATGTGGTGATGGATCCCGCGGGTAGACGTTCAAGCCATTGACTAGCTTGATCACGTAGAGAGAATTGGAATAGGCGTAATCAGGTTGTCTCTCTAGTTGCAACATCTAGGTCTATGGAATCTACAATTTTAAGGAAGTCCTTGAGATGTTGATTTGGATCTTCGGAACAAAGTCCATGGAATGCAAATCCGCTTTGCACCAACCGGATGGTGTCGGATCGCAAGGGGGTCACATTGGCTCCGGTGAGCTCAATGGTGTTTCGATAGCCTTGGTGGCTAGGTCGGGAATACTCTCCTAAGGTTCGGGGCCTAAGAGGTTCTAGTGGTGGGTTTTGTTGTGGTGGGATGACGGGTTCAAAGATGTTCCCATCGTCCATGATGTCGGGTGGTGAAGAGTTACGAACAAAAACATGAAGAAATAAGATAGACTAAAGAGAACCTAAAAATAAAAATAAAATCTTACTAGAAAGGAATCTAGCAAGTAGACCTATTAAAAAGAGATTCTAACCTAGACAATAACTATTCCCCAGGCTGCGGCGCCAAAAACTTGATGCGTGGGGTTTGCACCAGGCTTTACCTCTCGAGGGATCTCGAGAAGCTTACAACCCCCACCAGGCAGTGTACCTGATCGATGTAGTATAGTATAATGACAAGTACCGGGGGATTGATCGTTCAGCTAGGAATAGTGTCGCTAGGATTAGAAAACTTAAAGACTAGGTCTAGAGATGAGGGATGATTCTTTTTGTATTTTTTATATTTTTTAGAAAGCAAGTAAAAATCTCGGGTTTGAAGGATTTGGGCGGAATTAGTTGCTAGTCAACTAACCCAATACTAAGATACAATCAAAATAAAATACTAAAAATGAAATTAAACTAAATTAAACTAGAGTTGTGAGCAATATGTGGGAGAAATGTGTTTACTTAGATTTCACTACTCCCTAGATATATTTTACACATTAATTACTTGTTATAGTTGCGTGGATGACGGATTGTATTCCTTAATACCATTCATGGGGTGGCGTACTTACTTCCCCAATCCTATGAGTGCCTACTTCACTCCTATGTCGAGCCGGCTAAGAAGCTCCTAACATGGGATCATTAGAATTTACTCATGCATTAAATACAACCAGTAAAACCTAGTATACATCGGTTCATGTTTCCTAAGACGTTCAAGCATGTTACACAATGGAGATCTGCCAGTTTTCTTAAGCCTAACATTGAAATCATTCATCCAATACAACCATAAACAAGTAATCAACACATAATTAACATCTAGGTTTCATTAGATCTAAGCAAACACAAGATAAATCTTGCCTAGCATGTTGAAATCAAGACAAGTACAAGATATAGACAACCAACACATAGACATATTGATTGAATTAAGAGAAGACTTATCTCAATAGCACATGAAAGGATTCAAGGGTTGAAAACCCTTGAATATACTGTAAAATTCGTACAAAGTTCGGCCCTAGGGTTTCTCCACACAAGTTCCTCTCTAATGAATGAAAAATAGAAAACTATATATATATTTTAGAAGGTGACGTCGTCAAGAACAAATGTCTGACGCCGTCATCTCGCCGCCAAATAATTCCTCGGACTGCCTAGATCTGGATCTGACGCCGTCATGTGTACACCTTATGCAGGCCGTCATGATTTTAACTCTTGACGCTCTTGTTGTGACGCCTTCAGGTTTCTTTTGGGTCGTCATGGACTTTACTTTTGACGCCGTCAGGATTTCCTTCTTGACGCCGTCATACACTGTTCTCTGCATGGAAAATTAAGTCTCTGGAGTTTTCTTCACTTTTATGCTCCAAAAACGTCCGAATTGCTTCCTTTTCCAAATTTCACTCCAAAAGTACCTAAAATCACAAAAGGAACGATTTAGGGTAATATTTGATCAAATAAATTCAATTCCGGGCTTAAATGGCCCCTTAAAAGTTGTTCATTTTTCGCCTCATCAAAACTCTTCTTCCAAATATTTGAAATGAAAACCATTCTTTGTAATTATGTTGTGATACCAATTTCGTAGCACCCCATTACGTGTATGCTTCTGCTGTACCCGATTTTTGGGGGTGTTACAGTTGGTATCAGAGCCTAGGTTATAGAGAACTTGGTAATTTTAAAACCTAAACTATAACCACTTTTGCAAAAACTTAACCCTATGACCGCCAAGTGCTTGCCTGCCAAGCTGATGCCTCGCGTATGAATTTGTTTGAGGATATAATTGATTAGACGATTGAGGATATATGGGATAAGATATTGAATGATATCTTTGACGAGATATTTGATGAGATGATTAATGATATAGCTGACGAATTGTTTGATTTTATATTTGTTGAGATGTGTGCATGACTACTGGATATTTCATATCCGCCTATTTTAGCTGTTCACCTTAAGCACTTTCACATGTTTATGCACACACCATACCCGTCACAGAGTTACGCTATTTCCTTGCGTAATTTCATGAATTGATTTTGAGTTTTGGACGCTTGATGAGATCAAATAAGTATATTTTATTATCATCATTTATCCTATTTAATTGACTTGTTTTATATTGTTTTGTATGAGAATTGGTGCTTTAATGTTTATTTTAGTGATTCTCAGGTAAAAACAAGAAATTGGTGAAAGTTAATGATATTGGACGAATTATGGAGCTAAATGATTAAGAATTGAAAAGTCTACTGAAATTCAAGAGATGCGCTGTATCACGCTCAATAGATACGCCACAACATCATACTTAGATGAATTCGAAGATCATTGTCTGACTTTGAAGAATGCGCCGCATCCAATTACAACATGCGCCGCATATGAAACTTTGGTCAACGAAGGATAATCAACTTGTTCTACTTCAAATACACCGCATCTCATTTACAACATGCGGCGTATCAGCTAAAGACTTCACCAAATACTATCCAAACGTTAAAAAACATGCGTCGCAGAGAGAAACAAGTTACACTGCATCTCAAGGCGGGGTACGAATATTCTAGAATATAATAATCTTGGACCCCACGCAAAGTTAAGTAGATGAGCCGCATCTATCATCAACATGTGCCGCATCGATCCTTCAGACAGAAACTATAAATACCCCATGATAGATATCAGTTTGGAGTGGAAAAGAAACCATAAGGAGACGAATTCAGTCGAAGAAGCATCACAAGACATGCCCCAAACGAAGATCTTAGAGCCGTAACAAGGTCCTGCATGTGTATAATTCATTAAGTAGTTTTGTTTATTGTATTAGTAAGCTTTAATCCATCAGGTTGATGGGCTTGTGGCCACCATACTGCTCTCCTTAAAATTTCTTTCCCATCGATTAAAGTGTATATGATGATGTATTTGGTGGCTTATATTTGTGCATTGACAACCTCTATGTTTAGTTGAGTCTTCTTGGCTACCATACCTGTTCCTCGCCTACTTATCTAGTGTCTAGAAGGTAGGATAAATGATACGTGGGGATCGCACCAGGTTTTACCTCTCGAGGGATCTCGAGAAGCTTACAACCACCACCAGGTAGTGTACCTGATCGTTATAGTATAGTATAGTGACAAGTACCGGGGGATTGATCGTTCAACTCAGGAATAGTGTTGCTAGGATTAGAAAGTCTCCTAAACTAGGTCTAGAGGTGAGGGATGATTCTTTTTGTATTTTTATATTTTATAAAAGCAAGTAAAATCTCGGGTTTTGAAGGAGTGGGCGGAATTAGTTGCTAGCCATCTAACCCAATTTATCTAAAGATGCAATCAAAATAAAATAAAAGAAATGAAAATGAAACTATTATACTAATGTGGTGTAACAATAATGAGGAAAGTGGTATTTACTTAGGTTTCATTACTCCCTAGATATCTTTTACAGGTTGATAGCTTGTTACAATTGCATGGATGACAGGTCATATTCTTTAATACTAGTCGTAGGGCCGTGTACAATATTCCCTAACTTTATAGGATTCTACTTCACTCCTATGTCGAGCCATTAGAAGCTCCTAACATGGGATCATTAGAATTCTCCTACGTATTAAGTACAACCAAAAATCATAGTACACCTCCGATCATGTTTCTTAAGACGTTCAAGCAAGTTACCAATGGAAGTCTGCCAGTTTTCTTAAGCCTAACATCGAATACAATCATCCGTAACAACTATAAACAAACAATCAACCCATAATAAACATCTAGGTTTCACTACATCTAAGCAAACACAAAGGAAATCTAGCCTAGCATATTAAATAGAAGACAAGCGTAAGATATAATCAAACAACACATAGAAATATTGATTGATTTGAAAGAGTACTTATCTCCAATTGAACATGAAAAATTCAAAGGGTTGAAACCCTTGAAAAAGCTGGAAAATTCGACCTAGGGTTTTTCCCTCAAAGTTGCACCCTAATGAATGAAATTTGGAAAACTATATATAGATTTTACAGGGTGACGGCGTCATGTGTTAAGTTGTGACGCCGTCAACTCGCCGCTATAATGAAATTGTATTGCCTAGATCCACTTGTGACGCCGTCATGTGTGATTTTCTTCTGGGCCGTCACTAATACTTGGACCATGACGGCCTTGGGTGACGCCGTCATCTCCAATACACAAAAACTCTCTGGATCGTCACGTGTATTTTCCACATATACCTCTTTTGTAACTCTTGACGCCATCATGTGGAGATCTTGACGCCGTCAAGTACTGTTCCTAGCAAAGAAAATTGAGACTTTGCCGTTTTCTTCACTTTTATGCTCCAAAAACGTCAAAAACGCCTCCTTTTCCAGATTTCTCTCCAAAAGTACCTAAAATGACAAAAGGAACGATTTAGAGCAATATTTGATCAAATAATCACGAATCTGGGCTTAAATGACCCCTTAAAAGCGGTTCACTTTTCGCCTCATCAAATACCCTTACACTTGAGATTTGCTTGTCCTCAAGCAAATGCGCTTTTATTCTAATCAAAATACGAGTTAGGGGTCATTTAACACTAATATAAAAGTAATTACAACAAATAATCGTTTCACTAAAAACCAAAGACAAGCACGGAGGTCATACACTAGCACCTAACAAATAGTGTTTAGATACTCACATCTCTCGGGTGTAATAAAGTATATATCCCAATAAGGAAATAGAAAACATCTCTCACTACCTGGCATAACAAATAGATTACCATAGGCTTAGGAAAGGATCAAACCTCCACCACTTGCCGAAAGCACCTAGGATAAAGTATCAAAGAGGTCTTTTAAAGGGTTATAACGTTAGGTGTAAGGATATGGAATACACGGTTTTGTTGGATAAAGGCAATATTTACTGGTGGCGAGTTAATCATCTTGGTTAATTACATGTACAATATGGCGTAGCTAAGCTAAGACTCGACTCGACTTAAGCTAATAAATCAAAAATAATAAAAACTTAAAAGAAACATAGAATGAAACGGGATGGTAGTCCGTATGTTTTTTCTCTTTTCTTTTTCTATTTTTTTTCCTTAATTTTTCAAATTTTTTTTTTATTGCATACACTCTTACCCTACCATCCAAAATATGCATCATAGGGAATGTAAATTCCCCTTAGACTTGAATTTTCACATACTTTACAATAAACTAATCTAATGACTCGAATCAAGATAATCAAAACACTTGGAGTACTTTTAAGTTTAACGCACATATGGGGGTAATAATTTGATGTTCTTCCCCATTACTCCATAACACAAGTACTTTACCCATGAGTCCCAATCGTCCCAAAACAATATGTACAAGATATGACTCGACTTAGCAACCATGTAATCAATTAGATAATTAACTAAGGGTTTAAACATATAACAATAATGCACTAAAGATGAGTGCATACACGGAAGGCTAAGGCGATTTGGTTGCACATTTGGGTGGGTTGTAACAAATTCTTCCTTTAAGTAAAATGCTTAAAGTTAGAAACAAAAAGATAGGCTCGGAGGGGTGTACTAGGGGTTTCGTGTACTAAAAATGAGTACAACGCTAAGGTGTGGGAAAAATTAGTTGACTTAACTAGCCAAGTAATATGACTTAAATGGTCAAGTAATTATGATACGGGTTTAAACACAAGGGTGATCCTAATGCCTCTTATCATGTAGTAAATCCTACTACACGAATGTAGTCTCACTAGTGGTCTCGGGATGCATCACTAACACAATTTCTAGAATCTAAATGCTACCGGTACACTCATAAGCACTAATAATAAATGCTTTTCCTATCAAATCTAAAGGCGAACCTCACATATTTGGGTGGAAAATTTTTCCGAATGGTACGGTTTTGTGCTAGTCATACAACTCCAATCCATGAGACGCTTGCTAAGGCTAAATTTTCACTCCTAAATGTTGTAAAAAAATTTTAAATTTGGCGCTAAAATTACACTAACAAGTATTTCTCTTAGTTTTATAACACACCTACCATCAAACAAACAAACTCAAGTGCAATTATATCCTATAAGGTATCATCATTTACCCTCCCCTTAAACTTTGGATGAACATTGTCCCCAATGTTCAATTAAAGGATGTAAAAGTAAAATAGGTAAAAGAATGAAAACAAATACTCCCCTGATTTGTTCGGTGCAGATAGTGTGTCAACAAGGTTAGATCTTCCTCCAAGAAAATGAACGTTCAAAGCTTCCCTTCCAGAAGTATAAATCATTTTCTTGTCATATATAACCTGTTAAACCTGAGAAAACAATCAAGGCAACCTCGCATAAAATCGGCGGCAACCTATATATACTAACAAATCCTAGTAAACAATTTAAGATATAATGCTTGTGGAATGAATGTTTGCAGATTTCCTGGAGTTTATAAAACTACAGAATCAACAAAAACTTTAAGACTCCGGTTTAAACAAAACTCGCAAAATTTTTCAGAATTTTGGTACCTGAGGCCGTCAGGTTGTAACTCCTGACGCCGTCAGAATGTTCCTGGAAAAATCTTATGTTAAGTTTCCGAAAAATTTCTGGAAAAACTTATGCCTTATTTCCTGGAAAATCCTGCAAAACATCATTATGACTCGATAAAAGCATTTGACTCAAACAATTACTAATATACATGCTCATTTAATATTGTGGAGAATCATGATCATTTTTGTTCTTAGAAACAAATTTGGATTTCCCTTACACTTGGCTTTTGCAAAATACCTTTATATGTAATTAGGACGAAGTTGAAAACAAAATAAAGCATTTTCACAATTTACTTTGAAACATGATTTACCAACAATAGAAATAAAACATGCATACGGAAACAAATAAAAATAGACAAAAAATGGGTTGTCTCCCAAGAAGCGCTTGTTTTTGTTCGAGTCACGAGCCTGACTCTACCCATATTTAACGGAAATAGGGGAGATTTTCCCTACACTTAGGATTAAGTGTGGGTGAAAGTAGCGATACACACCCTTACGGTGGAAATATGCCACGTGAGGGAAGAGTGGTGGATGAATTATATGCTCAAAGATGTGTGCTCCAATCATCATAACCTTACCTAATTTAATTGGGTTAATGGGTGGATTAAGATTTTCCCCTAGAAAGGGATCATTTTCTATCAACTTCGAGAGACTCCTAGTTGGGGATCCATCTTGACCTAACAAACCCGGTTTAAACCCATAATGTTTCTTGTGATCAATCATAAATGGGTGATGTAAGCATGTAAGGTCATTTTCCACTCCTATATTGGCTTCCTCTCTACAAGGCTTAGAATCCATTACCTTTGTCCTAAGACTACCCGGACTATATGGTTTGATGGGTGGATCGGGACCTATTTCAATTCCTAAAGTTTCAACCAAGGATGGAAGATTAGGTAACGATTTTGGTTGAGGTTCCGGCTCATCAAAACTAGGAACTTCCATAGAACTAAAAGAAAGGTTATGATTACAAGTATTCAAACCTATTTGTTCTAGTTGTGTTTGGTCCAAAGGCTCTACCTCTATTGGAGTTCCTATAGTCTCTTCTACTTCTTCCGGGTAAGTCACGTGCGGTGTGTGTGCCTCAAATGATGGTAGGACTTGTGGGGTACTTTGTGGGCTTATGTTCTTTACTTCATCATTCCTTGTGTCAAGATCACCTATATCCTCAACATGTGTTTTATTATAATCTAACCCTAACATTTTCCCAAGTATCTCAAGTGCTTCTCTAGGCATCTCAACTTCTATATCCGAATCATAAGGATCATCCTCAATATTCTGACTGTTATATTCAAATTGCCCAAAAGATTCATCATGTGTTTCTTGAGATTCATCATCATCGATCATAAAACCTAGGTCTTTTTTTATCAATGTGATCATGTTCGGCTACATCCTCCATCACATCAAGGTCACCTATGTGTTCATCCTGTATTATGGTAGTGCCTAACCATGACATGCAACTAGGTGGCTCATACGAAACTATCCTAGGTGAAGGCTCATATGGTGCATAGGTTTCACTAAGTGAGGCATTTTGAGGGGTTGATGGTGCATAGGTTTCACTAGGTGAAGGCTCATATGGTGCATAGGCTCATCATGTGTTTCTTGAGATTCATCATCATCGATCATAAAACCTAGGTCTTTTTGATCAATGTGATCATGTTCGGCTACATCCTCCATCACATCAAGCTCACCTATGTGTTCATCCTGTATTATGGTAGTGCCTAACCATGACATGCAACTAGGTGGCTCATACAAAACTATCCTAGGTGAAGGCTCATATGGTGCTTATGGAGCTCCTAAGGTGAATTCTTCAAAAGTCTTATACACTTGGCCTCTTTTCTCAAGGTACTCAATAAAATCAATATAAGATCCTGTCCTCCTCATTTCATTCCTCCATCTTGGTATATCCAAACTAGTGTAATTATATTTTTTCAGGTAAAACTCTAGTGTCGGACTTGGTGGATTCACGTTCTCCATAATGGCCAACGGAATAGTTAATGAACTTGATTTACTAACAAAGGCACCAAGAAAAAGATAGACTAAAGAAAACCTAAAAATAAAAATAAAAATCTTAATAGAAAGGAATCTAGCAAGTAGACCTAATAAAAAGAAATTCTAACCTAGACAATAACTATTCCATGGGCTGCGGCGCCAAAAACTTGATACGTGGGGATCGCACCAGGTTTTACCTCTTGAGGGATCTCGAGAAGCTTACAACCCCCACCAGGCAGTGTACCTGATCGTTGTAGTATAGTATAGTGACAAGTACCGAGGGATTGATCGTTCAACTCAGGAATAGTGTCACTAGGATTAGAAAGTCTCCTAAACTAGGTCTAGAGGTGAGGGATGATTCTTTTTGTATTTTTATAATTTATAAAAGCAAGAAAAATCTAAGGTTTTGAAGGAGTGGGCGGAATTGGTTGCTAGCCAACTAACCCAATTTATCTAAAGATGCAATCAAAATAAAATAAAAGAAACGAAAATGAAATTATTATACTAATGTGGTGTAACAATAATGAGGAAAGTTGTGTTTACTTATGTTTCATTACTCCCTAGATATCTTTTACAGGTTGATAGCTTGTTACAATTGCATGGATGATGGGTCATATTCCTTAATACTAGTCGTAGGTCCGTGTACAATATTCCCTAACTCTATAGGATCCTACTTCACTCCTATGTCGAGCCGTTAGAAGCTCCTAACATGGGATCATTAGAATTCTCCTACACATTAAATAGAACCAAAAATCGTAGTACTCCTCCAATCATGTTTCTTAAGACATTCAAGCAAGTTACCAATGGAATTCTGCCATTTTCTTAAGCCTAACATCGAATACAATCATCCGTAACAACTATAAACAAACAATCAACCCATAATCAACATCTAGGTTTCACTACATCTAAGCAAACACAAAGGAAATCTAGCCTAGCATGTTAAATAGAAGACAAGTGTAAGATATAATCAAACAACACATAGACATATTGATTGATTTGACAGAGTACTTATCTCCAATTGAACATGAAAAATTCAAAGGGTTGAAACCCTTGAAAAAGCTGGAAAATTCGACCTAGGGTTTTTCCCTCAAAGTTGCACCCTAATGAATGAAATTTGGAAAACTATATATAGATTTTACAGGGTGACGGCTTCATGTGTTAAGTTGTGACGCCATCAACTCGCCGCCATAATGAAATCGTATTGCCTAGATCCACTTGTGACGCCGTTATGTGTGATTTTCTTCTGGGCCGTCACTAATACTTGGACCATGACGGCCTTGGGTGACGCCGTCATCTCCAATGCACAAAAACTCTCTGGATCGTCACGTGTATTTTCCACATCCACCTCTTTCGTAACTCTTGACACCATCATGTGGAGATCTTGGCACCGTCAGGTACTGTTCCCAGCAAGGAAAATTGAGACTTTGTCGTTTTCTTCACTTTTATGCTCTAAAAACGTCCAAAATGCTTCCTTTTCCAGATTTCTCTCCAAAAGTACCTAAAATGACAAAAGGAACGATTTAGGGCAATATTTGATCAAATAATCACGAATCTGGGCTTAAATGACCCCTTAAAAGCGGTTCACTTTTCGCCTCATCAATAAACATAAGTAATCATTAAGAGTTTACTCGCCGATATTTAGGATCCAACGAGACATATTAGATTACGATACTCATCATATAAAACTAGCAATAAAACAAGTAACAAGCTACTTAATTATAAGGACATGTCTTCTTACGTGTTTCTATTATCTATCTGTGTACGTGATTGCTATTCACTGATTTGTTCTCATTAGTTTTACTTTTATTATTTTATTAAATCTGTGTTAGTCTCTCAGGCTAAAACCCCGTTTTATTATATTAGGTTGTAAAGCTAACTAAGATATTAAAATACTGATTAAATCAACTAGATATTACGTTCCATTCTTAGTGTTCGACACTCTACTTACCACTATATACATATTGATCGGGTATATTGCTCGTTATGTGTGTGTGTGTTAGTAATAAGTAGGCTAAATATAAATTTAAATCTTGATTATGCAAAAACACTCTATACTACACCAACACATAACACCGCATCAAGTTTTTGGCGCCTGATACGTGGGAATTGCGCCCTCGCAATAGGTTTTACCTCTCAAGGGATCTTGAGAAGCTTACAACCCCCACCAGGCAGTGTACCTGATCGTTGTAGTATAGTATAGTGACAAGTATCGGGGGATTGATCGTTCAACTCAGGAATAGTGTCGCTAGGATTAGAAAGCCTACTAAACTAGGTCTAGATGTGAGGGATGATTCTTTTTGTATTTTTATATTTTATGAAAGCAAGTAAAATCTCGGGTTTTGAAGGAGTGGGCGGAATTCGTTGCTAGCCAACTAACCCAATTAACTAAGAATGCAATCAAAATAAAATAAAAGAAATGAAAAATAAACTAATATGCTAATGTGGTGGAAACAATAATGAGAAAAGTTGTGTTTACTTAGATTTCATTACTCCCTAGATATCTTTTACCGGTTGATTAGCTTGTTACAATTGCATGGATGACGGGTTATATTCCTTAATACTAGTCGTAGGGTCATGTACAATATTCCCTAACTCTATAAGATCCTACTTCACTCCTATGTCGAGCCGTTAGAAGCTCCTAACATGGGATCATTAGAATTCTCTTACGCATTAAATACTACCAAAAATCATAGTACACCTCTGATCATGTTTCTTAAGACGTTCAAGCAAGTTACCAATGGAAGTCTGCCATTTTTCTTAAGCCTAACATCGAATACAATCATCCGTAACAATTATAAACAAACAATCAACCAATAATCAACATCTAGGTTTCACTACATCTAAGCAAACACAATAAAAGCCTAGTCTAACATGTTAAAAGAAAAATACACATAAGATAGAATCAAACAATACATAGACATATCGAATGATTATTGAAGTACTTATCTTTATTCAAACACGGAATAAAGAAGGGTTTGAAACCCCTTCAAGATGCAGGAAATTCGACCTAGGGTTTTTTACAAAACTTGTTCCCCAAAAGTTCCACACAATACAATGAAAAATTGGAAAAATATATATAGACTATGCATCCTGACGGTGTCATGTATTAGCCTCTGACGCCGTCAACTCGCCACCAAGTTGAAATTCGTATTGCCTAGATCCACTTCTGACGCCATCAAGTAGAAAAACACTCAGGGCCATCACTAGTATTTGGACCCTGATGGCCTTGGTGACGCCGTCAGATCAATAAGCCTAAAAACTTTCTGGATCGTCACGTATATTTTCCACTTCCACCTCTTTTGCCACTCTTGACGCCGTCACTAGTAATCCCTTAACGTCGTCAGGTACTGTTCCTAGCAAGGAATTTGAGACTTTGTCGTACCTAAAATGACAAAAAGAACGATTTAGGGCAATAATTGATCAAATAATCACGAATTCGGGCTTTAATGACCCTTTAAAAGCGGTACACTTTTCGCCTCATCAAATACCCTTACACTTGAGATTTGCTTGTCCTCAAACAAATGCGCTTTTATTCTAATCAAAATACATGTTAGGGGTCATTTAACACTAATATAAAAGTAATTACAACAAATAATCGTTCCACTAAAAACCAAAAACAAGAACGGAGGTAATACACTAGCACCTCACAAATAGTGTTTAGATACTCACATCTCTCGGGTGTAATAATGTATATATCACAATATGGAAATGGAAAATATCTCTCACTACCTGTCATAGCAAATAGATTACCATAGGCTTGGGAAAAGATCAAACCTACACCACTTGGCGTAAGCACCTCGGATAAACTATCAAAGAGGTCTTTTAAAGGGTTATAACATTAGGTGTAGGGATATGGAAAACACAGTTTTGTTGGATAAAGGCAGTATTTACTGGTGGCGAGTTGATCATATTTGTTAATTACATGTACAATATGGCGTTGCTAAGCCAAGACTCGACTCGACTTAAGCTAATAAATCAAAAATAACAAAAACATAAAACAAACATAGAATGAAACGGGATGATAGTCCGTATGTTTTTCTCTTTTCTTTTTCTATTTTTTTTTTCTTTTTCTTTCTTTTTTCATTTTTTTTGCATAATAATACATCAAAGGGAGCTCGTTTCCTCCCTACACTTGAGCTTTTACATACTTTACAATCAACTATTCTAATGACTCGAATCAAGATAATCAAAACACTTGGAGTACTTTTAAATATTAACGCACATATGGGGATAATAATTGACGTCATCCCCATTACTCCATTACAATAGTACTTTACCCATGAGTCCCAATCGTCCCAAAACAATATGTACAAGATATGACTCGACTTAGCAACCATGTAATCAATTAGACAACTAACAAATGGTTTAAACAATTAACAATAATGCACAAAAGATGAGTGCATACAAGGAAGGCTAAGGCGATTTGGTTGCATATTTGGGGTGGATTGTAAACAAATTCTTCCTTTAAGTAAGATGCTTAAAGTTAGAAATGAAAAGATAGGCTCGGAGGGGTGTACTAAGGGTATTGTGTACTAAAAATGAGTACAACGCTAAGGTGTGGGAAAAATTAATTGACTTTGCTAGTCAAGTAATATGACTTAAATGGTCAAGTAATTATGATACGGTTTTAAACACAAGGGTGATCCTAATGCCTCTTATAATTTAGTAAATCCTACTACAAGAATGTAGTCTCACTAGCGGTCTCGGGATGCATCACTAACGCAAGTTCTAGAATCTAAATGCTACCGGTACACTCATAAGCACTAATAATGAATGCTTTTCCTATCAAATCTAAATGCCAACCTCACATATTTGGGTGGAAAATTTTTCTGAATGGTACGGTTTTGTGCTAGTCATACAACTCCTATCCATGAGACGCTTGTTAAGGTTAAAGTTTCACTCCTAAATGTTGTAAAAAAATTTAAATTTGGCGCTAAAATTATACTAACAAGTATTTCTCTTAGTTTTATTACACACCTACCATCAAACAAACAAAAACTCAAGTGCAATTGTATCCTATAAGGTATCATCATTTACACTCTCCTTACACTTAGGATGAACATTGTCCCCAATGTTCAATTAAAGGATGTAAAAGTAAAATAGGTAAAAGAATGAAAACAAATACTCCCCTGATTCGTTCGATGTGGATAGTGTGTTAACAAGGTTAGATGTTCCTCCAAGAAAATGAACGTTCAAAGCTTCCCTTCCAGAAATATAAATCATCTTCTTGTCATATATAACCTGTTAAACCTAAGAAAACAATCAAGGCAACCTCGCGTAAAATCGGCGGCAATCTATATATATACTAACAAATCCTAGAAAGAAATTTAAGACATAATGCTTGTGGAATGAATGTTTGCAGATTTCCTGGAGTTTATAAAACTAAAGAATCAACAAAAACTTTTAAGACTCTGTTAGAAAAACAAAACTCGCAAAATTTCCAGAATTTTACACGTGACGCCGTCAAGTGTTAAACCCTGACGCCGTCAGAAGTAACCTGCAGAAATCTTTATGTTAAGTTTCCGGAAAATTTCTGGAAAAACTTATGTCCTATTTCCTAAAAAATCCTGCAAAACATCATTATGACTCGATACAAGCATTTGACTCTAACAATTACTAATATACATGCTCATTTAATATTGTGGCGAATCATGATCATTTTCGTTCTTATAAAAAAATTTGGGGTTTCCCCTTACACTTAGCTTTTGCAAAATACCTTTATATGAAGTTAAGACGAAGTCAAACAACAAAATAAAGCATTTTCACAATTTAATTTGAAACATGATCTACCAACAACAAAAATAAAACATGCATACGGAAACAAATAACATCAACAAATAAAAACACACAAAACATGAGTTGCCTCCCAAGAAGCGCTTTTCTTTATTTACGAGTCTTGTAGCTAGACTCAAGGTCATGGGCTATCATGTGACCTCGTCTTTGGTCACATTCTCTAGGTCATCCTCAATCTTAGTCTTGTATTCCGGACTCGATTGTAAATGTTATTTATAAAGACCAACCACCTTTTTCTCAATTGCTCCTATAATCCTATTGGCAAATTCCCTATCAACTTTATATTTTGGCCCTAGAGTTAAGCAATCCTTATAGAAAAGGCTCTTCTTCTCCCATACATAGTCCATGCCCTTTTTCTTATCCTCTTCATTGATGTCCTCAAAAGCACCAATGTTATCCATATCAAATCGAGGCATAAAACAAAATTCCTTCATTCTATTAGGCATCCTATATGTGATCCTATCAACTTTACTAGTAAATCGGATCGTCCCTTCTATCCCATCATATTCTAACTTGGATTCTTCAACAAATGGCTTACCAAATACAACATGGGATAAGCGACAATCAATAACACTAGCTAGGTCTTCAACAACAATAAAGTCAATGATATAAGTAAAGTTCCAAACGAAGACATGTAGACCTTTAATTCTCCCGACAAAGTTACAAACTCCACCGGAATATTTGGGATCTTTTCTAGGTCCGAGTCTTGTTTTCACTATATCATTATAAACACTTGAGGACATAATGTTGATTGGGGATTCAAAATCAATGTAAGCGTTGTCAATGTGCTTATACCCAATCATACATGGTATCTTAACATTCTTAGGATCACCTCTCTTTATTTTAGGGTCAATTCTAGCAAAAGGAGGTCGAGGATTATCAACAAGATTATTATAGTACACAGTCTCCTCCTTAGTGGGATATAGATTGAAATAATCATTCGGTTTCGGATCTATCTCCCCTTTCTCAAGTTCCTTCACATCCTCAACAACATCCTCAAAATCTTTAAATCCTAGGTCCTTATTTGAATACAAGGCGGTCGCTAGGTCACTAAATGCATGATCGAGCTCAACATTAATTAATCTATTAAGCTCCCTAAGTTCCCTAATCTCATTATCAATCTGTTCACGCAACAAAGCCACTTCACTAGGGGAAAGGGGTGGATTCGCGTTTTCCATAATGGCCAATGGAATAGTCAATGAATTTAATTTACTAACAAAGGCACGAAGAAAAAGATAGACTAAAGAAAACCTAAAAATAAAAATAAAATCTTACTAGAAAGGAATATAGTAAGTAGACCTAATAAAAAGAAATCCTAACCTAGACAATAACTATTTCCCTGGCAACGGCGCCAAAAACTTGATATGCGGGGATCGCACCCTCGCAACAGGTTTTACTTCTCAAGGGATCTTGAGAAGCTTACAACCCCCACCAGGCAGTGTACCTGATCGTTATAGTATAGTATAGTGACAAGTACTGGGGGATTGATCGTTTAACTCAGGAATAGTGTCGCTAGGATTAGAAAGTCTACTAAACTAGGCCTAGAGGTGAGGGATGATTCTTTTTGTATTTTTATATTTTATGGAAAACAAGTAAAAATCTCGGGTTTTGGAAGAAGTGGGCGGAATTAGTTGCTAGCCAACTAACCCAATGAACTACAAATGCGAATAAAATAAAATAACAAAAATGAAAATGAAACTATTATACTAATGTGGTGTAAACAATGATGAGGAAAGTTGTGTTTACTTAGATTTCATTACTCCCTAGATATCTTTTACAAGTTGATAGCTTGTTATAATAGCATAGATGACGGGTCATATTCCTTAATACTAGTCGTAGGGCCGTGTACAATATTCCCTAACTCTATAGGATCCTACTTCACTCCTATGTCGAGCCGTTAGAAGCTCCTAACATGGGATCATTAGAATTCTCCTACGCATTAAATACAACCAAAAATCGTAGTACATCTCCGATCATGTTTCTTAAGACGTTCAAGCAAGTTACCAATAGAAGTCTGCCAGTTTTCTTAAGCCTAACATCGAATACAATCATCCGTAACAATTACAAACAAACAATCAACCCATAATCAACATCTAGGTTTCACTACATCTAAGAAAACACAAAAGAAATCTAGCCTAGCATGTTAAATAAAAGACAAGCGTAAGATATAATCAAACAACACATAAACATATTGAATGATTTGAAGGAATACTTATCTTTAATTGAACATGAAAGATTCAAGGGATTGAAACCCTTGAAAAAGTGATAAAATTCGGACTAGGGTTTATTCCCTCAAAGTTGCACACTAATGAATGAAATTTGGAAAACTATATATAGATTACACATCATGACGGCGTCATGTATTAGATTGTGACACCGTCAACTCGCCGCCATAATGAAATCGTATTGCCTAGATCTACTTGTGACGTCGTCATGTGTGATTTTCCTCTAGGCAGTTGATGAGGCGAAAAATGAACTATTTTTAGGGGGTCATTTTAGCCCGGATTCGAATTTATTTGATCAAATATTGCCCTAAATCGTTCCTTTTGTCATTTTAGGTACTTTTGGAGTGAATTCTGGAAAAGGAAGCATTTTGGACGTTTTTGGAGCATAAAAGAGAAGAAAAACGGCAAAGTCTTAATTTTCCTTGCTGGGAACAGTACCTGACGGCGTCACATGATCCTTAATGATGGCGTCAAGAGTAATACAAGAGGTGGAAGTGGATAAAGTTCGTGACGATCCAGAAGAGTTTTACACTATGGACATGACGGCGTCACCATAGGCCGTCATGGTACAAGTGACGGCTCAGAGTAGAAGTGCACATGACAGCGTCATAACTGGATCTAGGTATTCCGATTTCATTATGGGCGGCGAGTTGACGGCGCCAGAATTTCCTTCTTGACGCTGTCACCCTATAAAATCTATATATAGTTTTGCATTTTTCATTCATTAGAGAGGAACAATTAGGGTGTAACTTTGGAGAGAAACCCTAGTCCGAATATTGCAGCTTTTTCAAGGGTTTTTACCCTTTGAAACCTTTCATGTTCAATTGAGATAAGTACTCTTTCAATTCATTCAATATGTCTATGTGTTGTTTGAATATATCTTACACTTGTCTTGAATTTAACATGCTTGGCTAGATCTCTTGTGTGTTTGCTTAGATGTAGTGAAACCAAGATGTTAATTATGGGTTGATTGTTTGTTTATAGTTGTTACGGATGATTGTATTCGATGTTAGGCTTAAGAAAACTGGCAGACTTCCATTGGTGACATGCTTGAACGTCTTAAGAAACATGATCAGAGGTGTACTATGATTTTTGGTTGTATTTAATGCGTAGGAGAATTCTAATGATCCCATATTAGGAGCTTCTAACGGCTCGACATAGGAGTGAAGTAGGATCCTATAGAGTTAGGGAATATTGTACACGGCCCTACGACTGGTATAAAGGAATACGACCCGTCATCCATGCAATTGTAACAAACTATCAACCTGTAAAAGATATCTAGGGAGTAATGAAACCTAAGTAAACACAACTCTCCCTACTATTGTTCACACAACTAGTTTAATTATATTTATTTTCATTTCTGTTATTTTATTTTGATTGCATCTTAGTTATTGGGTTAGTTGATTAGAAACTAATTCCGCCCACTCTTCCAAAAACCGAGATTTTATTTGCTTTTATAAAAAATATAAAAATACAAAAAGAATCATCTCTCACCTCTAGACCTAGTTTTTAGGCTTTCTAATCCTAGCGACACTATTCCTGAGTTGAACGATCAATCCTCCGGTACTTGTCACTATACTATACTACAACGATGAGGTACACTGCCTGGTGGGGGTTGTAAGCTTCTCGAGATCCCTCGAGAGGTAAAGCCTGGTGCGATTCCCACGTATCAAGTTTTTGGCGCCGCAGCCCGGGGAATAGTTATTGTCTAGGTTAGAATTTCTTTTTATTAGGTCTACTTGCTAGATTCCTTTCTAGTAAGATTTTATTTTTATTTTTAGGTTCTCTTTAGTCTATCTTATTTCTTTGTGTCTTTGTTCGTAAAAAGTGTGTCATTATGGATACTAAAAGCCGACGTTTGGAAATTGAAAAAAGATTTTTACTACGCAACCGAATAGAAAGAGAAATTAAGGGGTTTAATGAGCTTAATGAGTTAATTAAAAAAGAAAGGGGGCTGAAAATAGACCATTGTGAAAACAACACCATCTTTAACAACAGTAACACAAGGGAGTCTAGGGATGATTTAGAAGTATTTCAAAACTCTTCACCAACTCTTGAGGAATTAAGTCACCATAAGTTTCTTTTGAAATATCCTTGTCTCGCTGAACATCGAAAGAACCCATGGATTAAAATGGGGGGGGGGGGCTATTTTAATGTGAAGGTTCCATGCATGATTGGTCATATGTTTAGGGAGCATACCTATGTTGACTTGCAAGCCCCAATGAATATTATGTCTAGGCTCTATTATAATTGGATCATGAGAAATGAGCTGAAACCTAGACAAGACCCTTATAACCCCAATCAACTATGCAATTTCATTGGTATTGCTAGAGGCTTACACGTTTTTATTGGGGATTTCGTTTATCAATGTGATTTCGTGATCTTAGAAGATGTGAAGGGAATTCTAGATCAGCATTTAGGAGAAATAGTTTTGGGAAAACCCTTCATCAATACATCCAACATGATTTATGATAAGGATGAAGGTACCGTTACATTTTCCAATGAAATTGGGTGTGTTAAGTACATGATGCCTTATAAGTTCGAAAATTTCAAAGGTATTGATGGTTTAGATGTCGACAACATTCCAACATTTGAGGTTAGTGATTGTAACCAAAGAGGAAATAAAATTAAGTATTCAGGATGTTTGGCTTTAGGTCCAGAATACAAGTGGGATGGAAGAGTGATTAGAAGTTTCAAAACCGCATTCCTATTGCGGAATAAGGTCACGTAATTGCCCATGACCTTGAGTCTAGCTACAAGACTCGTAAATAAAGAAAAGCGCTTCTTGGGAGGCAACCCATGTTTTGTGTGATTTTATTTTGTTTGATTGTTATTTGTTTCTGTATGCATGCTTTATTTTATTGTTGGTAGATCATGTTTCAAAACTAAAATTGTGAAAATGCTTTATTTTGTCGTTTGACTTTGTCTTAACTTCATACAAAGGTATTTCGCAAAAGATAAGTGTAAGGGGAAACCCCAAATATGTTTTCAAGAAACGAAATTGATCATGATTCTCCACAATATTAAATGAACATGTGTATTAGTATTTGTTAGAGTCAAATGCTTGTATCGAGTCATAATGATGTTTTGCTGGATTTTCCAGGAAGTAGGACATAAGTTTTTCCAAAAAATTTCCGGAAACTTAACGTAAAGATTTCTGCAGGTCACTTCTGACGGCGTCAAGAGATAATTCCTGACAGCGTCATGTGTAAAATTCTGGAAATTTTGCTAGTTTTGTTTTTCTAACGGATTCTTGAAGTTTTTGTTAATTCTTTAGTTTTATAAACTCCAGGAAATCTGCAAACATTCTTTCCACAAGCATTATATCTTACATTGTTTTCTAGGACTTGTTAGTATATATAGATTGTCGCCGATTTTACGCGAGGTTGCCTTGTTTGTTTTCTCAGGTTTAACAGGTTACATATGACAAGAAGATGATTTATATTTCTGGAAGGGAAGCTTTGATTGTTCATTTTCTTGGAGGAAGATCTAACCTTGTTACCACACTATCTACATCGAACGAATCAGGGGAGTATTGATTTCATTCTTTTACCTATTTCACTTTTACATTCTTTAATTGAACATTGGGGACAATGTTCATCCTAAGTGTAAAGGGAGGGTAAATGATGATACCTTATAGGATACAATTGCACATGAGTTTGTTTGTTTGATGGTAGGTGTGTAATAAAACTATGAGAAATATTTGTTAGTGTAATTTTAGCGCCAAATTTAAATTTTTTTACAACATTTAGGAGTGAAACTTTAGCCTTAGCAAGCGTCTCATGGATAGGAGTTGTATGACTAGCACAAAACCGTACCATTCAGAAAAATTTTTCACCCAAATATGTGAGGTTCGCCTTTAGATTTGATAGGAAAAGCATTTATTGTTAGTGCTTGTGAGTGTACCAGTAGCATTTAGATTCTAGAACTTGCGTTAGTGATGCATCCCGAGACCGCTAGTGAGACTACATTCGTGTGGTAGGATTTACTACATGATAAGAGGCATTAGGATCACCCTTGTGTTAAACCTGTATCATAATTTCTTGACCATTTAAGTCATATTACTTGGCTAGTAAAGTCAATTAATTTTTCCCACACCTTAGCGTTGTACTCATTTTTAGTACACGAAACCCCTAGTACACCCCTCCGAGCCTATCTTTTCGTTTCTAACTTTAAGCATCTTACTTAAAGGAAGAATTTGTTACAACCCACTTAAATGTACACCCAAATCGCCTTAGCCTTCCGTGTATGCACTCATATTTAGTGCATTACTGTTATTTGTTTAAACCCTTAGTTAATTATCTAATTGATTACATGGTTGCTAAGTCGAGTCATATCTTGTACATATTGTTTTGGGATGATTGGGACTCATGGGTAAAGTACTTATATTATGGAGTAATGGGGAAGAACATCATATATTACCCCCATATGTGCGTTAATCTTAAAAGTACTCTAAGTGTTTTGATTATCTTAATTCGAGTCATTATATTAGTTTATTGTAAAGTATGTAAAAATTCAATTGTAAGGGGAATGTTCATTCCCTATGATGTATTATTTTGGATGGTAGGGTAAGAGTGTATGCACAAAAAAAATAAAAAATAAAAAGAAAAGAGAAAAAAACATACGGACTACCATCCCGTTTCATTCTATGTTTATTTTATGTTTTTGTTATTTTTCATTCATTAGCTTAAGTCGAGTCTTGTCTTGGCTTAGCAACGCCATATTGTACATGTAATTAACCAAGATGATTAACTCGCCACCAGTAAAGATTGCCTTTATCCAACAAAACCGTGTATTCCATATCCCTACACCTAACGTTATAACCCTTTAAAATACCACTTTGATAGTTTATCCTAGGTGCTTACGCCATGCGGTGGAGGTTTGATCCTTTCTCAAGCCTATGGTAATCTATT
This sequence comes from Artemisia argyi, assembly GCA_030686995.1. Classification (NCBI taxonomy): domain Eukaryota; kingdom Viridiplantae; phylum Streptophyta; class Magnoliopsida; order Asterales; family Asteraceae; genus Artemisia; species Artemisia argyi. The sequence continues at coordinate 107,964,108 of CM060678.1, forward strand.
TTGTTATGACAGGTAGTGAGAGATGTTTTCCATTTCCTTATTGTGATATATACTTTATTACACCCGAGAGATGTGAGTATCTAAACACTATTTGTGAGGTGCTAGTGTATGACCTCCGTGCTTGTCTTTGGTCTTTAGTGGAACGATTATTTGTTGTAATTACTTTTATATTAGTGTTAGATGACCCCTAACTTGTATTTTGATTAGAATAAAAGCGCATTTGCTTGAGGACAAGTAAATCTCAAGTGTAAGGGTATTTTATGAGGCGAAAAATGAACCGTTTTTAGGGGGTCATTTTAGCCCGGATTCGAATTTATTTGATCTAATATTGTCCTAAATTGTTCCTTTTGTCATTTTAGGTACTTTTTGAGTGAATTCTGGAAAAGGAGGCATTTTGGACATTTTTGGAGCATAAAAGTGAAGAAAACGACAAAGTCTTAATTTTCCTTGCTGGGAGCAGTACCTGACGGCGTGACATGCTCCTTAATGACGGCGTCAAGAGTAATACAAGAGGTGGAAGTGGATAAAGTTCGTGACGATCCAGAAGAGTTTTACACTATGGACATGACGGCGTCACCATAGGCCGTCATTGTCCAAATACAAGTGACGGCCCAGAGTAGAAGTGCACATGACGGCATCATAACTGGATCTAGGAAATGCGATTTCATTATGGGCGGCAAGTTGATGGCGTCAGAATTTCCTTCTTGACGACGTCACCCTGTAAAATCTATATATAGTTTTGCAATTTTCATTCATTAGAGAGGAACAATTAGGGTGTAACTTTGGAGAGAAACCCTAGTCCGAATATTACAACTTTTTAAAGGGTTTTTACCCTTTGAAACCTTTCATGTTCAATTGAGATAAGTACTCTTTCAATTCATTCAATATGTCTATGTGTTGTTTGAATATATCTTATACTTGTCTTGAATTTAACATGCTTGGCTAGATCGCTTGTGTGTTTGCTTAGATGTAGTGAAACCAAGATGTTAATTATGGGTTGATTGTTTGTTTATAGTTGTTACGGATGATTGTATTCGATGTTAGGCTTAAGAAAACTGGCAGACTTCCATTGGTGACATGCTTGAACGTCTTAAGAAACATGATCAGAGGTGTACTATGATTTTTGGTTGTATTTAATGCGTAGGAGAATTCTAATGATCCCATGTTAGGAGCTTCTAACGGCTCGACATAGGAGTGAAGTAGGATCCTATATAGTTAGGGAATATTGTACACGGCCCTACGACTGGTATTAAGGAATACGACCCGTCATCCATGCAATTGTAACAAACAATCAACCTGTAAAAGATATCTAGGGAGTAATGAAACCTAAGTAAACACAACTCTCCCTATTATTGTGCACACCACTAGTTTAATTAGATTTATTTTCATTTCTGTTATTTTATTTTGATTGCATCTTAGTTATTGGGTTAGTTGATTAGCAACTAATTCCGCCCACTCTTCCAAAAACCAATATTTTATTTGCTTTTATAAAAAATATAAAAATACAAAAAGAACCATCTCTTACCTCTAGACCTAGTTTTTAGGCTTTCTAATCCTAGCGACACTATTCCTGAGTTGAACGATCAATCCCCCGGTACTTGTCACTATACTATACTACAACGATCAGGTACACTGCCTGGTGGGGGTTGTAAGCTTCTCGAGATCCAAGCATGGTGCGATTCCTACGTATCAGCCGTCACTAATACTTGGACCATGACGACCTTGGGTGACGCCATCATCTCCTATGCTTAAAAACTCTCTGGATCGTCACGTGTATTTTCCACATCCACCTCTGTTGTAACTCTTGACGTTGTCATGTGGAGAGTCTTGATACCGTCAGGTACTGTTCCAGCAAGGAAAATTGAGACTTTGCCATTTTCTTCACTTTTATGCTCCAAAAACGTCCAAAATGCTTCCTTTTCCAGATTTCTCTCCAAAAGTACCTAAAATGACAATAGGAAGGATTTAGGGCAAATATTTGATCAATTAATCACGAATTCGGGCTTAAATGACCCCTTAAAAGCGGTACACTTTTCGCCTCATCACTCTCTAAAGATCCTTTATCATTCACCTCAGATGAAGGGGTGAACATGGCCGTTGTTGAGATGCCAATTAGTCAACAAAAACACGGAATGAGCCAATCATCAAAACCATCGACGAATATGGATACGGGTATGGTAAGGAGGGAAATGAAATCTCCGTTAAGGTACAATTTTAATATGACATTTCCCTATCTATTAGCCAATTCACACCCTCATTGTGTGTATAGCTACTTTCACTCACACTTGATTTCAAGTGAGAGGATGAACACCCTAATATGTAATAAATAAGGGTGGAGTCAAGCTCGAGACTCAAACAAAAACAAGCGCTTCGTGGGAGGTAACTCATGCCTATCTTTTATTTTTGTTTTTTTTTCTTTCTAGTTTAATAGGATTTTATGCTTGGTATGTTTGTTTTCTTATTTTGCAGGAATTGGAGCAAGGAGTTTAACGTATGGCTCACTTACGAAGAATCATGGCAAGGATTATCTATGAACCAACTACGGTATGGTTACGCCATAACCTCCACTCCGAGAGCTGATGACCCTCAGGCATTACTAGTTACGACATAACTAGTACTTACATTTACGTCGTAACATTTCCTGTATCTTTATTTAATCTTCCATACCATTAGTAGTAAATGAACGTTGTGGGTGTGTTCACTGTAAACCCTCACGAGACTTCACTCGTCCACTTAGGACACCAAGTGGTTTAAAAGGCTTGTTGCATATGCTAAATACAACCGTGATTCCTACCAAAGTGAGTTAGGTTTTATTTTGTTTATTTTCATTTTTTATTTTGTATATTTCATGCTATTTTGCTTTTATCCGGATTTATGCTTTGTTGGTATTGGTTTTCTTGCTAGCTTACAGTTTTTTGGAGTATGATGTGGTGCATAGCTACAAGAAAACACTTTCTATCCAGACTAGTCGAGTACCGAGATGGTTATTTGATGATGGTGATGGATGTTGCTTGAGGAGGCACATTTGATGAATGTTATGAGAAGTGCCATCTTTTGATCATACCGAGCAAATCCAGGAGAGTTTTCCGTTCCATTTCTAACCCTTCCTATCTTTCATTTATATGCTTTAGTATGACCCAAGTGTGGGGAAGGGATTAGAAATAAACACCAACCTGATTTTACTTGCCTTTGTTTTTCTAGTTTTTAGTGAAAATTGTTTCATCATTTAAATTTTGACATGTTTTTCATTACTTAAGTAGTTTAACCTAGACTGAGCACACCTACCCTATATTTCCATTGTGTGAGGATAAGCCTTTCTGTTTTCCCCTTATACATAAATTCCATAAAAATGAGTGTGCCGGTGGCTGTAGTAGACTTTAGAACTTGGCCCTGTATATCTTTTCGAGACCATTATAATGATCATTACATTGAGGTAACTTAGTGTAATCGATGCAGCTAGGAATTAAGGCAAATTTTAGGATAAACCCAAATAGACCATAAATGTTTATTGTGTATATTGACTTTTCACATCGATTAGTCAATCCCCCTATTAAACCCCTTTTGTTGCACCCATCTTTAGTACGAGATACCCCTAGATACACCCTTCAGAGCCATTCTTTTCATTTTGTTCACCCAATATATGTTTTGTTTCACCTATCTCCTAGCCTACCCTGTAGTTTCTTATAGTCCATGGTCCAAGCGTTGTTAGTCAATTTTGGTTTCGCCAGTGGAAGTCGCGGGTTTTGAATAAAGGGTGTTGAAAGAAGATCGAGTTCAGATTATGGTTGATCTCAAGTAGGGGGATGCTTTATATGATTGTACCGTGTTTATTTTTTCATGTATACCTTGTCTTGCATAAAAAAAAGAGAAAAAAGAAAAAAAAATAAAAAAAAAAAAAAAGAAGCATGCAAGCAAGCGTTTGTTATTTTTTGTTTATAGTTATATAAATCAACTTATGTGTCGTATTGTGGTAAGTATTCCAACCTTGCGCAGCTTATATGTTTGAAGACCCGTACATTTCTATCTCACCTTTCAATTTTGGTCAATATTTGTACAATGAGGGCATTGTACATCTCAAGTGGGGGGAAGGGTGATAGAAATGGTTGATTATACGGTTTTTGGGATGAATATTTGCAAATTTCACCCAATTTTAAAATTTTTAGAGCACATAATTTTTTATTGAAGATGAAGGCCGAGTTGATGTATCTTTTTTCCTAAGGTTATAAATATTATGAGGCATTACGCTACATTTTATATGCATTAACTCGTGTATTGGAGATATTGAAGACCCTTGACTCTTGACCCTCGAGTTTTGCTATGGGATTGAATGCGACTAATGACGGGGCGAGTGTGGACTTTAGGAATCTATTTGTTTCGTGTCTTTTTGTTTACACCCATTAAATATTTTCCCATGTTTTATCCTACCCTTTAGTCATGAATCATGCTTAGGTGATTGACGAGCTGGCATTGGTGTCTTGCTCGGCTTTCCGGTCAAGTATCGATGTTCTTTGTCGCCTTCGCTGTGGTATGTTAGTAGTGAAAAAATAACCCCGTAAGCCTTTATGTTGGGTCAACCCTTTTGCCTTTTGGAATAGCTGCATCTATAGACTCTAGTGGTGGAGATTAGTATCTTTGACAAGCCTATGATAGAATACTCGCCATGACTGAGCAGTTGAGTTATCACCCCGTTCGCTGGTAATCAAAGCGTATCGTTGCCACAACCACTTTGGTACTTTGTTTATAGCGGGTCGAGGTCCTACGAGGTACCCACTACTCGGAGTACCCTCCCCAAAGGAGAAAGATGTGTTTGTCAGGATTAGTGAGTGTGAGAGTGTGATTTCATTTCCCTTTTCGTGAGGTGCTCGGTTTTGAAATTTTCTAGCTTAGGTAATTTTTAAACTAATATTTTCCAAATCATCTTGGGAGATATCTTTTTAGAAATAATTTTAAAAAGTCTACTTGAGGGCAAGTAGAGTTCAAGTGGTGGGATATTTGATAACATCAAATAATCTGATATTTTACATATCAAATTCCCGTGTTTATTGCCTCATTTGTTATTAATACAATATTTAATTCGTTTATATTTGTTTATAATTACATTTCAGGATAAATGAGGCGTTGGAGCTTAAAAGATGCGAGAAAAAGTCAATTAGTGCTAAATTGTATTCTGAAGACAAGCTACGGCGTATGTGGAACTATGGACTACGCCGTAACACGTTGTTTGGCCAATTTTCTAAGTACGTTGAAGGTTATGCCGTAACCATGACATGAGGTTACGACGTAGTTATGACACCGAGAGTGATTAATATTATTGAAGGTATTACGGCGTAAATGACCCTTGAAATTACGCCGTAATTATGAAGGCTACGGCTTAGTTAGTAATTGGACTACGACGTAAAGAAATTTATGGAGTGGATAAATATTGACGGACGAAGAGTTACGGCGTAACTAAGTAATGTAGTTACGCCGTAATTTATTACGCGGGCGTAAAGTTTGGAAGTCCAGGGACTAAAAGCAGTTAAAGAATATTTTAAAAGAACGATGAGGGGCCTAATCCGCCCAAAATTCATAATGATTTAATTCATTTTCATGTGATAAATTATTGAGGAAATAAGCACAAGGACCTATGTTGCAATATGGCGCAAGATAAGGGAAAAATCTGCCTAGAGCCTAAAGTTCCTATTACACTATATATATTCAACATATGCACATGGGATATATATATCAAGAGGTGTGCTACACCCACATAAAGTTTATAAAATTTCACCCACTCGCTGACGTGGCAGAGTGCTGATTGGTTGATTTTCTGTGGCCCACAGAAAACCAACCAATCAGAACTCTGCCACGTCAGCGAGTGGCTGAAATTTTGTAAACTTTAGGTGGATCTAGTATTGTCCATATATCAATTCGTAGGTAGGGTTCTTCGTGGTTACTATTCGAGACAGCAAACAATAAAGAGAGAAGGACAACACGTGACACAAGTTTTTAAAGGGCAAACCTTCACGTATTGCCCCGGTACTCGACTAGTGGATTTATAGCTTTTAATTGGCATGATATGTATCAATTTCTCGACACTCAATCAATAATTAAGTTTTATTATTATTGATCACAATTTTGATTCTGCTTGGTTGTTGATTGTTTTGGTGCCTGTAGTGTTTTAATTATTTTTATTGTACTTTTATTTATTTATTATTAGTCAATTAATTATTATTGACTTATAATTAATCAATTAATTGGTGATTTATTGTTCGGTTTTATTTGCTTTCTTTTATTATTACTTTTACGTGTGTGCATGCTTAGTTTATTATGAGAACCTTTGATTGCGATAGTTTAAAAGACCCGGTCATACTTGGTATGCTAGGAGAATTGACCATATGACCCCGGCGTAGTTGAGTTGCGAGGATATGGTTGGGATGACAACTAACGATGGACCTTGTGTGCAAATTGACCATAAGACCACTTTCCGGGTCGGATAAACTTAAGTAGTTAGAGTATGATCTATGATCGTGACAACGGACCATACATGATAAGTCTAGCATGTAGTGACACTTAATGACTCAAACCCGTCTACCGTACGTCGGCTTACTAGCATGGGGTAGTGCCTGTGGTTCCCGGCAGGATTCGATGGGAGATAGGCTAGAGAACTTGACCATATGAACCTAGTGATATATGTCCGCCCCACTTGAAGTAATAGGAAGTTTGTGAGATTTAGACCATTTCAATTATCATTGCCCTTAGTCGTTTGCCATAAAGTCGTGCCTTTTGATCATATTGAATTCACATTAATTTACTTTCGCATTTTGTTCATATCAATCTATTAATTTAATTAATCTTTCAATCATAAATTTCTTTTATAATTGTGACATTAGACTTAATTAGGATCCGCCCACATAGCTCTTGGGACGACCTCGATTTTACCATTAACTAGCCTACACGCGATCGGATTCTCTGTTCGTTAGTGCATTAAGGTAGACCATAGATAAACGAAATAAAATATAAATATTGAAACTTGGTCAGTAAAAGCTGCATCAGCAAGAAAAAGTGAAGTCTTGAATTTTGATAGCTAGCTAAATTTGTACGACAAAAAATTCTAATTATTAAGATATGTTATAATAATTTTTATTTTTTATTTATTTTTTATTTCTTATAATGTATAATACTATAAGATTGAGTCCCTTAATTTAATGTGAAGTAATGAAGATACTCAAGATGGAGTTACATAATTTAATGTGCAGTATATACAACATCGAGATGGAAGTGAAAGGGTTGCCGGAATTGATCACGTATTTAGTATAAAATTAAAAGTCGGTTATGGATTGAGATGTAGTTGAAAAGGTTGCAAGAATAATTAATGATCTAACCTAATTCATACCTATATAAACCGGCCAAAATCACATTTATTATGTACATTGGAAGATGATTCACACATCTTTTAGATCTTTTATTGTTGGTAGCGGTATGTAGATTCTCTTTTGCAACATTTAGTACGTACAGGTTTGTTGAAGTGTGTTAATGAGAAATATTTTGGAGATGATTCACACATAGGAGATGTTTGGTATGGATTAATGAAATGGGAAGAATCACAATGAATGGCATGTCCCTTGCTTGTTTGATACATGGAATGGAAATAAGGAAACAAAACTTGATTCTCTTTCAACCAAAACCATTTTCTCCATAAAAAATAGAGAAAGATGAGAATGAAAAAAAAAGAAAAAGAAAAAAGCGGAGCATTAGTCCACCCATTCTCAGTTGGAATCATCTCCTTCATTTTGAAATATAAGGTATATAACTATATATATATAAATTGGCACGTGGTTAGCACATTACATCATATTTTAAAAAATTCATTGAAACCCTATCCTTTTTTTTCCTCCTCTCTCATGGCGACCTTGTATATATTGGGTTCTACGAGTGATTGTTTATTACTAAATGGGTTTAGTGGCTATAGTTGATCCTTTTTTTCATTGATTTAACAATTATCATATATACTTTGAATGGGAATTTCGTTTGGTGATACGAATTGATGATACCCAGATTGTTTTTTTTTTCATGATTTCATTGTTTTTTTTTCTCTCTCTCTTTTTTTTGTTTTGTTTTTTTTTTTTTGTTAGTGTAATTTTGATTCATGAATAACGAGTTACTCTTCTTGGTATTCATAAGGTGTGTTTTTATGAAACAGTTGTTTCAATAATCATGTTAGTCCAAATTGTTACTATGTTCTTACAGATTAGCGGAAAATGATTAAAATGACATAATTATCGATGGAATAGTCAAGGTATATGACGTAAATCCAACTCGACTACAAATAAACAAGTTGAAAGTTGGATATTTATTTGATGAACGTACTATTTTAATTATGAGTAGGCGAGAAGGATTTGTTTGGTGATTATACACCCACATTCAACTCCATATTATAGACAAACATGAGAATCGATTCTACTATACATCGCTCATGTTGATTCCTTATTGGTACCAAACAGTAGAAGATGTTTTCTTTTTTCAGTATCATTCTCTTTCTCTGCGATTCCATTCTCTATTGCAATTCCATTCTTTGCGATTCCACTGTACCAAACATCCCCTTAAATCTTTGTAATTAACTTGATCTTCTTTTTTTCTTTTAATTTAGTTATCATAAGCAGGTACCATGAAAATCACACAAGATCATGCATGCTCAGATAAATAGAACCAAAGATTGGGATACCAACTATTTTCTTTGTTTCTTACATATTTAGGTGATTGTTATAGATAAGCATATATATAGATATATGTATTATGTTAATGCATTTTCATATACAAGTAAGTTATGTGTGTTTTCTATTTATGTAGCTCACATGTGCGAATTGATTCAAGAAAATGTGCACAAGCATGTATGTAAAGTAACATTTAAATAGTTAAATGATACTTTTTAGCGTGATTAGTTAAAGTTAGTTTATGTAAGTAATTGCTTTCGAATGATGTTTGAGAAATATTAAAATGAATTTATCGTGTACAATTGAATTATTATTGAAAAGAAGAAGGTCCGCGCATCGCAAAGTGTTTTTTTTTTTTCTATATGTAAAATCATTAGTGAGAAACCAGTATTTACGCCCATTAAATGTGTTTGCCATAATAGCAAAATACGACATATTAAAAATATCACATTGAGTAATGAATAGAAAGGAAAAAATAAATAATTTTGACTTAAAGCCGTTTGTAAATTATAATATCAAATAAAAAAGTTGAGTTTTAAACATAAGCAAAAGTTCAAACTTTTATCGAAAAACAAAAGCGGTGCATTTAATGTGAAGTATATACAACACCGAGATGGAAGTGCAATGCTTGCCGGAATTGATCACATGATATTTAGTAATTAGTATAGAATTGAAAGTCGGTTATGGATTGAGATGAAGTTAAAAAGGTTGCAAGAATAATTGATGACTTAACCTAATGCATTCATATATAAACCGACCAAAATCACATGCACAAACACAAAAGTTCGAATCGGGGTTATTTGATAGCAATATTTTCCATAACATTATCATAATTTGAACATTTTATTATGAACCATAATTAAGTGTTTCCAATTACTACTTCGAACAATTAGGTATAGATGTTATATTGATATATTTAATTACTTTCCCAAAAAAATGTGTCAACATCAAAATATACGAAAGTATCTATAGTTTACATGAGTTATTTAGTATTAAATGATAAATGTTTCGCTGGGCAACTTATAGAGTATATAAATGGAATGAGATTCGACATGAATTAAATCTGTTTGACATGGTGTAAAGCTGAACCAAACACTTTTATCCCATAGTTTATATGTTATGAGATAACAAGATCCTTGCATCGTATGCAACTTGAATAATGAATATAAAAGAAAAAGTATATAATTTTTGCTTGAACCAATTTCTAAATTAAAATAATAAATTAAAAGAATTAAGTTTAAGACATAATAGTGAAGTCCAAATGTTTTAGAAATTATTAATAGCGTGTTAATTAATATTCATTTGGTTAGCTATTTAAAATTGAGTTTATTAATAAAATTTATCTATATTACTTTATAAAGCATTTGAGACATGCTATAAATAGAAGGCTTAATATTCACATTCAACATATTACTTATATTAGAAAGAATTGTTATACTTTTTGCTATTAAATATTAAATCAATACATAAGGTTTAAAAGTTTTGCTATTACTTATGCAGACGTTGTAGTTCTTCCTGAAAATTAAATACAAGTCAATAGCCAAAACTTGTAACAGCTAAACATTCATACACCACACTGTAACTGTTAACATTCTTACAACCCATTTATTTATACGGTCAGTTTTGTTTCCTGGTCAACTTTTATTAAACTTGTAACAACTAAACATTCATACACCTCCATTGTAACTGGTAGCCATCGGTCGGATAAAAAAACACCTAAAAGAATAACAATCAAAACACATTTTTACATACACAAAAAGCATATATTATCATTCCACTCTCAAATAAAAAACCATCAGCTCTTCATCGTCGGCCACCAACTCATCATCTGCCACCACCACCTCATCGTCCGCCGCCACAATGCTCCGGAACAAATGCTTTTGGTGGTTTCGTTATATGTGGTATTGGTGGTAGATTTGGTGGTTTGGTGGTAGATCTGGTGGTTTGATGGTAGATCTGAGTTTTATAAATTTTTAGGCGTTTTTATTTTACAACCGCCACTAGCTTCCGTCGCCGCTGTCGTCCTCTTGCCGGAAAAACCTCCTGCTCCCGCTGATCTGATTTTGTTGCTGGTAAAACTTGTTGCCGTTTTTTACATATGCTTTATTTTTATTGTCGTTTACATTTGTTATAAACTTGACAAAAGCAGATCTGAGTTTATCTATTATGTAGAAGTGTAGCTGCGTGTTTGTTGTGGAGAGATAAGGGTGGTGTAAGGCTAGTAGCAGTGGGTCGTAAATCATCGGTTGGCAATATGGGTTGACCGATATGTAGATCGGTTGCCCCCACTGTGGAGCAAATTGCCTATATCGGTCACCGGCTAAAAATTTTGAAAATGTGTCGAGAATTCGACCGATTTTGAGCACACTTTATTCACACAAAAAAGCTTCAACAAAAAAAATATGGATCATAGGTGAATATGGGTTGAGGGGAGAAAAAGCTAAGGTGACAGCCGGAAAGATGATGCAATATGTTACCACTGTCACTAACCTAAGTTTATGAGTTTGTAACTAAAAGTGGAGAAATAAGGAAGGTACCGTCTGGTTTGTATGTGAAAAGTAAAAGAGGGATTAGGGTTGTAGAATGGTCCTGAATATTAGAGTTTACTACTATTACTTTATTGAATCATTGTGGATTGGACTTCATTTGGATTTCCTTTTGAAAAGGGCCACGAAAATTTGGACCACATTTTAAGGTGTTAATATAAAATACGGAGTAGTTGTTAAGGCCTTTTGATAAATTGAATTTGGTTTGAGGCAAGAGTGATCACAATTAGCTTATCACTAAAGTTTATTGCAAAATTGGGCATTGTTATATTAAAGTTTAATTGTCTCATTTGGTTTGAGATAGTCCTTAAGGGTTTCCTTTTTTTTTTTTTTTTTTTTTTTTTAATTTGGTTTTGCAGACTTTTCCTATTGCAACATTTAAAAAAAAGTTGTAGGTGTGTATAATAGAAAAGGATCAAGGATGGTGAAGAATTATGGATTGTATTGTAATTTTTAGTAACAAGATGAAGATGATGTGATGTATCTTTAAAATATATATATATATATATATATATATATATATATATATATATATATATATATATATATATATATATATATATATATATATATATTTTATTTTTTTTGAAAGGCAACATATATTAACACACCAACCAAAAAACAAACTACAAAAGAAGGCATCCCACCTCCCCAACAAGACACTTAGGGAGGATGAAACCCAAAGAAATAAAAAGCACCACAAAGAAAGTGCCTATAACCTAACTGAACCAGCAATTGCTACTAGAGTTGCTGAACTGCAGACCTTGAAACAGCGAAAGACCAGCATTAAACCAGACTGCCATCACAAATAACACTTGCAGCACGCACCGCAGCACAAAATTTTTTTATACCAAGCTTACCATAACTGAATCTTGAGTGCCTCCCATAACCATTATAGCCAATATCTGACCTACAACTTATGAAAACTAAAATTTGCAAGCCTTGATTGGGTCCGAACACCATTCTATCCACGATGAAATAGATTCCTTTGCTCTATTAGAAATCCAATGAAATGATAGAACTTGTACCTCATCACAAATTGTCGACATATTAGAAGCTCTATTTTCAAAAACTCTCTTATTTCTAGCGTTCCAAATCATAATATGGTTTGAGGCAAGAGTGATCAACATTTGCTTATTACTAAAAATAAGTATAGAATTACTCATTTTCTTAATTTCTTTATGCAACAATCATTGTTATTTAAAAACTCGTGGTTAAGCAAAATTGCATATCATTTTATAGTGACGTGAATCTTTAGTTTGTGTTTCAAAGATGCTATTTGTGTTACTCTCTTTAATTCGGACCTATCGTTTATTTGGATATGAAATATTTTACATTGCTATTGCTTATAGTTATTTTAATTAGAAGTTGTCATCCATTCTTAAAGTTATTTTTTGAAAAAACGTATAAATGAAAAACATATGCTCGCCACAAAATTAGTTATCGGGTACCCGCCGCCGCATAGCGCGGGTACCCTGCTAGTTTATATTAATTAGACTTCAATGTTAATTTTCAATGAAATTAGTTGTACAGTAAAATAAGATGAAGCCAAAAAGGTTTGTAACGATTTTTACGCAGTTTATGTGGCATTATTATATATACGTGATTAAACAAGCTTTTACACATACACGGTATTGACAAGGAACCAAAGAATAATATTGAGTGTTGCTTCATCGGTAAGCTACTAAAAAATTACATTTGGTAATGCGTAATTAGGATGGGCAAGCGGACAAAGATTAGTAGTGAACTATGTAAGAATATGCTTGCATCACTTACATGAATAACAACGTTGGTACGTTGCATGTAATGTAGGAACAAGGTCACCAATAAATGTAAAATAACACTCTTTTGTAGCGGTGGGTTTTAGTACATCCAATTTGAACAACAAAATTAAAACAATTTGCTAAAATAACAAAATACATCATATTAAAAATATCAACTTGAATAATGAATAGAAATGACAAAACACATAATTTTGGCTTGAAGCCATTTGTAAATTATAATAACTTTTTTTTTTTTTTAATTTTTTTTTTTTGAGTTTTAGACGTAAGCAACACTTATAGTTTATTCAAAAACAAAACCGGTGCATCGATTATGCTAGTAACAGGAACTCATTATTATCATTGCGCCCATGCAAAAACGTCATATCGAAGCAAATAAAAATATCAACTCCTCCTACAGGGCTACACATAAATAAAACATATTCTAGATGCCCAATGCAATTAACATTTGCTTGTCCTCAAGCAAATGCGCTTTTATTCTAATCAAAATACAAGTTAGGGGTCATTTAACACTAATATAAAAGTAATTACAACAAATAATCATTCCACTAAAGACCAAAGACAAGCACGAAGGTCATACACTAGCACCTCACAAATAGTGTTTAGATACTCACATCTCTTGGGTGTAATAAAGTAATATCACAATATGGAAACAGAAAATGTCTCTCACTACCTGTCATAGCAAAATAGATTACCATAGGCTTGGGAAAGGATCAAACCTCCACCACATGGCGTAAGCACCTAGGATAAACTATCAAAGAGGTCTTTCAAAGGGTTGTAACGTTATGTGTAGGGATATGGAATACACGGTTTTGTTGGATATAGGCAGTCTTTACTGGTGGCGTGTTAACAATCTTGGTTAATTACATGTACAATGTGGCGTTGCTAAGCCAAGACTAGACTCGACTTAACCTAATAAATGAAAAATAACAAAAACATAAAATGAACATAGAATGAAAAGGGATGGTAGTCCGTAGGTTTTTCTCTTTTTCTTTTTCTATTTTTTTTCTTTTTCTTGATTTTTTATTTATTTTTTTTTTTATTATTTTTTTTTGCATACACTCTTACCCTACCATCCAAAATAATACATCATAGGGAATGTAAATTCCCCTTACACTTGAATTTTTACATACTTTACAATAAACTAATCTAATGACTCGAATCAAGAAAATCAAAACACTTGGAGTACTTTTAAGATTAACGTACATATGGGGGTAATAATATGATGTTTTTCCCCATTACTCCATAAAACAAGTACTTTACCCATGAGTCCCAATCGTCCCAAAACAATATGTACAAGGATATGACTCGACTTAGCAACCATGTAATCAATTAGATAATTAACTTAGGGTTTAACACATAACAATAATGCACTAAAGATGAGTGCATACACGGAAGGCTAAGGCGATTTGGGTGTACATTTAAGTGGGGTGTAACAAATTCTTCCTTTAAGTAAGATGCTTAAAGTTAGAAACGAAAAGATAGGCTCGGAGGGGTGTACTAGGGGTTTCGTGTACTAAAAATTAGTACAACGCTAAGGGTGTGGGAAAATTTAATTGACTTAACTAGCCAAGTAATATGACTTAAATGGTCAAGTAATTATGATACGGGTTTAACACAAGGGTGATCCTAATGCCTCTTATCATGTAGTAAATCCTACTACACGAATGTAGTCTCACTAGCGGTCTCGGGATGCATCACTAACGCAAGTTCTAGAATCTAAATGCTACCGGTACACTCATAAGCACTAATAATAAATGCTTTTCCTATCAAATCTAAAGGCGAACCTCACATATTTGGGTGGAAAATTTTTCTGAATAGTATGGTTTTGTGCTAGTCATATAATCTCCTATCCATGAGACGCTTGCTAAGGCTAAAGTTTCACTCCTAAATGTTGTAAAAAAATTTAAATTTGGCGCTAAAATTGCACTAACAAGTATTTCTCATAGTTTTATTACACATCTACCATCAAACAAACAAACTCAAGCGAAAGTGTATCTGTAAGGTATCATCATTTTGCCCTCCCCTTACACTTAGGATGAACATTGTCCCCAATGTTCAAGTAAAGAATGTAAAAGTGAAATAAGTAAAACGAATGAAATCAAATACTCCCCTGATTCGCTCGGTATGGATTATAAGGTGGCCAGGTTAGATCTTCCTCCAAGAGAATGAACAATCAAAGCTTCCCTTCCAGAATAATAATCATCTTCTTGTCATACATAACCTGTAAAACCTGAGAAAAC
This sequence comes from Artemisia argyi, assembly GCA_030686995.1. Classification (NCBI taxonomy): domain Eukaryota; kingdom Viridiplantae; phylum Streptophyta; class Magnoliopsida; order Asterales; family Asteraceae; genus Artemisia; species Artemisia argyi. The sequence goes on from CM060678.1 coordinate 107,979,368, forward strand.
AGACAAGGTAACCTCGCATAAAATCGGGGGCAATCTACATATGCTAATAAAACCTAGAAAACAAAATAAGATATAATGCTTGTGGAATGATGTTTGCAGATTTCCTAGAGATTATAAAACTAATAATTCAACAAAAACTTTAAGACTCCGTTAGAAAAACAAAACTGGTAAAATTTCCAGATTTTTACACGTGACGCCGTCAAGAGTAAACTCGTGACGCCGTCAGAAGTGACCTGCAGAAATTCTTATGTTAAGTTTCCGGAAAATTTCTGGAAAAACTTGGTCCTACTTTCTGGAAAATCCTGCAAAACTTCATTATGACTCGATACAAGCATTTGACTCTAACAAATACGAATATACATGTTCACTTAATATTGTGGAGAATCATGATCGGTTTTGTTTCTTAAAAACATATTTGGGGTTTCCCCTTACACTTATCTTTTGCAAAAATACCTTTGGATGAAGTTAAGACTAGGCCAAACAACAAAGTAAAGTATTTCCACTATTTAGTTTTGAAACATGATCCACCAACAATAAAAATAAAGCATGCATACGGAAGCAATTAACAAACAAACAAAATAAAAATCACACAAAACATGGGTTGCCTCCCAAGAAGCGCTTTTCTTTATTTATGAGTCTTGTAGCTAGACTCAAGGTCATATGTTACTATGTGACCTCATCATTGGTTTCACTCTCTAGGTCGTCTTCTAAGCCAGTTTTGTATTCCGTACCTAATTGCAAGCATTCTTTGTAGAAACCAAGCATCCTATTCATCACATACTCTACTCCTCTACGTCTATCCTCATCATTCCTATAGTGAGCTGCTTGTTTGTGTTCTTTTTCTATATTAGAAAGAAGGCGGTATTGCTCAATCTTATAGGGCATTTGGTAGGCAATCTCATCATTCTCTTCTTTGAACCTAACTATCCCTAAAATAGGATCATAACTCATCTTAGTGGCCTCAACAAATGGTTTGCCGAATATTACTTGGCTTAGGTAATCATCTATCACCGGACGAGTATCTTCTACTATCATAAAATCGATCTCATAGGTGAAATTACCTATAATCACATGCAATCCCTTCACTCTCCCTACAAAATTACTTATCAAATTCTTATTAGGCATCATCCTATAATCAAGTTGCTTCTTCATCGCCCAATTATAATAAGTCCTAGTCATGATGTTTATAGGACATCTAGGATCGATATAAGCTTTCCATATATGCATATGCCCGATATTGCATGGTATGTTGATGTTAGAGGGGTCTCCCATTTTTATAAGGGGTGTGCCAAGGATATATGGTGTCTCGGGGCCATCGAATAAATCCTTATGGTATTCCCGTTCTTCCTTGGTGGGCAACTTATCAAAGTGCTTTTCTATAGTCTCTACTTCCTCTAACTCCTCTCCCCTATTAACCTCAACTTCCCTAATTTCATCCCTAGTCTCGGTTTCTATTTCAACTTCATCTTTGCTCTTTCTTCTATATTCTTATCTATTGGCTTAATGGTGACAACATTGACAAAGTGGACATGTTTGGATGATGAGGGGTCCTTAATTTGGATTCTGTTATTGGCGTCCCCAGTGTCCTTCCTAGGTGTAGTTAACGCTTTGTTGTTGAGGGCTTTCAACAAGTTGTCTATCTTGTTGGTCATCTCCGTTTGTTGTTGGTTGAATTCGGTTTCAAACCTAGCTATGCGAGCCTCTTGAGATGCCATGAACTTAGACATCAATCCTTCAAGATTGTTGGTACTACCATAGTTGTTAGAAGGATTGTTATTGAAAGTACGGTTGGAGGGTGGACCGTTTGGTTGGTAACGATTAGGCAGATTGGAATAATTGGCTTGGTTTTGTTTCCACCTAAGGTTTGGGTGATTTTTCCAAAAGGGGTTGTAGGAATCACCGTAAGGGTTTGGCTCAGGTTTGAAAGTGTACCACTTGTCTCCCGCTTCGTCGGTACGCGAGGATGCGTAGTCCGCAAAAGCTATTCCGGGGAGTTCCACACAATCACGAATGTCATGGGGACCACTACATAATTCGCATGAAGAAGTGATTTTGTTCACTTGGATTGAAGGCTTAGGAGCTTCGTAAGATTTCATGAGAAACTTGACTTGGTCCTCAAGTTCCATGATCCTACGGTCGGGAGTGCTAGAGTTGTTCGAAGGCAAAGATATTGCCTTGACCGTTTTGTTCAAATCACGGGGATCATTCCAACTTTCGTTGTCATAGAGAGCAAGATCTTCTATGAGTTCTCATGATTGTTCCGCACTTAGATCACGTAGCTTACCACCGGCCGATTGGTCAATGGATCGCCTTGTGGAGAGATCGATATGGTCATAGAAGATTTGGACTTGGAGCCAAAGATCTATGCCATGAAGAGGGACTTTTTGGAGTAAGTCCTTGAAACGAGTCCATGCTTCATCAAGAGTTTCATTTTTACGTTGTTGGAACATCGAGATGTCATTTCTAAGCTTGGTAGTTCTCCCCGGTGGGAAAAATTGAGCAAGGAAACGAGTGGTGAGATCATCCCATGAGGTGATGGATCCCGCGGGTAAACGTTCAAGCCATTGGCTAGCTTGATCACGTAGAGAGAATTGGAATAGGCGTAATCGGGTTGACTCTCTAGTTGTAACATCAAGGTCTATAGAATCTACGATTTTAAGGAAGTCCTTGAGATGTTGGTTTGGATCTTCGGAACGAAGTCCATGGAATGCACATCCGCTTTTCACTAACCGGATGGTGTCGGATCGCAAGGGTGTCACATTGGCTCCTTGGGTGAGCTCAATCGTGTTTCGATAGCCTTGGTGGCTAGGTCGGGAATACTCTCCTACGGTTTGGGGCCTAAGAGGTTCTAGTGGTGGGTTTTTTTGTGGTGGGATGACGGGTTCAAAGATGTTACCATCGTCCATGATGTCGGATGGCGAAGAGTTACGAACAAAAACACGAAGAAATAAGATAGACTAAAGAGAACCTAAAAATAAAAATAAAATCTTACTAGAAAGGAATCTAGCAAGTAGACCTAATAAAAAGAGATTCTAACCTAGACAATAACTATTCCCCGGGCTGCGGCACCAAAAACTTGATGCGTAGGGATTGCACCAGGCTTTACCTCTCGAGGGATCTCGAGAAGCTTACAACCCCCACCAGGCAGTGTACCTGATCGATGTAGTATAGTAGAATGACAAGTACCGGGGGATTGATTGTTCAGCTAGGAATAGTGTCGCTAGGATTAGAAAACCTAAAGACTAGGTCTAGAGATGAGGGATGATTCTTTTTGTATTTTTATATTTTTTAGAAAGCAAATAAAAATCTCGGGTTTGAAGGAGTTTGGCGGAATTAGTTGCTAGTCAACTAACCCAATACTAAGATGCAATCAAGATAAAATACTAAAAATAAAAATAAACTAAATTAAACTAGAGTTGTGAGCAATATGTGGGAAAATTGTGTTTATTTAGATTTCACTACTCCCTAGATATCTTTTACACGTTAATTACTTGTTATAGTTGTGTGGATGACGGATTGTATTCCTTAATACCATTCATGGGGTAGCGTACTTACTTCCCCAATCCTATGAGTGCCTACTTCACTCCTATGTCGAGCCGGCTAAGAAGCTCCTAACATGGGATCACTAGAATTTGCTCATGCATTAAATACAACCAATAAAACCTAGTACACATTGGTTCATGTTTCCTAAGACGTTCAAGCATGTTACACAATTGAGATCTGCCAGTTTTCTTAAGCCTAACATTGAAATCATTCATCCATTACAACCATAAACAAGTAATCAACACATAATTAACATCTAGGTTTCATTAGATCCAAGCAAACACAAGATAGATCTAGCCTAGCATGTTAAAATCAAGACAAGCATAAGATATATTCAAACAACACATAGACATATTGAATGAATTAAGAGAAGACTTATCTCAATTGAACATGAAAGGATTCAAGGGGTGAAAACCCTTGAAAACACTGTAAAATATGACCTAGGGTTTACAAAGTTCGGCCCTAGTTTTCTCCACACAAGTTCCTCTTTTATGAATGAAAAATAGAAAACTATATATATAGATTTTGATAGGTGACGGCGTCAAGAACAAATGTCTGACGCCGTCATCTCACCGCCAAATAGTTTCTCGGACTGCCTAGATCTGGGTCTGACGCCGTCATGTATTCCCCTTATGAAGGCCGTCACCAAATTAGCTCTTGACGCCCTTGTTGTGACGCCTTCAGGTCTGCACTGGGTCGTCATGGATTTTACTCTTGACGCCGTCATGATCTTCCTCTTGACGCCGTCAGGTGCTGTTCTCAGCATCGAAAATTAAGTCTTAGCCGTTTTCTTCACTTTTATGCTCAAAAAACGTCCGAATTGCTTCCTTTTCCAGAATTCACTCCCAAAGTACCTAAAATCACAAAAGGAACGATTTAGGGCAATATTTGATCAAATAAATTCAATTTCGGGCTTAAATGACCCCTTAAAAGTGGTTCATTTTTCGCCTCATCAAGGTGCATTGGAGATGTGTCGATAGTTCATGATTTTCCGGATGTATTTCCCGATGACTTGCCGGGAATCCCGCCCACTAGGCAAGTGGAGTTTCAGATTGAGTTGATACCTGGTGCTGCACCCGTGGCACGGGCACCTTATCGACTCGCACCAACGGAACTGGAAGAGTTGTCGAAACAATTGGCGGAGTTAGCAGAAAAGGGGTTTAAATGACCAAGTTCTTCACCTTGGGGAGCCCCAGTTTTATTCATAAAGAAGAAGGATGGATCGTTTCGCATGTGTATTGATTACCAAGAGCTGAACAAGTTAACGGTGAAAAATAGATACCCGCTACCGAGGATCGACGACTTGTTCGATCAGCTTCAAGGATCAAGTGTGTATTCGAAGATCGATCTGAGATCGGGGTATCATCAACTTAGAGTGCGCAAGGAAGATATTCCAAAAATGGCTTTCAGAACCCATTACGGGCATTACGAGTTCCAAGTGATGCCGTTTGGGTTGACTAACGCACCGGCGGTATTCATGGATCTCATGAATCGGGTGTGTAAGCCATACTTAGACAAGTTTGTGATCGTGTTCATCGACGATATTCTAATCTACTCGAAGATTGAGAAAGAGCATGAGGAGCATCTAAGACTCATCTTAGAATTGCTCAGGCAGGAGAAGCTGTATGCCAAGTTCTCCAAATGCGAGTTTTGGATTCCGACGGTACAATTCTTAGGTCATGTGATTGATAGTCAAGGAATTTATGTAGATCCCGCTAAGATTGAAGCTATTAAAGATTAGGCTGCACCGACGACCCCAACTGAAGTTCGTCAATTTTTGGGTTTAGCTGGTTACTATCGAAGATTCAATGAGGGATTTCCGAAAATAGTGAAGCCGTTGACCAAATTGACTCAAAAGAATGTTAAATACGAATGGGGAGATAAGGAAGAGGAAGCATTTCAATTACTTAAGGAGATGTTGTGTAGTGATCCTATCTTGGCATTGCCTGAAGGTAGCGAATACTTTATCATTTACTCTGACACCTCTCATAAAGGTTTGGGAGCTGTGTTGATGCAACGAGAGCAGGTGATAGCTTATGCTTCCCGACAGCTCAAGAAGCATGAGAAGAACTACACCACCCATGATTTGGAGCTAGGTGCTGTGGTTCTTGCCTTAAGGATATGAAGACATTATCAGTATGGTACCAAGTGCGTTGTATATACTGATCACAAAAGTCTACAACACATCTTGAGTAAAAAAGAGCTCAACATGAGACAGCGACGTTGGATTGAGCTGCTAAGCGATTATGATTACGAATTCCGCTATCATCCCTGTAAAACAAACGTCGTTATTGATGCTCTTAGTCAAAAGGAGAGAATACCACCGTTACGAGTTAGGTCATTAGGAATGACAATCGTATCGCCGTTACCATCTCAAATATTAGAAGCTCAAATGGAAGCGTTGAAAACAGAAAACCGATCTGCTGAGAATATATTTTGGATGGCAGAAAATGAAAAGGGATTTGTTAAGTGTTCTGATGGAATATTATGTTTTGGAGACCGAAGTTGGGAACCATTGTATGGAGGAATTCGTGAGTTGATTATGCATGAGTCGCATAAGTCAAGGTATTCTATCCATCCTGGGTCTGACAAGATGTACCAGGATCTGAAGAAATTGTATTGGTGGCCAAACATGAAGGCAGATATAGCGATGTAGGTCAGCAAGTGCTTGACATGTTCGAAGGTTAAGGCAGAACACCAAAGACCGTCAGGATTATTGACGCAACCAGAACTCCCGGTTTGGAAATAGGAGCGTATTACTGTGGACTTTATTACTAAGTTACCAAAGACAACTAGTGGTTGTAACGCTATCTGGGTAATTGTGGATCGATTGACTAAGTCTGCTCATTTCCTGGCGATTAGTGAAGATGATAGTGTCGAAAAACTTGTGAGGTTGTATGTGAAGGAAATTATTTCTCGTCATGGTGTTCCAATATCGATTATTTCTGATCGCGACAGTCATTTCACGTCAGCTTTGTGGCAATCACTTCAAACCGCTTTGGGGACGAGACTTGATATGAGTACTGTATATCATCCCCAAACCGACGGTCAGAGTGAGAGGACTATACAGACTTTGGAGGATATGCTTCGTGCATGTATAATAGACTTTGGTAAAGGTTGGCAGAAGTACGTACCTCTTGCGGAATTATCCTATAACAACAGTTACCATACAAGTCTTAACGCTGCACCATTTAAAGCTTTATATGGTCAAATGCCGTTCACCGATTAGTTGGCTGAGGTTGGAGATAGCCAACTCACAGGCCCTGAGCTTATTCTGGAGACTACTGAGAAAGTGACTCAAATTCGTGATCGGTTACAAGCAGCTCGAGATAGACAGAAAAGCTACGCCGATCAAAGACGTAAACCCCTTGAGTTCCAGGTTGGAGACAAAGTGATGCTGAAAGTCTCGCCTTGGAAAGGAGTGATACATTTCGGGAAACGTGGGAAACTCAACCCCCGCTACATTGGACCATTTCGAATTCTAGAAAGAATTGGGCCCGTAGCTTATCGGTTGGAGCTACCACAGGGATTGAATAAAGTTCACGATGTGTTTCATGTGAGTAATTTGAAGAAGTGCCTTTCTGAGGAAACACTGGTTATTCCAATGAACGATATTCGTGTTGATGAGAGTTTGAACTTTGTGGAAGAGCCGATTAAGATTTTGGATCGAGAGATTAAGCGACTCAAGCGTAGTCATATTCCACTCATCTAGATTCGTTGGAATTCCCGTCATGGACCGGAATTTACGTGGGAACGTGAGTGTACTAGTGTAGTATTCTCATAATTATAACATGTATGGTCCTTGTGATTATGGTTCAATATAAAAAAGATGAGAAGATGGAATAAAAATTTTAGAGAGAGAAAAAGAGAGTATGGAACTTAGAGAGAGAGACAGTGAAAGAAAAATATGAAATATTAGATTGGAAGTTCCAACCCTCTCCCTTGGTGGAAGAGGGGTATTTATACAATAGATAAAAGGGCCAATGACTTAAAGAGACCAAGAGATTTTTTTTCCGGACCAAATCCACTTTTTGAAAAAAAAATTCCAAATGCAAACCAAATTTTTGGTCGACCTTTTTTTTTTAGCTCAACTCCATTGAGATCCTGACATGTGTACCGATGTTAAGATTTTTTTACCAACTGCACCCCCAAACACACTACTTTTTCCCGCGACTTATTTTTTCCCTCTACTCACGCTATTTTTTTCCCTCCACTTAAATTTTTCCCACGACTCACATTAACCAGAGTTAACACACCTCCATATATAATATCCATTAGCAAATTAAAAGTAGTCCCTGATTCCATCCATGGATGAATTCAAACAAGAACTTCGTGATGATTTCATTGAAGCGTAGTGATTACGATTCATTGGCCAAACACTTTAATTGCTGTATGGAATAACATATTAAAGAAAAAGAAACAATCGAAGATGAAGAACTGGTAAGGTGTTTATGTGATTTATTATAATTTTATTAGGGTTTTTCCACAATTGTTTAATTAATTTTAATTATTTAGGGAGTTTTTCCACAATTGTTAAAAGCCCTATTTGTTTGCATAGGACTGGTGGATTATGGGAGTGTTTGAATTAGCTTATTTGGATGAGCTTAAACCGTTATTTGGATGAGCTTATTTGGAATATGGGAGTGTTTGAATTAGCTTATTTGGATGAGCTTATTTGGAATATGGGAGTGTTTGAATTAGCTTATTTGGATGAGCTTAAACTGTTTTAAGATTACCCAAAATAACCTTTAGGCGTAAATAAGCTGATAAGTAATCAAATAAGCTTTATTTTTAGGCTTATTGTGTTTTGAAACTGAAATAAGCCAATAGGCACTCTAAATAAGCTAGTCCAGACACCGCCTTAAGGTGTATCATATGGTAGTTTTTTAGGGTTGAGATCATATAATCTTCCAGTGGTAAAACCTTAAGCGAGGTGGATGAAGCAATTACTGCTCTCACCAATGGTCCGATTACTGACAGTGTTGTCGAGGAGGAATGCAGAGGAGATGCATGCTATTACCCTTTCACTAACGCACATACAGGAGATAGTCTTACGGCATCTCCCTTATTCGGACGTTATAGTTTGAATGCATTTTTTAGTATCCTCATCTGCCATTGTCGCCAATCTAGCTAAAAGGATTGGTTTTCTGCAACAGGTACACATACAGGATATGGACCAGTCGTGTTGGATTTTGGCGCTGGAATCATACGCAGGGTTCTTCTATTACCGCGCGAGGTCAGATGCAAAGCCATGGTCACAAACAATATGCTCAGGATCGTGAAAGCAGTTCTGCTCCACTCGGTCATCTGCACGGACAAACAGTCACGCAACAAACGTGCCTGACAGTAGGTAACATGCTCTGATATTTTGGATCAGATTCAAATATTATGATATGTTGTTGCACACTTTATGGAGGAAGGTATACGAGTTAGTTAATTGTCCGCTTCATAATTGCAGTCGTGCGTTATAGTGATTCCAGACCTACGTCTAGCTCCAAGGCACATACCACAGCCAGTTTAAGGTCGGGTGCGACACCTTTACACACCTGCACTTTCCCATACTTCCAATATATTTGCACATACAATTATGTTATGACTGCAACTTACTAATTGCAGCCAGTCACAGGAGCACGTACGGTGCTCGCAAAAGGAGGTTCAATGAGATGCGTGCAGGTTGGTTGGCAATCTCAATATTTACCATCCAAATTTGGAGGATTTTGGCTGTTATGCTTAGTTATCAAAACTATTATGGGATTTGAAAGTCAGTTTGATGCGGTACCTACCCTGAACTGTATATAGTTCTGCATATGTGCCTGTACTCATGGATCCTGTAAATTCGCATTTGACACTGACACGTTTGAAGGTTGCAACATGGGTGGGTCGGTTAACGAATCAAAATGGTTTGTTTATCAGTATGGGCCGAAATGCGCTGAGCTGTGATAGGTTTTCCCTGAAACACCGTATTATCCATTCTTTATTTTTGTGATAGGCAAATGTGGTAAAAATGTAACATATGCCCATCTAGTAGTATTACAATATGCTTCTGTATGCACCTGTTTTGGAGAACGGGTTAGTAAATAGCATTACGTTATAGATTTTTCTAAACAATCTTTCTGACTTGGAAAAATAAATTACGAAGTACTTATTTTTTCTTATCTTTACTGGATAGTGTTTTTAATGCTTCATCTGCAGCTCCAATTCTTAGGACTCTTTAGAATTATCCCCTGCTGCAGTCTATGAATTCCGAATTCCACCCAAGGCTCTTGTCGGATTGCATTCATATTGTCCTATTCATTTTGATGCTTTCCATGCCGTTGTTGTTGATACAAGTGTCCACATTAGCTTACTCAAAGGAGGTGTTCATGCTATTAAAAAGCCCAGGTTTGTGGTAACTCGTAAATTATGTGCGCAGTCAAGTATTTTAATTTTTGACGCCCAAAGCTGCCTTTATTTTTTCTGAAGCTAAACTAAATCTATGTCTTTTCTAGTCGCAGCAATTTTATGATTAATGAAGAAAATGCCAACGAGAAGTACGACAAGGAAAACCTAGTATGCATTTCTGGATCCTTTTTTTCTTCCTACTTAACTCGATTTACAGATGTTTAACATATCATACTACTGAAACAGGTCTTCCTTGTAAAGTCATTCTTATCTTCTCGGACAATTTTACTTCAAGAGCTACGGAATCTCAGTATGGCAATTAAGGAAACAATTGATTTGACCAGTTTCACTTCCCAACATGACGAGACAAAGTTGTTGTCCGCTCCTATGGAAATGGGCATGGAAATTCCTAATGTTGATTCACAAATACCTGAAAAGATGCAAAATTCTACTCAGGTTGTTTGCTTTTTCTCTGACTGCACACCTGATTGGTTTCATGTATGTGTATGTCAGTAAGTTTCGCTTATGCATCTTCTGTCATTCAACAGGTCCCAAATGGTACGATTGATTTCTCAGTAGGTGAAAACACTTTTGGGTGACACAGGTCATTTGTTAGTGTTGGTGAAATGGCTTGGTTCAGTCAAACCTCAAGCACTATCTGAAGTTTTTAAAAATAATGTGTTGAAATAAATTACAACAACAAGACCCATCACTAACTGTTTCATGCATTGAAATTATCTCAAATTCACATCTACTTGTAATAATAAATTTATATTTGTAAGGAAACAGTACAAGAGGGTTTGTACGCATTGAAAATAAACTCTTTTCCGCCCGTTGGACCATACCTGTTTAAGATAAAAACAACCCAAATCTACTGATGCATAAGTAAATAGGTAGAAGTTGTCACCCATAGATTTAACACTTGTTTTTGGATGATAACATGTTTATCCTGTGCGTTGAGTATCTGCAGTGCTTATTCCATTTTCAATGAAGATTTTAAAGAACTCCCTAGGACCTTTAATGCAGAACGAGTCGATAGAGACATCAGAGCAGGTCAGTTGTGATTAGCTGTTGCAAAACTAAAACATGTTGATTACTTTTTGTATTATACTTTTGTACAAATATCTAGACATGATGAAGTTCAAAAGCTCAGAATATGAAGCTTCAAAATTATCTCTTAAATGCAAGATTCTTAGTGCCATCGATTACTTGTTGTCTCCTTGTACACATTGCCAAACTTGGTTAAACTAGACAGAGGTGACAATTTTAACGATTTATGTACGAATGGGTCGATGATATAGCTTGTAATTTATTTCAAATGAGATCTACAGAGTCAAATAATTTTTTTTAGCTTAAAGTAGAAGATGTTATAAGGGTTGGAATTCATTCAATGTCTATTATTACTCTTCACCCAACCTCATAAATCATTGTATTTTTTTTTTATAATCATTAACGCAAGTAGCTTTTACTTAAACAAGGATATCATCATAATCAACTATTGGACTCTCTTGCTAGTAATTTTTCTCTTCCTCTTTTTTTAGCTATAGTTTTGAAACTATGTTAGATTTCTATCTATTTCAGATTTTAACCAACTCTCTTGTTCTTTATGTTATTGTAGGCCAATCAAGAGAACATCAGCTGAAAGATCACCTCGTTTTACTGATAGTGGTACTCAGCAGGATAAGGATTTGTTGATAATAAAAAAGAAGAATCAACTGAAAGTGTTGGCGTAAGCAGAGTCCCTCTTCATCTCCCCGGGCACTTGGCAGTGCTGAGGATAGAATCAACTGATGTTAGTTCCACTAGATCCAGAATGTACTTACAAAACAGAAGAAGATCCCGAGGATCTGATCGATACCAGAAACGTTGATACCCGTCTACCAGTGCTGGTTTACGTATCCCATGAGAAACATCTAGGGTTCGATCATAACAAAAAGGCAGGAGTTATGAATGCATTGGTTCGAGCATGTGCTATAATTTCAAACGGGTAGGTTATACTAAATCTCGACTGTGATCACGGGTAGGTTATACTAAATCTCGACTGTGATCATTACATTTATAACTCGTTGGCATTAAGAGAAGGGATGTATTTTATGCTCGATAGGGGTGGTGACAAGATCTGTTATGTTAGTTCCCGCAAAGGTTTGAAGGGATTGACCCAAGTGACAGGTATGCTAATCATAATACGGTGTTTTAGATGTCAGTATGAGAGCTTTAGATGGACTACAGGGTCCTATGTATGTGGGGACCAGATGTATCTTCAGTAGAATTGCTCTTTACGGGTTTAGTCCCCTTCGAGCCACTGAGCACCACAGCTGGTTCGGTGGGAAAAAGATCAAGTTTTCACTGAAAAGATTGAGAAAGAACAAAAATGAAGAGGATACTGAGATGATCTTGCCTATAGTAGATGATCAAAACACTGAAGACGATGAATTGAAATAGGCCTTGATTCCAGAAAGGTTCAGTGATTCTACCTACTTGATCGACTCAATTGCAGTGGCTGAATTTGGAGGACGGTTGATTCACGAGTTACGTGGAAAGTTCAGTCACGGAAGACCATCAGGTTCACTTGCTGTTCAACGAGAGCCTATAGATTGAGCAGCTATTGAGGAAGCGATTAAGGTTGTTACTTGTTTCTATGAAGATAAAACAGAAATCCCACGTAACATGTTATTAGGGCACCAAATCCTCCAAGTATTTTTATCGCCAATTCTCCACACCATGCTCTATATATTTTTACTACAAACTGTCAATAACAATTTGCAATCAATCTGCAGCAGGTATTTCGTCTTATTCTTTCTTTTGTTTTTTCGTTATAAAGATCTTTTTATGTAGTTGTTTCATTGTTCTGCTTGTTATTGTTAGTACATACAACTTGATGTTGTGATTACATCAAAAGAATTAAGAAAGAATTTGATTGGTTGTACATAAATGTTACCGTATTTGATTGCCATGCTTTTAGAGTTTGAACAATCATGTGTGTACATACGACTATTGTTGCATGTTATTTTCTACAAGATAGATAATACAATACTATATTAATTGTTGCATTATCAGTTAGATATCATATGTGTTGTGTAACGCTTTTCATTGCAGTTAGTTCCTGCTGTCAATTAAGTTCTCTCATTTAGGGTGTTTGGCTCAGTTTGTGTAATGTTTTTGTGTGGGCGAACCTTGTTTGTTCCGCTATTAGGTTTTTGGCATTGCTTCCTGTTTATTCACGTAGCTCATGTATTAGATAGGTTGCTTTTATTACTAGCCTATATTGGACTCTAGTTGTGTGAAGGCCTGCAATTGTTTCCTGGTACAGTGGTCTGGTCTTTGCTTGTGTTTTCTCTTCATGGGCTATGTCCCGTGGGGTGGTCTTCTTTATGGTTTTGTTGGTTATAAAAGATGATTTTCAAAAAAAAAATATCAGTTATATATAAAGTGATATTCTAAGTGACTGTGATTAAATGCGTTTTAATTATATCTCTAGGCATGGATCACACTGTTGAACTCGAAAAAGCAAAACATGTTAAGAGTGAGTTGGAAAAACTTGAATGTGGTGAGAACCTTTCTAGATGCTTGTATTCAAGAGATTTCTCTCTATGGGCGAGAGGGCGGTAGTCTAAAAGCACTTTCATTGAAAAAAGTCGCACAAGTACTTAATGAAAACCATAATTTTAGTGTTGACCGTAAGCATATGAAAAATCATTACGACTATCTCAAAGGGAAGTATGGAGCATGGTTACTACTAAGGAACAAGACTAGAAACGTTTATGACCCATAAACTAACATGCTTAATCTAACTGATGAAGAATGGGAGTTAGAAATGAAGGTTACTTTCTTACTTAATATATGTATATATATTTTTTGGCTTAGATATTCGTCGTTGTGTATAGTTATACGTCTTTTTAAAACAAAAAATAGGCACATTGAAGCATTGAGCCATGATGTTTGTGTGTTTACTGATGTAGATATCAGGATTTATAACAGTTTATTCTTTATATTATGTCTCAACTTTAAGTTTTAGGCTGGCTTGTGATTGCGGGGGCTGCCATGGCTTGCATCTGATGTATGCTTGATCCTTTAGGCATTATTTTAGTCAACTTGTGTCTATACTCCAAGAGTATACCAAACTTTAGATAAAAACTTTATGAGTTTGCTTGAGGTAATTGTTTGAAAAATCATCCCTATTAATTGGGTCTTACTCTAAGAGTATATCAACGATTGTGTATTTGTGGTCGATGTTAATTTGCATTGTGGTGTCGCTGATTTTTCTATATATTCATCCACCAGATGGGAGCAGGGTTCAGAGTTTCTTGATGAGGCCGCAGTTCCCTTGATTCATTATATGTGCTTTCGTGTAAAGCTTTATGCACTATTAGGGACTATTAAGAAAGATGTTTAATTGTTTTTAGGCACCACGCCAATTGACACTTTGGCTCGTGGGGTAGATTCTTTTGTCCGGTGTTATTAGTAACTGTGTAATTAGTGGTTTGTTGGTTCGTTTTGTAATACATCTTGTAAGAAATTACTACTATCCCATCTTCATTTTCACTAGAAATACTCGAGTTTCCCATGGTGTTAGTAGTTGCAATTATTCTACAAATCAAGTACTTTGGATTTCAATTGATATATCTGTCAAAACAATGTCTATTCATATGTATTAAATGAAGAGTCTCTATGCCATTTCTACCTGAAACTAGCTACTTGTGATGTAAAAAGTTGCAGCAAAGAAATTTGACTTCATCAGGACTTGCCTTTTATCTCTTAGCATGGATGCGGACCAAAATGTATGCTGGTTAGGATGCAGACATCTTATATTTTTGAATAATTTTACTCAACTCAAAGCTAAAAATTTGTGCGACTTCGGGTCTTTTTTTTTTTTTTTTTTGCTCGACTATAAGAAAGTGTACATTATCCATTATATCAATTAACAAAAACTGTTATATAAAGTTTTTTAAATGATAAATTATACACTTTCTGTATCCTTAAGTGATACTACTTTATGGTTTTCCAAATTCCATACTTTATACCATGTCATTACAATAAAAATCATAACTTTTTTTTTATTGTCACTTGGGAAAATTTTATGCATTTACAACAATTGTTTTCTCAAATATCGACTAAAGGCTAAGAATTTGTGTGACTTGTTTTTGAATAATTTACTCAACTCAAGGCTAAAATTTGTGCGACTTAGGGCCACTTTCATTTTTTTTGCTCGACTAATATAAAGTGTACACTATCCTTTATAATTTTGAATAATTAGCCCGACTAAAGACTAAAAATTTGTGCGACTTAAGACCACTTTCATTTTTTTGCTCGACTGTAATAAAAAAATGTACGCTACCCCTTATATCAAGAGCCCAGTACATTTTTCCTTTCTAAAAATTAATTATGCCAAATAGCATATAATAGTTGCTATTCTTTAAGATACTATAATGTATTTTTGATTTTGTTACATATAAGTATATAATGTAACAGCTAAAATGCAATATTAATTGATTTCTTTTTTATTATCTTCACCAAAATAGATGATTTCCGTATAGTTTATAATTCTTCATTGTCATCTTTACTAAGGAAAAAGTTTAATTGATGTTTAGTTTTTCGAAGAGAACGATTATTTATGTTCTAGCTTCATTTATGTATGCGGTTACATGTTGATACCATAACAAGTCACTCTTAAGCATCAACCAACTATAATACCCACTATTATTCAATTACAAATATCGTCTAAACTACAAAATAAAAAGAAAAATTACATTATATTCTTAATATAAGGAATTACTATTCACCTAAAAATCAGTAATGTGATTTGTATAGGAAATTCCAAGATACAAAGCAAGTTGGAGGCATGTTAGCCATTAACATGCGTAAGACTTCGCCAATGCCCTGAAAACTTCCGGTCCCTGGTCAAATCTGGTGTCATATATGTGTGGGTTCCAACTTCCATCAACTAAATAAGACTGCAAGGGAAGGACTTTCGCTTCAGCTTTCTCATGACGTTTTCCTTTTTGTTAATCTTCCTTAAAGTGTTCACATACTTATAACTATAAAATGAAACAAATAGTCTTCTCCATGTCATCCCAGTTTCCGACAATACCGTGCTCAATCGGGTACTTTAAAGTCAAAATACCTCTCTTGGATTGAGCCCGCTCACCAACATAGGCATCTTTTTGTCCCATTCCAACCATGACACACCAGTGTGACGGGGATGACAGACGATACTTGGGAACACAGCCCTTGGGTCATCATCTCCTGCAAATCCAGCATGCAACGTTTTGTGATTCACTTTATTTAGCCGAAAGAAAAAGATCTTGATACGAAGCTGGCAACTATTAGTTACGTGCAGGATATAAATGTATTGTTCGGAAAATAGAACCTCGGGATGTCCTTAAGTGACGTAAAAACACACATTGCCAAATACATGTCATTGTGTTATTAACCAAAAGGCAAAACCATGACTCTATTTAAAAAAATAAATAAATAAATAAATAATAAAAATAAAAATAAAACAAAAACAAAAAACAAAAAAAACCTTACATTTACCAACACAAGGTCTTTTAACTCAAGAGTGTTTACCTGGAAGATTATATCAGCAAGAGGAAGCTACAACATCACTTGCCTTTATCTTCAAAATTAGATTCAGCAAGAATAGTTTTCGGTTGAGTCACAGCATAAGCTCGAGCTATGTATTTTGGATCTTTTTTAACGACATCAACATACTTTTCAATATAGCTTTTCTTGGATCTTCATCCATCCATGTTTCTTTAATCATGCCACCTTGCTGTAATAGCACTCAGGTTGTTAGAGTCAGTGACCTACGACTACAAGCTAATTATGTTGTTTGTATTTGCAACAATCTAATTTAGAAGGTTGTGGTGTACATATCACCTCTGACTACAGATCTGTAATAACAACTACAACGGAGGTAAATAAAAAGCACTGTCAGAATCAAAGGTGTTAAAACCTTAAAAAGAGAAAAATGTACTGCCTAATATAACTTTTACAATTAGGAGGGATACTAGTTTGGAGGACTATTAAGGGTTCAATATTCTTAGCTTGTTTCCTTTTGGGTATTCTTTATATATAAAATAGTTGTTTAGCCCGCGCGTTGTTGCGGGTGCATCGTGTCATATAAATGCAGAATTTGTCGGCTTATTATTCGGCTAACTAAAGTATCGCAGACTAATCGGCCCTGCATAATCGACATAACCCATTTTGACCCATTTTTACACCTCTGTTGAAACATCTAGTCTTTTTATAAAGGAAAACACTTCCATCCAAATGGTTAAATTGAATCTGATCAGGTTTAGTGAAGCTCCATTTGAAACATATTAACCTCAAACTAGAATATTTGGGAACATATCAGAACAAAGGGTAGGTAGCTTTATCATGTACACAAACTTTGCAAAATTGTATGCAATAACATTGCAGCACTATGTTAAAATGAAGAGTAACTGAGTCAAATCAGTTTTTAGTGATAGAAAAATGGTAAGTTGTAAGGCAACATAACTATTTGACAACATGTAAAGAGAAATTATGAGCATCTCATTGCAATTGTTTTAATAAAGTTTCAATAAGCTCAAGAAACACTATTGAAAAAACTTACATCATCTTGGCCATGAACCTTAGGAGGAGCAAATTTTGAGCGGTAGATCCGAACATTGTCAAAATCGATCCAACAGTGAGTATCTCCTCCACGATCGCATCAACAGTGAGTATCTCCTCCACGAACTGAAAGTTGTGCTGCAGGTTCATTAATTTCAACTGTCCACAACGTGACGAGTTGGTCAGCCTACAAAAAGAAAAATGTATTAACATTGTTTTTGCTTATTTCTTTTACATTTTTGTCAACCCCACATGTCAAGTGGATTGGACCCATAAAATGAGAAACCGAATAATGAATTTCACACGCACCTGTAAACAGAGCTTGAGCTCCAAAAAATAGTAGACATAAAAAAAAAAGAAACTTGACATGAATATTGACAAACTAAATTTTTAAACTTGGCTAAAGTTGGAGCAGAAATAAACAAGTACGCACACTAGAAAATAAAATGGTCAGCATAAGTCTTGGTTACTAGAAACAATACCTAATTTGGAAGCAGTTATAATGCCATGCGTGTCCACAATGACGTTCATCGCCCTGTGGATCTGAATGATACGCACCTTAATCATTCCGTTCACAACTATATCTTCAATACGACAAATGTCTATCAACAAAACAATAATTGCGCCTGTGGTTCAGAATTTTGCAGCTCATCAAAATGCCGAAATCCATTTCATTTGCAGTTGTGAATGCCCTATAAGAATGATGTCAAACGCTTTTTCCAGACTTTTAATCATGGCCACACTTGTTCTTGGCCTCTCCATTTGATCAAACTCATTAAAACGTGTAACAGAATGCTCTTCTTAATACATAATAACATGATGGCATGCATCTTCTTTGGCTTGCAAAGCTTTCTTTTTAGTAGAGACAATTCCAATGATAATCGCAGCAAGCTTATCTTCCCATTCACATAGCAAAGATCCAACCCCACCAGCTGCTGAATAGATGCATTGCTTCTCCTTCTGCTACCTGTGTATAAATGTGATCGCAGTAGAAAGTCAACTTTAACCAAGAATAGTCAAAGTAGTCAAACCACGCGTTTTTCGGTGAGTATAGTGTTTCCCCGGGTCGTTAAGTCCCGACGAGGTGTGAAATGGTGAATCGGTTCAAGTTCATGATCGAGTGATGTGAATGGTGAAGAGATATAGTGGTGCATGAAATAATGAGAAGTACATCTACACTAGAAAGCATGTAATGAAGCATATAAAACAATAACGTAAAGCTATTTTAAACTAGAACGTGTTTAAAACTAAAAATGAATGGTTTATTTAAAAATAAAGTACATGCGTAAAATAAAAAAAACATAAAAAAAATAATAAAAAAAACAAAAAAAAAAAAAAACAAAAGTGAATCTAACGTAATAATAGTCGTACGGGTGCAAAAGCAATTTTCTTACGTACTAGATGACAAAAATAAATTTTAAGGAAAAGAAAATTAATTATTCAATAAAAATTTTAATTATTATAATTTAAAAAATTATTTATCACTAATTAAATTCTAATAAATACTAAAACTATTCTAATAAATCTAAAACTTTTTAGATTAATACTACAACTAAGTTTTGATAACCAAAACCAACGGGTTCAATGCTTATGCTAGAGTGATATTAATGAGACTTGCAAATATCGCCGTAACTATAAGCTAACACACATGGAATTTATGCTCAAAATGAAATGATAAGCAAGCTCAGATAATCAAGGACACAAGTAAACAAGCTAGCAACAAATAAAATGAAACATTTTTTTGTGAGAGGCATTGCTTTAGTTTGCGCAAACTTATCTAAACCAACAGATGGCTTTTTATGCCAAAGGTAGTTTAAAAAGGAGTAGCAGCCAGCAACAGATCACAAAAGCCAAACACCAAGGCAAACATACTTAAACATAATCACAAGCAACACTCAATCAATCATATAACAATCACTACACAAGTTAGAAGATTAAGCTAAAGCAAAAAATCAAAGAAGCTAAGTGCCTACTGATAGCAGCTCAATATTTACTCGCTCAAAGGGGCAACTAGGGGGCTAAATAAGCTGAACAAACTAGCTACTAAGTTCAAATAAAGAGTACATCTAGCGACTCAGTACTTCAGGCTTCCCAAGGCAACAAGAATTCATCTAAAAGCTCAATAATCGAGCAAGATAAGGACTAGTGAAAAACGGGTCAGAAGTGAAATTACCAGGTGCAGGGCAATAAAAGTCCTAATCAGGCAACTTTGGGATTGATTCTACCTATGCAAACGAATTTCAAATATGAATTTTCTTTTTGATATTTAAATATGAGCAACAAGTGAACACAAAATATTAACTTTTATCCGTGTCCAATCAGTATTGAGTTCTAAAATTGATCTAGAAATCTGCTCTATTCTAACCGCTATGAAGATTTTGATTTTTCATGATCTCCTAAAGTTTGTCTAAAGTGATATTTGAAGGATTCTAGGTGACTAAATCAGTTGTAATAAACTAATATGAGGCTAAATTTGAACAAACTAAACAACTTCTATACCTATTTAAAGATTATGCTAACTGGTTTTAGCAGGTTCATGCAATAACTCAAATACTAACCCATTTTGACTCTCTTACTAGCAACTACTAGTTTTTATCTTTTGACTAAATTAGTTTAACTCTAAGTATGCTATCCTAACAGGTTTTAACCACTAATTATCCTAAGATCTCAGAATTCCAAGTTAACCTAAAATCCCCAATCCAAAGTGTAATAGCAAATTTATGCAGCAAATTTAGGAAATTAAGCCATGAAACTGATGATTCACTAATGCTAAGCCAGATTGAAACCAAATAAGCAAAAACAAGTAACAAACAACAGCTAAAATTACCTACAACAGAATTTGCAAAAGTGGAACTAAGAATTGCGAAATTTAAAACAAGATGATAGAACCTTCAAGCACCTAGCTGAACAAGGGGATGTATGAACTGCTACAAGCTCTTCAACTTGCTAACGAGCTAGGTAAGAGTTCATCATTCAATTCGGGCAACTTCCAAATAAAAAGCCTTTCTAATACAAAGGAACTTTTGTGATGTTCTCATTGTGATTTCATTGTTTTTATATTTTATTTAGTACTTTTGAGAGCTTCAGTTAGCTAAGGAATAATTTGAAACAACAAAACAACCTTAAACAAATTTTTTTTTTTGTAAACACTTAAATTTATATTGAAAGTGAAAACTGAAAAAATAGAGCTTGGGATATGGAAACTGAATTACTAATATTAAAATTGAAAGGAGATTACAAATAAAAGTAAAGCATAAAAGAAAAGCATAAAATTACATAAAAATTAACTA
Source organism: Artemisia argyi (assembly GCA_030686995.1). Classification (NCBI taxonomy): domain Eukaryota; kingdom Viridiplantae; phylum Streptophyta; class Magnoliopsida; order Asterales; family Asteraceae; genus Artemisia; species Artemisia argyi. Next base: position 108,000,178 of record CM060678.1, read on the forward strand.
CCCTCTTCAAGGCTTACATAGCCTTTAATTTATACTAAAAATATGACTAGGGAGGGGGTCTTCAAGTGTGCTTCTTTTGTGAGAGAAAACATCATTAGTTAATATTTGTGTTTCTTTGCATCACCTCCTATCCATTGGATTGCCATGGATATCATCACAGCCATCAATTAGTTTTGGTGCCAAAAGAGAGGTGGATTGCCAGCGTGGAAACAAAATATCTCGTGGGATCTTCTGATGGAGCAAAAGGGTGGCTGGAGCAGGTATGTTGGGGAGCATAGGGGACAATTTCATGAAAGGTTGTGGTGTTTTTGTCTTTGGTTCGTTTGCTAGAAAAGAGGAGGGTGGCTGGAGCAGGTATGTTGGGGAGCATAGGGGACAATTTCATGAAAGGTTGTGGTGTTTTTGTCTTTGGTTCGTTTGCTAGAAAAGAGGGAAGGGGAAGATCAGGTTCCTGGGATAGTTAGTAAAAAGGGGTGGATTGGTTGGGCTTGGGTTTTGGGTTATAAGTTTTAGTTTGGGCCAGGAATGGTGAAGTAGTAGGCTAAGGGTTTATGTATTTAGCCTTGGATTAAGTAAGCATGGGTTTACTTTGACTCCTCCTTTAATATCACAGTTGCTCCATTGCTATCTAGTCGCTCAAAACTACATGCTTTCGCTCAAAGTTGTATGTTTTCGCTCAGTTTTCTATCCTTCGTACCTGAAACACATAAAAACACAAGACCAAGGATATCTATATTGTTTTTGGCCATTTTTAGCATTTTTACGTATCAAAGTGGGCGTGAAATGATGAGTATTTGCATACTCATCAAAATGACAGGTATTATAGTACTAGTATAGTAAATAACATCATGATAGAGATAACTCATTTAATTTTTCCCTTTTTAGAACTTCCAGGTCCACTGAGTTGGTTTCATTTGTAAAGCATTGTAGTACATTGTTGATTCAGCAACAATTATAATGTTAAATAATGAGAGATTTGGTGACTGCTTTTAACATGTAGCTATCTTATTTCTTAACAGTAAAATTCTTTAATCTTCCATGTATGCCTTTATTTAAATTCCAAAGTTAAAGAACTAATATTAGATTCTTTAATCTTCCATGTATGCCTTTATTTAAATTCCATAGTTAAAGAACTAACATTACAAAAATAGTGTATAGTTATGGAAAGTCCATAAGCTCAACTTAACCCCTTCATAAGCTAAAAATAGTTAACATATAAGCTTTTTAAGAATTGACTCAAGTCTATAATTTTGCAACAAACTACATAAAATCAAAGAATCCAACCTAATAGACCTGAGTATACTAGTCCATACATATCACAAAAGTTTTAGAATTGACTCAAGTCTATAATTTCAAACTTGCCGTGACTCGAATCGATATTTTCAAACTCACTTTGACTAGACTCCATATTTTCAAACTCACCTTGACTCGGACTTAATTATATACTCCACAAAGTTTTGATTTCAGTAATCTATATCATATCACAACCACATATAATCAACATTTGCCCATGTCATCTATTTTACAGTTCAACAAACATCAATATAAGCAATTAACAACATCCTTACATATGTTTTATCTAAACTATTACGCGGATTAGCCTAAGCCCTTGAATCCCACTATGCCCAAACTCATGAACCGTCAATTCCTGCTGGGAAGCGCGAATGTTATAAATAGATCTATTGGTGGTGACTCCCCCGTTCGGTTTGACCGGATAGGCAAACGCGAGCGTATAACATGTCGAATTACAAGTGTAACGGGATAAACACTTGCCGGGCCTTTATATTTAACATGCTTCTAGAGCATGCACACTGTTATAGCTTCGGTTGCATGAACTTAGCGCTAGCGTAATAGACTATTTTTCTATGTGATATTATATTTGTTGTAATGATCACACACTCTACTCATGGTCCACAATCCTGATTTTACTGTAAGGTAAACTTTATTTTTATGACATTATGAGTTACACAATGGTCACAAAACTCTCTATTGTACTCACAACACTATTGTTTTAATACAACTTATGAACTCACCAACCTCGTGTTGACACTCTTTAGCATGTATTTTCAGGTTTTAAGCAATGGCACGCTACTGGAGGTTTTGGCAGGGCTTGGCATGGTCATAGAAGACTCTGATATTCACTTGGGGACCGTTTTAAACTATTTTAAGGGCCTACTTCCGCACTACTATTAAAAATGTAAATTCAACATTTTTGATTAAGCTATTTTATTCTAAATGATTCAAGTGAAAACCCTTTTTGAACTTGTGTTGTAATACCAATTGAGTTACACCCCAGCTACACGTATGCTTCCGCTGGACCCGATCATGGGGGTGTGACAGATTGGTATCAGAGCTTTGGCTATAGCGAACTAAGTGTTTTTAAAACCTAGACTATAGCTACTTTCAAGAAAACTTAACCCTATGACCGTCACGTGCCTGCCTGCCAAGCTGAAGCCTCATTTGTGGTTAGTTGCTGACATAGAGGATGAGATTTGTATCTCATTATCTGATATATTATATTCACTTATTATAGTTGATTACTATAATTGTCTTTCATATAAGCATGCTCATGTATCGTATATGTCACCACGTTATGCTTTTCCTTGCATAGCTTCATAATTTGACCTCGAGTTTGGTCACTTGCTTTTGTCTTTCAGAACGTCTTGGTATTTGGGAAGGACATAGTCTTAGTATAACTGAGCTGAGTATTTCAAAATTCATGGAACCTCGGTGGAATATAGACTGGTCATCTATATTCAACCCGGGATAGTGAGATACAGGCTGACCACCTATGTCTGACTCAGAAATGAATTTTGCAATACTGAGAATGGTTATAATAAAATTCTGTCTGGATTGAATTCTCTACTCAATTTCCAAATGTTTCATTTACGTGTGTGTAAACACTCGTTGGCAGAACATTCATACTTTTCACCATCTCGTTAACCACCGATTGGAAGCACGCCAACTGGTCATTTCATCTCATGGACATTTACGTCTATGCACGATACACTTATATCACAGTATTTTCTTTTATCACAATCTCATTTTGTCGCAGTTGTCACAATCTTATCCCTTCTCACCCTCATTATCATTTCCCTTCCCCATCCCCATATATATATAAGGATTTAGCTAACACTCTATAGACTCCGATGTCACTCATCCCTCACTACTCCCTATATTGATAAGTGGATATTATCAATGACCTCCCTAGGAAAGACTTTCCATACCATCTAAAAGGAGGATCCCTCGGTACATTGAAATCATTCAAAACTCAACAAAAAAATCTCACGATACCACAAAACCATTCGAACCACTATCACTGGCCTGATTGCCACAATTCCACCATCTGGAAAGTATTGGCTTGATTGAATTACAAGATTTGTTTAGATGCAAATGCTCACTAAGCAACACCATAGAGATAAATCCAACCTCCTAACCAAGACTATAGATTGAACATGTCCTCACCAATAGACTTTATTTAAACATGTTACAGACCTATGCATTTGTGCAGACATACACACCTGACTATTTTATCCTCTTAATACTTTCAATTTTAAATGGATTTTTCTCCAAACTACCATTATACAAAACATATATCTTGTAAGAAATACTTTTCTGAGGCACTTATTTTGACAAGCAAATTCCTTTTGGTTAACCTTTCACAAAACTATTGAATGTTAGGAAATTTTAAACATCAATCTTTGATAAACCATACTATCCACTTTATATTGAAAATAGTCCTATCTTGCATAACTACTAAATTTTGAAACATCGAGAAAAAAAGGTTACTTGGAAAGCCGGTTGCTTGAAGTTGTAAATTTATTTACTCAGGGAAGGTTTATGAACAAAACACCCAATCTCCAAAACAAACTTTGAAAATCAATCACTATATTACATCTCTTATACCTTTAGGGGTTTGTGATTTATAACTTGGGGAAAATCTTAGTAATGGAGACTAAGCATCGTAGGTGGAGAGAGACTCAATTCATGACATCCTGCGGAGGATCGCAACCTTATCCTAATCTGTTATTTTCAACAACACCCTTTGACGGACTTAACCCTGTAAGTCTTTCAAAACAAGATTCATGATACCCATTTCAATTATTCCTAATAAAGGAATTTGATTCACCTCAACTCCTAGCGATTTCATTATGATCTCTTTGGAACCACACCACCTATCATCTGTAGACCAATGGTTAGAATTTGAGATCGATTCAAACATAGGAAGATATGCTCAGGACATGAGTGATTGACTCTAGAAATGGTTGGACTTACCATTTGCCATAAATCGGACTCTTTTACAACCATAGTTACCACACGAGCTTAGAGACCACATCATTTGAAGCACTCAACGGTCGAAGTGTCAACCTCCATTGACGGATTGAAATTTGGAAAAAAAAAAAAAAAAAAAAAAAAAAAAAAAAAAAAAAAAAAACCAACTCACTAGTCCAGTAAGCATTCATGAACCCGATATACACTGGATCATTCAACATTTCTGACAGAGTAGGCCTGGTGGCCGTCAGACTTGAACCTTGTTAGAGCTCAATAGCTTACACGATAAGAATCATCACCTTTTCACCAATACAACTTCGGAGACCAACACAAACTGAACTTCGGGACGAAGTTCCTTTTAAGGGGTGAGACTGTAACAACCTACATTTTTGGGACATTTCTCCTATTCACTATTCATTGGTTACTATTCATCACTTACTATTCACCGGTCACTATTCATCATTTTACTATTCATCGTTTTCGGAGTCAGTTTGTGATTCCGAGAAGCGTTCAGAAATTTTACTATTCATGTGACACTATTCATTTCCGGAAGGAAATCACTATTCACGATTGTCGTTCGTCATTTCGTAAACTGAGTTTACGAGTCTTCAAATTCGCGTAACCAGTTAGGTTTAGCTGCGAATTCATGCATCATTCATTAATGACACTTGATATAGACTGGAATAGTCTACACATCATCATCACTTGAGAACCTACACGGATATGCATTATTTCCATTTACGTATGCTTAATTGGTAATTAACGATACCACTCAGTTTTACTACTAACGTATACCCAATACTCCCGACTATGATCCTAACATATTTACATACTCATAATAATAATATAAAAATTATATTATTAATTTACCTGGTGTTTTAAAATCAATGGCTATACTTTACGGTCGGAGCTTATAACTCCGTCGGTTTGCGCTATTTCAATTCAATAATTATTTTAACACCCGATTCTTGCAAGGAATAATATTTTACAACTTTTACAACTTCGTCGTAATCTATTTCACCTCGGTGACATTTATTTCAAGATAACTCGGTACCCGATAACACATAAAATACAAAATATCTAACTTATACATACAAAGGGGAGACAAGCTTATTAATGAAGCCACCAACAAGCCACCCTTTTTCCCTCCTTTTGCCGCCCCTATGTCCCCCCCTTGGACCACTTTTTGACCAAGACTTAGACCTAGTTCATATATATATCATCATACTCCACCATTTACACCATTTTCACTCTAATACATCAACACCTAGCCAAAAATTTCTCCCATCTTTTCTCTCCTCTCTAAAATTTCGGCCAAGATCAAGAAACAAAGAAGAATCCATATATTTTTGAAGATCAAGTGTTTAATCAAGTCCTAATCAAGATCTAGTGGGGGTTTTGTGGTAAAAACCCAAGATTATTAATCAATTTCTCATCAAATCACCTCAAATCTTCAAGTAAGCTTCAAAAACATTTTTGATCTTTTCATACTTTCATTTACTTTATATTTTTATGTATTTTCAAGATATATTGGTAAAACATGCAAGTATGTAAGATCCATACCACTTATTACTCATTTTGTTTTTATAAACATAGATCTATAATTTTTATTAACAATCTCATGAGATCCACCAAGATTGGTGATGTTTAGGAACCCATGACACCCTAAGAAGGTGTATGGTAGGATTGGGTATTTGTGAAGTTGATTTGAGATAGTTTGGTTAAACCTTGAACAAGTTACAAACTCGGAAAGTTGATTTTTACAACTATATAAAAGCTACTGTCCCTTTTTGTTAAACGTGGGAAACTCAGGGTCTAGGGTGTAACTTTGGACCAAAAATTTAGAAAATACATTCCGAGACGAAACTATGGCCGAAAACGGGGATAAAATCCGAGTTACGACGAAAAAGATATGCTATTTTCAAGATTTATGACGAAAACTATATTTTCTGAAAATGTTGAATCTGTCCCGATTTTTCTATCTAGGAAAACTGAGATTTAATGATATCTATACTAGCCGAGACCTTGAGAAACCTAAAGTATACTTGAATACCTTCGCGGGGATATAAAGAACATAGAAAACGGCTTATAACGAAAAAGATACGAGTATTTGAAATCCGACGATATATATATATTTCCATCAGCTTTTTACACTAATAGAGTTTTGACGTAAACTGTCTTTGGAAGACACCACTTTCACGGCTGTTTTTCTTTATGATCGGATCAGTTTGAGTCCGAGCCGTAGTTTTATGAAATCAAGATCTCCCAGCAAGCTTTTCAAATCAATTGGCCGTTTGATCATTGGACTCGTAACGAATAAACTACGACCTCATCTATATACCCGATAAACTATATATATTTTGACAGCTTTCGCTATAACGAAATTTTCTAAGTGTTGAACATAATATTTTTAAATAGCAACAATAAGAGTCGATTCTCTCATTGATCAAGACCCGTATAGCCAAAAGTTAAATAACACGACTTCAAGATATTGTTACAAGGTTTTCAAAAACGCCGAGCTTGACCATTAACACTTAACGTACAATATTTCGCGACTAGTTTTGCGAGGCCATTTTGGTCATATTTTCAAGTAATGAAAATGTTATTTTTGCAGCGAAAACCTTACATTTACTGATAAAACACCAAACGAGGATCGTGGAGTACCTTTTCAACACAACTACATGAAAAGTGGTTATTAACTTAACGAGACGTCAAAAGACGTATTTGTCGACGATAAACGTTATTTTCCAAACTAATGAGTGGTATCGATAACATACGTACTTGCATGTGTAGCATCATTTCATTTCTTACATTAGAAACTATCATTCATATTAGGTTGCGATTAGAGATCGTGCCTCATTTCAGTGTATCCACTTTTGTCATCATAGCTATCGCACCAGGTGAGTTCATACCCCCTACTTTTACTTGTTTTTATAACTGTTTTGGGGGAGAATACATGCTCGTTTTTAACTAAACTCGATGTTTGTTTTATTTGAATGCGCAATACTTGATTGATTATTCAAATGCACCTATGTGTATATTGGTTGCATACTTGATTATTTTCTAACATAAACAAGTGTTTTATAAACATGCAACACACTTTATGAACTCTTGCTTTTATGCAACACACTTTATGAACTCTTGCTTTCATGCAACACACTTCATAAACTCTTGCTTTCATGCAACACACTTTATGAACTCTTGCTTTCATGCAACACACTTTATGAACTCTTGCTTTTATGCAACACACTTTATAAACTATTGCTTTTATGCAAACACTTTTATGGACCATACTGAAACATATGTTTTATCTAAACTATTACGCGGATTAGCCTAAGCCCTTGAATCCCACTATGCCCAAACTCATGAACCGTCAATTCCTGCTGGGAAGCGCGAATGTTATAAATAGATCTATTGGTGGTGACTCCCCCGTTCGGTTTGACCGGATAGGCAAACGCGAGCGTATAACATGTCGAATTACAAGTGTAACGGGATAAACACTTGTCGGGCCTTTATATTTAACATGCTTCTAGAGCATGCACACTGTTATAGCTTCGGTTGCATGAACTTAGCGCTAGCGTAATAGACTATTTTTCTATGTGATATTATATTTGTTGTAATGATCACACACTCTACTCATGGTCCACAATCCTGATTTTACTGTAAGGTAAACTTTATTTTTATGACATTATGAGTTACACAATGGTCACAAAACTCTCTATTGTACTCACAACACTATTGTTTTAATACAACTTATGAACTCACCAATCTCGTGTTGACACTCTTTAGCATGTATTTTCAGGTTTTAAGTAATGGCACGCTACTGGAGGTTTTGGCAGGGCTTGGCATGGTCATAGAAGACTCTGATATTCACTTGGGGACCGTTTTAAACTATTTTAAGGGCCTACTTCCGCACTACTATTAAAAATGTAAATTCAACATTTTTGATTAAGCTATTTTATTCTAAATGATTCAAGTGAAAACCCTTTTTGAACTTGTGTTGTAATACCAATTGAGTTACACCCCAGCTACACGTATGCTTCCGCTGGACCCGATCATGGGGGTGTGACAATGAGATGTTAAACAAATCAGACGAGATGATATTGACCTAAACGGATGAGGCGATATGATATTGACATACATGAGATGTTAAACGGATGAGTATAGATGTTATTGACATCTATGAGATGTTAAACGGATGAGTAGAGATGATATTGACATACATGAGATGATAAACGGATGAGTCTACATGATATTGACAAACATGAGATGTTAAACGGATGAGACGACATGATATTGACATACATATGCTATTAGACAAACGAGTCGATATGACATTGACATACATGAGATGTTAAACGAATCAGAAAAGATGATATTGACATACATAAAATGTTAATTGGATAAGACGAAATGATATTGACATACATGAGATGTTAAACGGATGAGACGAGATGATATTGACATACATGAGATATTAAACGGATGAGACGAAATGATATTCACATACATGGGATGTTAAACGGATGAGATGACATGATATTGACATACATGAGATGTTAAACGAATCAGAAAAGACGATATTGACATACATAAGATGTTAAACGGATAAGACGAGATGAGATTGACATACATTAGATGTTAAACGGATGAGTCTAGATGATATTGAAATACATGAGATGTTAAACGGATGAGACGACATGATATTGACATACATGAGATGTTAAACAGATGAGTCGATATGATATTGACATACATGGGATGTTAAACGGATGAGACAAGATGATATTGACATACGTGAGATGCTAAACGGATGAGACGAGATGATATTGACATACATGAGATATTAAACGGATGAGACGAGGTGATTTTGACATACATGGGCTGTTAATCGGATGAGATGACATGATATTGACATACATGAGATGTTAAACGAATGAAACGAGATGAAATTGACATACATGAGATGTTAAACGGATGAATAGAGATGATACTGACATACATGAGATGTTAAACGGATGAGTTGAGATGATATTGACATACATGAGATGTTAAACGAATCAGACGAGATGATATTGACATACATGAGATGTTAAACGGATGAGTAGAGATGATATTGACATACAGGAGATGTTAAACGGATGAGTTGAGATGAGATTGTCATACATGAGATGTTAAACGGATGAGTCTATATGATATTGACATACATGAGATGTTAAACAGATGAGACGACATGATATTGACATACATGAGATGTTAAACAGATGAGTCGATATGATATTGACATACATGAGATGTTAAACGAATCAGAAAAGACGATATTAACATATATAAGATGTTCAACAGATGAGACGAGATGATATTGACATACATGAGATGTTAAACGGATGAGTCTTGATGATATTGACATACATGGGATGATAAACGGATGAGATGACATGATATTGACATACATGAGATGTTAAACAGATGAGTCGATATGATATTGACATACATGGGATGTTAAACGAATGAGAAAAGGTGATATTGACATGCATGAGATATTAAACGGATGAGACGAGATGATATTGACATACAAGGGATGTTAAACGGATGAGATGACATGATATTGACATACATGAGATGTTAAACGGATGAGACGAGATGAAATTGGCATACATGAGATGTTAAACGGATGAATAGAGATGATGTTGACATACATGAGATGTTAAGCGAATCAGACGAGAAGATATTGACCTAAACTAATGAGGCGATATGATATTGACATACAAGAGATGTTAAACGGATGAGTATAGATGTTACTGACATCTGTGAGATGTTAAACGGATGAGTAGAGATGATATTGACATACATGAGATGTTAAACGGATGAGTCTATATGATATTGACAAACATGAGTTGTTAAACGGATGAGACGACATGATATTGACATACATGAGCTGTTAGACAAACGAGTCGATATGATATTGACATACATGAGATGTTAAACGAATAAGAAAAGATGATATTGACATACATAAGATGTTAAACGGATAAAACGAGATGATATTGACAAACATAAGATGTTAAACGGATAAGACGAGATGATATTGACATACATTAGATGTTAAATGGATGAGTCTATATGATATTGACATACATGAGATGTTAAACGGATGAGACGACATGATATTGACATACATGAGATGTTAAACAAATGAGTCGATATGATATTGACATACATGGGATGTTAAACGGATGAGACAAAATGATATTAACATAAAAGAGATGTTAAACGGATGAGACGAGATGATATTGACATACATGAGATATTAAACGGATGAGACGAGTTGATATTGAGATACATGGGATGTTAAATGGATGAGATGACATGATATTGACATACATGAGATGTTAAACGGATGAGACGAGATGAAATTGACATACATGAGATGTTAAACGGATGAGATGACATGATATTGACATACATGAGATGTTAAACGGATGAGACGAGATGAAATTGACATACATGAGATATTAAATGGATGAGTTGAGATGATATTGACATACATGAGTTGTTAAACGAATCAGACGAGATGATATTGACATAAACGGATGAGGCGATATGATATTGACATATATGAGATGTTAAACGGATGAGTATAGATGTTATTGACATCTATGAGATGTTAAACGGATAAGTAGAGATGATATTGACATACATGAGATGTTAAACGGATGAGACGACATGATATTGACATACATGAGATGTAAAACAAATGGGTCGATATGATATTGACATACATGAGATGTTAAGCGGATGAGACGAAATGAAATTTACATACATGAGATGTTAAACGGATGAGTAGAGATGATATTTACATACATGAGATGCTAAACGGATGAGTTCAGATGATATTGACATACATGAGATGATAAACGGATGAGTTAAGATGATATTGACATACATGAGATGTTAAACGAATCAGACGAGATGATATTGACATACATGAGATGTTAAACGGATGAGTAGAGATGTATTGGCATACATGATATGTTAAACGGATGAGTTGAGATGATATTGACATACATGAGATGTTAAACGGATGAGTTGAGATGATATTGTCATACATGAGATGTTAAACAGATGAGTCTATATGATATTGACATACATGAGATGTTATAAGGATGAGACGACATGATATTGACATACATGAGATGTTAAATAAATGAGTCGATATGATATTGACATACATGAGATATTAAACGGATGAGACGAGATGATATTGACATACATGGGATGTTAAACGGATTTGATGACATGATATTGACATACATGAGATGTTAAACGGATGAGACGAGATGAAATTGACATACATGAGATGTTAAACGGATGATATTGACATACATGAGATGTTAAATGGATGAGTCGACATGATATTGGCATACATTAGACGTTTTACGGATGATATTGACATATATGAGATATTAAAAGGATGACACGAGATGATATTGTCATACATGATATGTTAAACAGTTGATATTAACATACATGAGATGTTAAATAATTGTGTCGAGATGATATTGATATACATGAGATGTTAAACGGATGATATTGACATACATGACATGTTAAATGGACGAGTCGAGATGATATTGGCATACATGTGATGATAAATGGGTGATATTCATATACATGAGATGTTAAACAGATTATATTGACATACATGAGATGCTAAACGGAAAAGTCGAGATGATTTTGACATACATGAGATGTTAAACGGATGAGTAGAGATGATATTCACATACATGAGATGTTAAATGAATGAGTAGAGATGGTATTGACATACATGAGATGCTAAACGGATGAATCGAGATGATACTGACATACATTAGATGTTAAACAGACGAGTCAAGATGATATTGACAGACATGAGATGCTAAACGGATGAGTCGAGATGATATTGACATACATGAGATATTAAACGGATGAGTCGAGATGATATTGACATACATGAGATGTTAAATGGATGACTACAGATGATACTCACATACATGAGATGCTAAACGAATTAATCGAGATGATACTAACATACATGATATGTTGAACGGATGAGCCGAGATGATGTTGACCTACACTAGATGTTAAATGGATATAAGAGTCGAAATGATATTGACATACATGAGATGTTAAATGGATAAGTCGAGTTGATATTGACATACATTGGATGTTAAACGGATGAGTCGAGATGATATCGACATACATGAGATGCTAAACGGATAAGTCGAGATGATATTGACATACATGAGATGTTAAATGGATGAGTAGAGATGATATTTGTAGCCTCTCGTAATTTTCCCCAACGGTTAGTAAATACTTACAAGTTATTACGTTATTTAAATACCCACTTTTACGTGTAATTTTTTTTATATATATATTAGACTTGATATATAAATCACAACGGTAAATTGTGATTTATCTTTTTCTTAGAAACGTTGCTTGCACACAAACCTAGATAGTCTAATCATCGCGAATATATTTTAAACGTTTATATTTTTATAATATATGTTTCGATTAAATACCGTACAATATTTATATATTCCCGAAGCTTACGAAAATTCTCGAGACTACCCACTAATATTATTGGACCGTAACCCGACCCTTGAAATTTACTAAGTGGGCCCCCGTAACCCATTGGGCCACTTAAACCCAACTATGAACCAAACGGACCCTTTTATATATATTTTTTTTCTTTTCTGCTGGGCCAGACGAAACCCCAAGCCCAACAGGCTTTTAAGCCTAAACACACCCTTATAAAATTTTCTTTTCTTTCTTTCTTTGTTTGTGCCAGTCGCGACCAAGCCAAGGAGACCCCTCGTTATTTTGTGATTTCTACACACGACACCATACTATTTTTACATGTCTTGATTTATGACCCAGCAACATTTAGGAATGACAAATCTCATTCCATAACTCACACGTTTAGTCATCCAAATCTGGCCAAAGTAAACCTTAAAAAAAACCATTTTGCCAAACTTACAAAAACGTGTCATAAACTTCCCTAGCACCTCACAAGCCACCCAATGACTTATAACCTGACTCAAATACACAGTAGAGTGCCAGGAATGAACAGAGAATTATATGACACATTCTCTTGTTTGTTTACTTGCGATTGGGTATAGAAAAGGTGCCACACCTTGGAAACGAGCCAACACACAAACACTTGTGACCCTTTGTACTTATCCTCACCTTCCAAACTCACTATATAACCTCACCATGCAATCTCAGTTCCTTTCACAAACACATACGTACCAAATAACTATCATACGTGAAGTGTAGCCATCAAGTTTGGGACGAACCTTTTGCCCATTATACGAGGTGTAGAAGTGATCCAAGAGAACCCAGTTTGCTCGTCTTGAACCTTTGCTGAGTCGTGTACCAAGCTGTATTGATCCTTTGTACCAATTCGAACCGAGCATTACGAAAACTCCACCCCTAGTGGTGAGGTGAGACATGGAGAACCCTTGTTTTTATTTTATTTTCATTTCGTACGTTTTCTTTTCTCATTTATTTCGAAATATATAAACACGACACCCACATATTATTCGACTTACATATAGTTTGACACGTTAACTATATAGAATAACCAAGATTCGACCCTAAAACTAACGTCTACTTAATTATTTTTACACGATTATATGTCCCTTGACCCTTTCGTATAAATGGAAAAGACTTAGAATATTTCTAAGTCTTGAAAACAGTTTTGATAAATGAGTTTTCACAAACACTTTGGTCTCGTTAAATTCAAATTCGACACATAACCTATATGTTTTATTGCTCGACCTCATTTTCACCTTGGTGAACAATTGAGGGACACTTTTCATTCGACCTAACAAGCTCATTTGAACCATTTACTCGACCCTTTTTGAACCTGCCTAAAGCAGTTTTTGTATGAAACTAAATAAGCCAAGTGGGCTTATTAGCCCGATAAGCTGGTCTTAACAGCTTGTCACCATCATTTTTATAACATAAAATATGACCCAAACTCAGGCCCAAAAGTCTCGATAGTCCAATGGACCAAAATTTGTTAACGGGCCAAGACTTGTTCTCGTTAAGGCCCAATTTAGAAAATAAGTGAAATATAAGCTAATAAGCTGTTGTAATAAGCTTATTGGAATGTCCTGGGCTTATTTAAGAAGTCAAAATGTTAAACTTTTAATTTGGTGAAATTTGGACTAACTTTGCAAAATTTCTTAAACCGAGGGACTAAAAGTGTAAAATTGCAAACTTGTGGTAAAAACTATAATTATTGAATTTATGGGTTAGAAACTGTAAATAATAAAACTTGGAGTTGAGAAATGTAAATATTGATACTTTTTGACCTAAAATGTAAATTATATATATTTTGGACTAACGGTGTAAAATATATATCGTTAGGGTTAAAAGTGTAAATTGGCAAAACTTAAAGGAATTTTCTGTAAATATTATTTTACAAAAATAATATTAACCTTTTACATATATAAACATATAATTAATATAAACATAAACTTATATATACGTTATATATTCGTAATTAAAATTAAACGATATAACGATACATTATTTATTTCTTGTAAAACGATACGTCTATTTTTATATCAATCATCAATCATTTTATTTACATATAACTTTATTTTTTGAACTTCAAACATTTAAACAAACACGAGATTCGTTTATAATTAAATGTCTAACATTCGCGATAAAACCAGATTTAGACTATCAACTGAAACTTGCATTATCTTTTAGGTTGTGTTGTGTGAAGCCGTTTCCTTGCTTTGTTGAGACTACGATACCACTGTACTACTAAGGTGATTTCATAGGCCACTCTTTAACTATTTTCCCGTGGGGGAGATACATGCTTAAAACTCGATCACAAGTCTTTTATACCGGGTATTGAAATACCGTCAGGCCAATGTTATTTGCTTAAGTTACTATTGTCAGAAGTCCCTCGATCATGAACCTTAATCACTTGAAGGGTGAACGTAAATAATTGTGGATAGTACTATTAGTGATTGACAATCCCCGTTTGGTTGTTGGAGAAAACACCAGGCGCACTTTATTGTTCTTATAAATAGGTTATTGACAAATACCTATCTTTGGGGGCCTATTACTTACCATCATAATCCACATTTATGATTGGCTGTTAATCGTTGAGTATCATGAGCTTAAGGCAATAACAGGAACATTGATTTTTTTTAACATATTGATTGTATGTGATTACAATACATTCTTAACTTGTGATTCAAACTCTTAAACTCAAACCTATGAATATCACTCAACTTTATGTTGACTTTAGCATGTTTATCTCAGGTAACTAAACAAGACGGATCTGGATGGCACGGAGTGGGCAAAAGCATGACAAGGACCATAATAAACTACTTATTTTCCTTCAGAATAAAACATGTTCTTAACTTAATAATGTCTTGTATCCCAGATATTTGGTATTTTGAAATAAATTAAACTTTAATACATCACTTTGTGATGTTTACTATAATTGTGACAAAGATCCTTGAAGTAATACCCCGAAAGTCTTCCGCTGACATGTTAAGTCTTCCGCTGTTATTAACGACTTTTGGGGGTGTTACAATATTCACATACATGAGATGCTAAACGAATTAATTGAGATGATACTAACATACATGATATGTTAAACGGATGAGCCGAGATGATGTTGATCTACACTAGATGTTAAATGGATATGTGACATGTTAAACGGAAGAGTTGAAATGATATTGACATACATCAGATGTTAAATGGATGAGTCGAGTTGATATTGACATACATTGGATGTTAAATGGATGAGTCGAGATGATATTGACATACATGAGATGTTAAATGTATAAGTCGAGATGGTATTGACATACACTAGATGTTAAACGGATGAGTCGATATGATATTGACATACATGAGATATTAAACGGATGATATTGACATACATGAGATGTTAAACGGGTGAGTCGAGATGATATTAACATGCATAAGATATTAAACAGTTGATATTGACATACATGAGATGTTAAATGGATGAGTTGAGATGATATATACATACATGAGATGTTAAATGGATAATATTGACATGCATGAGATGTAAAACGGATGGATCAAGATGATATTGACATACATGAGATGCTAAACGAATGATATTGACATGCAAGGGATGTTAAACGGGCCAGTCAAGATTATATTGACATACACGAGATGTTAAAGAGATGATATTGACATACATGTTTTGTTAAACGGACGAGTCAAAATGATTTTGACATAAATAAGATGTTAAACGGATGATATTGACATACATGAGATGTTTAACAGATGATATTGACATACATGAGATGTTAAACAGATTATATTGACATACATGAGATGCTAAACGGATAAGTCGAGATGATTTTGACATACATGAGATGTTAAACGGATGTGTAGAGATGACATTCACATACATGAGATGTTAAATGGATGAGTAGAGATGATATTGACCTACATGAGATGCTAAACGGATGAATGGAGATGATACTGACATACATGAGATGTTAAACGGATGAGTCGATATGATATTGACATACATGAGATGTTAAATGGATTATATTGACATACATGAGATGTTAAACGGATTAGCCAAGATGATGTTGACACACATGAAATGTTAAACGGATGATATTGACATACATGATATATTAAACGGATGATATTGACATACATGAGATGTTAAACGGATGAGTCGAGATGATATTAACATGTATGAGATGTTAAACGGTTTATATTGACATACATGAGATGTCAAACGGATGAGTCGAGATGATATTTACATACATGAGATGTTAAACGGATGAGTCGATATGATATTGACATACATTACATGTTAAACGGACGAGTCGAAAGGATACTGACATACATGAGATGTTAAACGTATGATATTGACATACATGAGATGTTAAATGGATGAGTCGAGATGATATTGGCAAACATTAGACGTTTTACGGATGATATTGACATATATGAGATATTAAACGGATGACTCGAGATGATATTGTCATACATGATATGTTAAACAGTTGATATTAATATACATGAGATGTTAAGCGATTGAGTCGAGATGATATTGACATACATGAGATGTTAAACGGATGATATTGACATACATGACATGTTAAACGGATGAGTCGAGATGATATTGACATACATGAGATGTTAAACGGATGAGTCGAGATGATATTGACATACATGATATTTAAAAGGATGAGACGAGATGATATTGACATACATGAGATGTTAAACATATTAGGCGACATGATATTGTCATACATGAGATGTTAAACATATTAGTAAAGATGCTATTGACATACATGAGATGTTAAATTGATGAGTAGAGATGATATTGACATACACGAGATGTTAAACAGATGAGACGAGATGATATTAACATACACGAAATGTTGAACGGACGAGTCGAGATGATATTGACATACATGAGATGTTAAACACATGAGTCGAGATGATATTGACATACATTAGATGTTAAACGGATGAGTCGACATGATATTGATATACATTAGATGTTAAAAGGGCGATTCGAGATGTCATTGGTATACATGACAATATTACAAAGTTAGTCAAGATTTCATACTAGATCAAAAAACGAGAAGTCTTTCGTTGTTAGTCCGGAATTTTGAAAATTACGCCGGTTGTCCAGATTTCTAAACTATCGTTAGTTTTGCTCATTATCTTGGTCCTCACGTGCAAACCACACCTAGGTACTTTGTCTTAACACTTTTTTTTTTCCTTATTCACTTTGATGGCTACTCTAGGAAACTATAGCAAACATAATTTTGGTACTTTTACTTAAAAAGAAATCAAAAAATTATACTTTGTAATACATCAAGGGAGTTGACTTTCGATAATATAAATATTTACTTTTTTACCTACAATTAAATTATTTGTTGTTTTTTTTATTTTTAAAAAGCAGTATTTTAGAGCTAAATAAATTTCACAAAATAAAGTTTATATAAAATAATTTGTCTAAGTGACTTATAGCTACAAATACGAGGATGATTTAAAAAAAAATAGCACATATTAATATGACTAATCTGTTTGTGAAGTTTATTTTGTAAAATTATGTTCTTATATATAAAAACAACTTATGCTAACTATCCTAAATTCCCAATTTTTATTTCCCGCACTCACCTGTCACAAAAGTCCCGCCAAAATTTTCCTAAAATTTTTGTTACTCTACTTTTACCGCCTACCTCACAAACACCACAAAATTCAAGTTCCCTCAAATAGTATTTTTCAGTCTTTGCAATACAACCCTCTCTAATTTCCCCCAACTCTTTAAATCAACTGCGTTCCACACAAAGAAACCACACAAAGAAAGCATATCTATTTTCCTCCAAGCACACACATAGTGAACCGCCACAACCACCTGCAGCCAATAATCCCTCATCCATCGTAGAATCAACCATCAACTATGTCTCTCGATCCTTGTCTATCGACTATCGTTCTTCAAACTCTAACCTTAAAAGGTAACAATCTTTCCTTCAAGTAATGAGTTACTTGTTCAATTTAAAGTGTATTGATTTAGGGTTACCAAATATGTGATATTTGGGCAATGTGATAATGTGGTATGTCTTTTTTTTTTTTTTTTTTTTTTTTTTTTTTTTTTTTTTTTTTTTTTTTTTTTGCGTTTGATAATGATTTTTTTATTTGAAAATAATATATATATCTTTCTTTTGTGTAAATCTTACGGATTTTATGATGCCCAACAACTGCTCGATAAAATGCGTGAATGAGATTTTTTTTTTAATTATTTTTTTTGCTGCTAATTAGTGGTGGAAATACTTTGCAACATTGTGAGTTTTATAGTAAATGTTGGTAACTTGGTATCCTTTAAAATATTTGTCTTTATTTCAATTAGCACACTTTTAATAGATCTTGATGGAAAAACTCTGCAACGTTGTGAGTTTTTTAGTAATTGTTGCTTATTATGATACAAGCTATGTTTGTTTGTTAACTGCGAGCTTTACCTGAATGGGAATGCTTTAAGTTTTGAGTGTTTGTAAGTATGTGAATGTACTTTAGAAAGTGAGAGGCTTTATTTGTGGGATTGCAATCAAGGTTATGAAACGAAAGTGCACAATATAATTAGAAAATTGAATTAAGTCATGGATTTCAGTTGCTAAAATAATCTATGTGAAATGGTACTAATCATTGTTGATCACTTCATTAAGAGCTAATGGTATTCTGAAAATGTTAAACATTCTTACTGGTGTTCGGGTGAGCATCAGTTCTGTACTATGTTTTACTCTTTTGTGTTTGTGTGTTTCATTGCTATAGTATCATCAATAGGTAGAAAAACAGTTGGCTTGGGTGACGGGTCAAAATATGGATTCATAGACCCGTCAAAACTTTTGTTGTTAATATATTTTGAGCCCTGTCAACAGTTAATATATCATGAATCACAAAAACTATTATATCCATTCTATTTGATACCATGGCTTAGGAGATTGTAAATAAACTTTTTGATCGTTTCCCTTTTTAGCCATGCTTTTAATTTTACCAATTTGACTCATATATATGAAATCGATCAATTTCCATATAAATGGGCTGAAAATTTAACACATTTATTATTAACATTATGTACTAACTCCATTCAGACAAGCTAAAACGGAGATTGTGACAGCAAGCAAAGTGGCATATCGATTTCTTGCTGGCATCACCTCAAATAATAACAACACAGGGTCTCCAAATTCCCCTGGTGGTGCAAACAGAAACAAGCGTGTTTGGTGATCAGTTTTTCCTTTCACCATACATGACTTTCTTCTTCAATGTTGAGTTGGTGATCATTTTATTCCTTCTAACTAAATCTGTGAATTATACGTGAGAGAAATTAATCGGCTTGATAAATCTTTTTTTAATGTGTATAATTGACTTGTTCTAGGTAGTTGATGGTCAGATGATTTAAACATGAGGATTTTTATCAGAGGCTACCCTTTCAATGGAGTTTAAGTTAATATGCGTGCAAGATCAGGTGTCTTCGTGATGCAGGGACGTATGTGCAGATGTGCTCAAAGTTGGGAGACAATATTTATTACACGTATTGCGCGCTATCTTAGCTTATCGAATCACATATTGGGTGTTAGTTTTAAGCAAACGAAAGAGTAACAAGTCATCAGGGAAGGGACATCACTAATACCCCTAACTTGAGGGGTTGGTAAGGTAGTTCAATTCATCCAAAACGCTGGTCTGCTGTACTAATTGATCAGTGGAGGAAGTTTGAGGAAGTTCTGTTCGTGGACTGGTTACATATGGTGGATTACAACATGTTTCAAGTCCTGATTCCGGTACCGGAATATAAAAGGCCATTCTTTTGAGTTACAGTGCCATCCAAACACTCATGTAATAGGCACTGCGTCAATAATTGAAGGCTGGATCGGTGCTAGTATCTAACAAAAATTGTACAGCAAGTATTATATCCCATTTTAATATGAGAATTTCCAAAAATAATCACTTTTTACTACATTGTCAATTTGTCATTGGTCTTTAATGCTGTCACATTTTCATTACTGAAATCCAAGGCTCATGGATTGGCTCCTTGTGCTCCGGTGCTCTTCGTTTGCAAGGTCTGCATATTAGTTAGCTGCTAGAATTAAATTTCTTGCTGTTTTAACAGCTTCGTAATGGCAATCTATTATAATAAAAATCCAATTGTAATTTGTAACTGACGTAGCAACATGCTTTACACTTTTACTCAAACATCAAATAGACTTTACTGCCTCTTTATTTTAAGTTAAAATCAAAATAAGTGCAGAAATTTATCACCATCCTAACTAGATGTCCATTTAATTAAACCCACTCCATTGTAACTATTCTTTTCTGGGTTAGAATCATTAAATAATAGTAGAAAAAAACTATCCTCATAAAAACCTTTTAAAGAGGATCCGTTAATGACCACTTGTCCATTTTATCTAAATATACAAATTCTCAAAACATATCTAAAAAAACATAGACGATGATCAACCATGTATACACCTATTAGAGTATTAGCTCAAACATCAAACACGGATGATCATCATAACATTGTAGAATCAAACAATTATCTTAATGAAAAAACGGTGCTCAACACGGTATGGTACCGTTTACCCGGACCCGGTACCGGAACCAGTACCGGCATATCCATCGGTTTCGGAAACGGGACTACCAATTTTGGTCGGAAAAAATCCGGTACCTAAAAAATGGTGCCGGTTCGGTACCAAAATGGTACCGTGCTCATCCCTATTATCATTCCTATTTTTATTGTGTGATAATTTGCATAACATTTGAAAGACAATTTCCTATTCTTCTAGCAAATACGATGAACTTAAGCAACTAGTTTTTGACAAATGGGTAAAGTCAATTATAATATTTAAATTTCATTCTCTAGTCGTTCCAAACAAAGGATTCAATTCTCTAACCATTTCAACACCTCATTATCTACTTTTCACCAAACAGTGGAACCGTTTCTTGATTCTTAAAGTCATTCCCTTTCTCTACAATTCCATTCTCTGTTGCGTTTCCATTCTACCCGATTCAGTCCTTAGAGTTGGAAGCAACATAACCATGCTTGAGATCCTTCACAGCAACATTTTTAACATTTAAATCAACACTATCTCCTGGCAATGCTTCCAGGAGTGATTCATGGTGCATCTCAACAGACTTGACTTCAGTGGTCAAACCACTTGGGCCAAAAGTGACTACCATACCAGGCTTGATCATACCGGTTTCAACACGTCCCACTAGCACAGTTCGAATCCCACCAATCTTGTAGACATCCTGGAGTGGAAGATGGAGTGGGTTGTCAGATGGTCTCTTTGGCTCGTTAAGCTGGTCAAGTGCCTCAAGTAGAATTGGACCCTTGTACTAGTCCAGGTTGGTTGACCTCTCAATCATGTTATAACTCTAGAGGTTGGGATAAATGGGACTTTGTCAGGGTTGTATCCTACCTTCTTGAGGTATGAAGACACTACACAATTTCATCGAACCTAGATTTGGAGTATTTTGGTGTAGTCGCGTCCATCTATAAATAAAGAAATACCCAAATTAAATACACCGACCTAACTCTTTTTACTGAGATTTATAACAAAATAATTTAAATTAATGCAGTTACCTTATTGCAACAACAGATCATTTGCTTTGCACCAAGAGTGAAGGCAAGCAAAGCATGCTCATGAGTCTGCCCATCTTTGGAATACCAGCTTCAAAACCACCAGTTGTTGAGTCAATGATGAAAACAGCGCAGTCAGCCTCAGACATTCCAGTAATCATTTTCTTGATAAAGTCACGGTGACTAGGAGCATTAATGACAGTACAGTAGTAACTGGTGGTTTCAAATTTCCACAATGCAATATCAATACTGATACCACGTTCACGCTCTGCCTTGAGCTTAACACCCAGGCGTACTCGAATGAACGCTTGTTCATCTCAGCAACCTCTTTCTCGAACCTTTCAATCACACGCCCATCAATACCTCCTAGCTTATTGCTCAAGTGACCTGTTGTGGTTGACTTTCCTGAGTCAACATGGCCTATGACAACAAGGCTGATGTGAATCTTTTCCTTACCCATGATTAAGCTTGCTGGTTTGCTGAGATTATGAGAAAATATTAGATAACAGAAATAATATTCAAATAATGACAAAAGAAACAACTACATAAATCCATACAAGATCTAAAATGAATCTTCGTAATTGGAAGGCAATCCTAAAAAAGAATGAGATGCACTTAAAACGTATTTGAGACAAAGAAAAGCTTCCATAATGCAAAAATAAGAAATTTTTATAGATTACCAATAAGAAAACCTCTTGTGTGACCATAGACTATTTCACGTGCAACTTTAAGAGACCTACTTCATTATGCTATAGGTGATCGGATAAGCTTATATATTTATATAACTTTTTACCTTACTGTGATATCAAACATAATGTAATGATAAGCTTACAAAGGTTTCTAGGTAGAGGGTCTTATGAATATCAAATAAGCATCATAATTACCTCATAACATGATCTTGGAGTTCAGATGCAGACTGCTGAGATACTCCATGTTCGCCTTCAGCATTGGTCTTATTCTTAAGGTCCCAATTCCTGTCCTATTCACGAACATTTACATCTTTCTTTCTTTGCTTTCTGCTATCATCTTTAGACTCTCTCTCTCCCTCTTTTTTGAGACATTACTGATCTTTGACCTCTCTCGGTCTCTACTTTTGTGATCCTTGTCCTCTCTTTGACTACTCCTTTGTTTCTCCTTACTACGATGCTTAGCTTTTGAATCATCATATCCTCCCTTCCACCTCTCATCCCTTAATGACTCGACATAATCCCTAGTCCCGACACTTCTCAAACATCTTTCCATTTACGTCCCCATACAACACCCCAAAATGCTCCCCTAACCACATCATCACCTCAACCAAAACCCAACACTCAAACTTACACCTCCCACCACTCGACCCTTCCACATAATCAATCGCCTCCCTAACTATCGCTCTCAAACAATTCCTAAACAACAAAAACACTCAATCCCTAAATAATTAAAATTCATTAAACATCATATTATGGTTGATACATAAACAAACACCTTTAATATGGTTCAAGCATGATAAGTTTAATCAATTAAAACCAATAAACAATTGTGAAAACCCTACCAAAATTATATTGAAAAAACACATAAATACGTTAAGCAACAACAAATAACTTAAGAATTATTATTCAGCATTAGTAGAAATTAAAATTACCTCTGATGGAGTTGATAGATAGAAGCTGCTTCCTGACATCTTCATAAAGGTATTATTGCTTATTGAGATGGAATCGATTTTATACTGATGCACAAAAAATAGACCTGCTGATGTATCTACTGATGGAGACCAAGAGAATTTTTTTGATCGAACTATTTAGTTTGTATCTTTTAAGCATGAAAGAACCTACCGTGTAGACACGAAACTGCTTCTGGCCATCCTTGTCTTGGATGGATAGAACAATCTTCGATCTTTATGCAGCAAGTTTAATGGCTTCTCATCCAGACTTTCAGAAGCAGAATCCATTGAAGAATTGAGATCTCTTGTTACATTCTCTTCTTGCACGATTGCTTTAGCCAACATGATGGAAAGTAACTCCTGCTGCTTCTGCCTATCATTACAAACATAAACCAATTAAAAGAAGCAGAAATAGCATAAGCGTGAATTCTTAGTGGACCAAATGACTATTATCTATAAAATGGAAAAATCTCAATAGTCAAAACTAGTAACCAGAACTCAAAATGCGGTTGCACACTTCTGTTTAGGTTCTACATGGCCTCTATAAGATGGTTATGATTAACATTTAACAAACAACTTAACCAAAAGATTGTCTATTATCTTAAATTTAGATGAGCTAAGCCAAATACAAAGTAATAAAAACATAAACAAAGAAGAGCATTTGAGTACTCAAACAGTTAAATCGATATATATAACTAAATAAAAGAAATTGAAGCCCAGAGAAGTGCCCTCTAACTATCATCTTACACAGACAACTTTCCTTGTACAGGGAATTAGTTAAATAGGCTAACGCATAAAGAAAAAATGCATTTGAGTCTGTAAAAAGATAAACTCCTTCAAGAAACACAGCCTTCAGATATATCTTCATCCACCTCCCTCGTTTTCTAAGCGTGCATCTAAAGTCATATATAAATATCATTCACTTTCTTAGCAATCAGTTATCCATGTTATCCTAGCGGTTTGTGTTATCCCTGATTTGTTTCTTAAATAGCCACATATCAATATCAACATTCACGTAATCATCAGCTAAAGACAATGGAGAATGAATAATTCTTTGTAGTCCATTTTCTTCAGCAAATGATAATTGCTTAAACCTTTTAGTGAATTACTTAGGTTTAGTACATACACGTAAAGAATATAGAAAAGAAGAAAATAATGCCTATTGGTTACTATGTGCAGTGAAAATGTAAAGGCATATTGCTTGTCATATTGGCCAGTTAAAGAGTAGTATAGTTGTATTTGTTTGTACGAACACTAGAAGTTTCGTATTGTGAGAGGATTGTTCTGTATATTCTATTATGCTACAGTCTATTTTGTATTTTATATAGACTGAATCGAAAAGTTGTTCTGTACATCTGTATGATCTGGATCACGTACCTTTTCACCAGTATATAGTGATAAACTAAGAGCATACTTTAACTAAAATCAAAGGCATATACTGTATGAAGCACAATATAAAAAAAGCTACTAATTTACGGCAAACAGGCATTATAAGAACAAAAAAAAGTGCTCGCCTAAAGATGAGGTTACTTACTAGCGATCACATTAATAGCATCATCAAGGTCTTTATAACCATGAAAAACAAGACAACTATGGCCAGCCTTCTGTTGCATTGTGCGTCTGTGTGGTCACTTGCTAAATATTTAAACTTTTTTGCCGTTTGTTAACGGATAAAATTTCAACTTGACCCATTCAAGGTTCGAAGATAGATAAAGTCATGGAATAAATTTTGTGTTATGTTAATATGTAAAAATTCCTAGTCATGTTGACTAATGACTAGTAGTGATGGTTTGTGAGGACCATCATATGTTTGCTTTGTAAGTAAAATTTGGCGCAAGATTTGCCTCTTTACTTTTTACTCAGGTTGGTTAGTGTATTTGGGTCCAGGACTTGATTAAGCAGGTAAGTTTGAGTGTAAGAATGTTATTTGTTGGGTTTGAGGTTCAAAGATTCTAATCTTGACCGTTATTAGCACGATAGAAACATTCCAGATGTGCTAGAAAGAGGTGCCCTATATACTAAAGACAAACTTGTTCGGAAGCTTGACTATCTGACAGTCCACTATGGTCAATGAACTATTTTGTACACTATATGGCATTATCAAACAAGTGCTCAACAAGAACTTTTGTACATAGACTAGGGACACTATAGAGTTTACTTTAAGCCATATGAAAAGTAGATCAAGTGCTTCCACTAAAAAAACAAGACTTAATTTTGTACTCCAGATGATGATTAACAGAGTTGATACTGTGGGTAAAATCTAATAAGCATACACAAAAGCTCTTCCATTTCTAGCACACAATTGTGGTCTAGTTCTATCGTAAAAAAGAAGTCTCCATAAAAAATTTACTCCTTGAGAAAAATGCAGGGATGAAGACTACCTTAGAGTACATCCAAGCTAAAACCTTTAAGTCATTGAGTCTGAAAAACTTTGTGGATCCAATCTCTGAAACATGATTAAGAGTGAATGAATTAGAACAAACAAATAATACATATGTCGGCTCAATAATTCTAGATCCAAATTTATGATATTTACATCTTAAATTTCAGATATAGAAGATAATTGTTACAGTAACAGTCAACCATCTTAAATTTTCGTTACAAAACATTATTTAGTTGGAAATATACAAACTTCATAAGTATGATCATGAACAGTTCTCAGTATACATCAGATGTACTAATTTACCTTTACAATCGCAAACAACTTCCATAGACTTTTCTTCAATATTAGCTATATGATGATATTCAGGATAGTCGTGAAGGTAAATGATCTCATCAAGTTGCCTAAGCTTCCCTTGATCATCTCCGTTCTGCATCAACCACATAATTCCAGATATTAGAGATCCTAGTATACATGCCATAGATGGTCAATAAATATGCAAGTGTAGTAACACAAGCTTCTAAGCACTTATAGTTGACGACAACAATTCACATGATTAGAATGTAGGGTCTAGATAACCATTTTGTTACCTTCATGCGTGCTTCATCAAATAGCTCTAATACACAGTTTGTGATTAACTGGTGGGGCAAGAAAGTTGAGGGAAAAAAAGGGCACGGGTAGAATCGAGCTAGGCGAGCCATTTTTTTCTGAAAAAATGAGTCGACCAGTCTATATAGCGGGAATGAAGAAAAAGTTGGTCGGTTTGGGTAATTAACTCAAACTATATTGCATAAGTCTTACAGATATAAGTCTTACACATATCATTGTCATCATTAGTTTCTGGTGCTCCTAGAAAAAAAACCCAAAAAAAAAGAGTTAGTGTAGATTAAATGAGCACGTGACAGTGTAAAGATAAAGGTAACAAAAGAGCTAAAGTGTATGAATCGTAAATACTGCCATAGACACTCATTAAATACAAAACCAAATGACATGAACGATACCTCTATTCTACTGAACATTGACAGACTCAGCCGTATTCATGCGAGCAGGTCTCCTCGTTGTCGAACTTCTCCTAGCTACAGCCATCAAATAAAATGACAGAGATAAGCGATCATGAGAATGTCTTGATGTTGTAATTGTTGATATTTTGTGTGAAAAAGATTAGCATGTCAAAAAGATTGAAGCTTTAAACATTGGGTCAAGGACTTAAGCCTTTGAAATATTAAATAGATCTCGTTTTAGAAACTTCCAGTCAATGATTTAAGTCTTTATAATGTCTAAAAACTGAATTGGGTGATTGTCTTAGCTTATTGTGTATTGGAAATTTGATAAGCTCATAAGTTCATTCCTTATGTGCTTAGCCACTTGAGCTTATTGGTTATCTAAGTTTATAAGTCCAAGTAAATAAGCTTATATACAAACACCCTTAAAAAATGTTTTGATCTGTTATTGTTGTCATTCGTACCATTGTTGATCAGAAAGCAAAAAAGATTTAGGAAAAGTTGCCAAAGTTCTCCTGGCTACAGCCATCAAAGAAAACGACACAAATAAGCGATCATAGAATGTCTTGATGTTGTAATTGTTTATATTTTCTTTTGAAAAAGATTAGCATGTCAAAAAGATTGAAGCTTTAAACATTGGGTCAAGGACTTAAGTATCTGAAATACTAAATAGATCACGTCTTAAAAACTTTCAGTCAATGATTTAAGACTTTATAAAGTCTGAAAACCGAATTGGGTGATTGTCTTAGCATACCAGCCTATTGGAGATTTGATAAGCTCATAAGTTCATTCCTGATGTGGTTAGCCACTTGAGCTTATTGCTTATCTAAGTTTATAATTCTAAGTGAATAAGCTTATAAGACATAAAAAATGAACACTTATGTGGTCATCAAATTTCTATAGGCTCATAACACCATCATATAAACTAATACAAACACCTTTAGAAAAATCTCTGATCAAAAGATGGAACCTTCAAAATGTTTTGATCTCTTATTGTTTACATTTGTACCATTGCTGATCAGAAAGCAAAAAAGATTTAGGCAAACTTTGTTTTACAAATTAAACCTTTCAAAATACTTCACAAAAATATGCAAGCTGCAATACTTTGTGACAGTAAAGAATCAACATAAAAAAAAGGCAGGAACAGAACACGGTGCGTACACTAGCGCCTGGTCGTTGACAGGGCCCTGCGTCCCATAGCTGGAACGTCAACGGCTATAGCACCTGTTACGACGGCTATAGGATACACCTTAAGGCGGTGTTTGGACTAGCTTATTTAGAGTGCCTATTGGCTTATTTCAATTTCAAAACACAATACGCCTAAAAATAAAGCTTATTTGAGTACTTATCAGCTTATTTACGCCTAAAGGTTTTTTGGGTCATCTTAAAACCGTTTAAGCTCATCCAAATAAACTAATTTAAACACTCCCATAATCCACCAGTACTATGCAAACAAATAGGGCTTTTAACAATTGTGGAAAAACTCCATAAATAATTAAAATTCATAAAACAATTGGAATGACATACATTGCATCCGTAGCCATTCTGTTTGGTTACTGGCTAAAGGGCGTTAATATAAGAGATGGGAATGACATACATTGCATCCGTAGCAATTATATTTAATCAAGTAGAATGTAATAAACAGCCAAAAATTGATTGAGGGGAGAATGCATGCGACTACTATAAACTACACTACCACTTGCATATAAAGCTGTGATAACGTGTGGAAGAATAAAGTAGGTAAGGAATATGTTGAAAGAGTTCATGGTAATTTAGATCATGTGTTTCTTAACAAAAAGCTATAACTCACTAGATAGAATTTCACTCATTGTATATCGCCTACTTGCCTAGTAAAGTGTGTGGAATCTTATGTTCTTGAAAAAAGAACATTCCAGCCCGAAATATCTTAACACTCAAGAAATACAAGAATATTGCTAAAACTTTATTTGAGAACACTATCAATCTCCCTCTCTATTCCATGACCTAAGCCAAAGGGACTTTGTACAAATTACACTAAGATTCAAACAGGTAGCGGTGAACTAAGCCAAAGGGACTTTGTACATGATAGGGGGTGTAAGGAAGCTTGCCTAATTTTATAAAGGGCTCTGAGAGTTAGCTGTTCAAACTTGGTTTGGCTTCAGGCGGTTTGGGGGCGGCTGCAACACCATTCATCCTAGCACGCGCCTCCGCAAACATCCTCTGCTGCTCTGCTAATGCTTCTTCTTCAGTCATCTCGGCTCCGTTTGTGCATTTTCCAGCTCTAACAGTATCCTGTTCAATAATTTTGGTAAAATTTAGCATCATAGAGGCCCAATTCTCAAATAACTCCCCATAAGTTAAAATCATAATATGGTCTAAAACTATAACATTTACTCGTATATAATATAAGTAGCAACAAGTAAATCATTACCACTGTTTCGAGTATGTGTTGTTCATAAGCAGCATAAACTTCTTCTATGTAATCCCCAAAACCGAGAACCTGAAGAAAGGACGGATCATTATTTTGATAAATAATAACAATATAACATTAACTATGATACACTACTGAACTCATCACATGAAGTAGTTCTTAACTTATTACACTAAAGTAAATATGATTATAAAGATTATGCAAGTAATTAACATTTGACATCTTCACCTCTATGTCATCAAATAACATTCAAATTCACATTAACCCTAATGACTAAAATAAGCCAAACACAAAATTGGGGCTTACATGAACCCTAATGACTAAAATAAGCCAAACACAAAATTGACCCATAAACACCTCAAATTGGAGATTAAATTGAATAAAAAACAGATAAATGAACCTGATTTGTGGATATATGAACTTGTAGAAATTAAAATTACCTCAAGAGATCACATAAATTGGACTGTTGGTTTCGAGTTTATACTGATGGATATTATAAGCAGAGAAAATAGATTACTGATGATGGAGTTTATACTGATGGATATTAAAATACATATGGAGGTGTGTTAACCATGGTTAAAGGTGGGGCAATAAAGTCGAGGGAAAAAATTACAGGGGAGGGAAGAAAGTCGAGGGAAAAAAATTGCAGGGGCAGAGTCGACTAGTCGAGGGAGGCGATCATTTTTTTTTATGAAAAGGAAGGTTGCGCCGTCTATATAGCGGGAATCAACATTTTTTTGTCGGTTTGGGTAATTAACCCTAAATAAAAACGCCACACCGGGCTGTGGATCAGGCATACAGTGGGTAAAGACCCGTCCTTTTTTCACGGTGTTACTTATACTAAAACTAACTAATAAATAAACTAACTACGAGATAACTTAATGATGTTACAATATTTAGGTGACCGAGTCTTTTATAGGAATATTTGTATTCCTAACAATCTCCCCTTAAGCGAGGTCACCTTTGGAAATTAAGCTCTTTGATCTTCAAGCATTCTTTAGACTTTGTAGCTTGTAGGTTCTGATTCTTCACTTTTGCCTCACTTTGTACAACAAGCAATGATCTTGTGATTTGAGTTCCTTTGAGGTGAGTGATCTTTGAGCTTTCTTTGAGATCGTCAGCCACAGTAAATCTCCAAGCTCATCCTTTGTTGTATCGCCTTCATGTGATGTAGTGACTTTTGGACCATCATGCTAACACCCTTCTGTATTAAGAGACTTTTCATCAGAGTTGCGGAAATGTTGTTGGTAGTCTCTCGACTTTCATTGTAGTGAGTCTCTCCTCATTCATGATCATCATTGAAGTGTGTAGGATGTGTGAGCATGAGGTATGGATTGACACGATTCAGCTGGAATTAGGTACCACCCACGCCATCTTTATATGTGTCCCTGAAATAAAACAGTTAGCAATAAAGTTGGAGAGAAAGTATGGGTTTGTCACTTGCTCTAGGTGGTTGGATTTAACCTTCGAATCCGTGAGGATCGACCTGTGATCAGGTAGAGTCTTCTTTAAAGAGGACTCTCCTTGATAGGAATTTCCAGCTTGTAGTAATAAATTTTCCAAAGAATCCACTTCAGAATCTTCATACTAAGCATGTTCTCATACCGGAAGGTCTCAAAGCAGATAGCATGATAGAGTGAATCGGTGAATTGATATTCACTGATTGATGAGAAATTGATTTTTAGAAATCACTCGCGTGTCATATAATAAATATTTTTGAGACACGACGAGTGTTTTATGCACAGAATCACATTTCCATAAAAAAATACTTTTGTTTGAAAGATTATACACAATCAATGTGCTCGAAAATGAGTTGGTGAGCACACTGAAAGGTTTTTACAAAAGTATCCGTCAATCCATATCCTGTAACAAGTTTGATTCAATGTTGAATCGCACCATTGTTGCTTTCCAGATGTCACTTGATCATTGATCCAAGATGGATCTCACATGTCACCTACCAAGAGCTTGAGTGATGTTCGCTCTAGAAGGATTTCCATCTTCATTGTGAATATTTTCATATCACTCGGATGTTCTGGTAATACCACAAGGATTATGCGTAGGACTCTAAATACTTTATCTTATTTTCCACATTGTGTGAAACAATAAGCATATTTGGAAGTGTGTCCTATTGAGATTTATGGATGATCTCATGGCTCTAGAATCAATAGTGCGTTTAGATCCGCTCCTGGAGACTGGGGAGGCGTCTCCTGTTTAGGTATCAACATAGCTCGCAATGAGCGGTTGATACATTGCACAGGGTTCCCCGTGAGAATGAAACAAGCTCTTTTAAGAGAACTTGAGTGGTTGGGAAGTTTAGTGCAGTGCGTCACTGGGTCCATGACGTCTTGTCTTCAATACCAGTGTTACCTTAGTAACTGCTAGTAGCATATGAAGTTGAACCCGGTTTCTGCCCTAAGGTTGAATATTTGGAGGGCTATTTCTTTTCACCCTTTTCACAATTCATTTCTTTTTCATTCCTCAACCCCTTCAGTGCTTATCGAGACTTCAACAGTAGAACCTTGTTGGGTTTGTTCCAGTCCTAGCTCTATCCCAGTCCGCACTCTTCCCTTTCTCACTTTTCTCTTTTTTTCAATCATTCCTAAGGACTTCTAATCTATCTATGGATTGTCCCTGGGAAGATCCTTCCAGTTCTGGTGGATCATGGGAGCTCATACCTAACCTTAACCATCCTTATAACTCCATGCATAAAGATAAATGGTCGGTCTTTGGTATTACTTCCACAAACGCCTTTTGCTCCCCCTCAATATGTGCATCGATATTCGAAAGAGTTTAGCAAATATGTGGGAGCCTATTATTGAGTCGAAAAGATCACGTTTGATTTTCAGATTTCATATTTAAATCACATTCTCTCCCCCAATCAAAAATTTGAAATCTTTCGAGATTTTGGATCTCAATTGATTTAAATAAGTTAGAAAACGTTTGGGAGAGAAATGCGGTCAGTTTTAATACTTTTCTGATAAGAGGAACTTTTTTCTGCTCCCCCTCAATCTGTGAGGGAGGTTGTTATGTGTCAGATTTGATGAGTTTACAAAAGGTTTGAAGTTTCAACGAAAATTCTTTGAAAATTTCTCATTCTGACACATATCCATCACAAAGTGTATTGTTGCAAGGTTTTTGTACAAAGTGTGGAGAGTTTTGATGATACATAAAATTTTGAGAAATCACTCTCCCCCTCAATCAATGACGGAAGTTTAAACTTAAAAAAATGGATGTCATTGATTGAGTGAAAAATTTTATCAAAATTTGATTTCAAATAGATTTCCAAACAAAATCTCATGGTACCACCAAGTTTTGCACAAATAATTTCCGGAAAAATCATAGAAGGGAAAGTATTTGGTGATAAAAAGAAGATTTCTCTTCTTTATCAAGAAATAATGCACTGAAGCGTACATTAGATCGAGGAAACATGGATATAAAGTAATCCATGCCTAGGTGAACATCACATGGTAAAAGGAACAACCGTCTTTTTGGCGACGTGTTTTCCCCATTTAGAAAAACGGGTTGCTATCTGAAGTAATAGCAAGCCATAATTTTGAAGTCCGGGTTACAGCCTGAAATGACTGTAAGCCATACTATTAAGAATGTTTTGAGAAACGACATATTTTAGAAAAGCATTATTTGAAATTAAAAGAAAAACTCTTGCTCAAGCATATGTATGTTTCCGTGTCATTATTGAATGACATTTCTAGAAACGTACATAATATTGATTATACAAGAGACATGTTGTGAGAGGAATATTTTTGGATTTTCCTGTTTTCTGATTTTTTTTTTGTTTTATACTTTTCTATTTACAATTTAGTATAATATATGTACAAAGGATACTAATCAGTTTAAGAAGATGTTGACATGAGTACCGGAATGATAGTATCGTTCAGCTCGTTATAGAAATCAGTAGTCAACATCTCTTAAACTTTCACCACCAAAGCTTTTGAGGCTCCTGAATTATCGTCTGAAGCGGTAGTCGCCATGATATAATCTTAAACGGGATTTTACAACTCTTGTGACTTAAACCAAGAGATCGATTCTTTCCCGGGATTTTACTAAAGTCAACAAAAGAAACCGAAAGATGTAATATGCGAGTTAGACTTAGAGAAAGATCTTGGATAAGTGACAATTAGCATTAAGTGTCAAGTCGCGACAAGTCAAGTTACAATAGATCCGATCGTAGTAAGTCAAGTCGTAAAGATTAACTCACAACATCAAATTACAATCAGACTAATCGAAACGACTTAAGTTACAAGAATTCACCAAACACAAGTAGTTAACAAATCACTAGAATCTCACAACTGAGTTAATCGCTAGACACCACCAAATCGCTGAGTTTTAGCCTCCACAATGTGAAGCTTTGGTAGCTTCCCCCCAAACCGACAATCATCTTCATGAGACCACTTCCCCTAAGTAGTTGAAGTGATGCAAGAAGTCTCATTGTATGAAGCTCGAGAACCCGAAGAGAACGATAACACTGAAGTAACAGGGTAAGAAACGGATCATCTCTGCGGTTATCAATCCCGGAATATGTGTTTAAGACCAATCACATGACCCTGTTGTGCATCCCCGATGTTCACATTACTCTACGGTTTTGAGTAGTTTGTCTATTCAGGAGAAAATGATATCAACATCTTCATTTCACCAAATGCTTTCCAGTTATCTTACACATACCAACTTAATCCATATTGTACGCATGTATCCAACACAAGAAGAAACGATGATACCAAAGTAACAGGTTGAAGCACTGATCATCTCTGTGGATATCTCCTCCAGAATATATGATTAAGCCCGATCACGTGAACCTGTTGCGCGTCCTTGATTTACACAAACCTCTCCCCTGATGGTTGCGATCTCATTGGAATCAGCATAACATTGTGTACATGAAGCATTAACCAGAAGCACTTTACCATAAATCATATCAGCTCATACGAAGATGTCGATAAGCAATATCATCTCACGCTCCAATTGTTCTTCTCATATTTCTTCCCACTGAAAGCTGAAGTAATACATATCACAAGTATCAAGTGACCACTTCCACCACATAGTTGGAATGATACACCAAACGCCACGAGTTAAGAC
Organism: Artemisia argyi; assembly: GCA_030686995.1. Classification (NCBI taxonomy): domain Eukaryota; kingdom Viridiplantae; phylum Streptophyta; class Magnoliopsida; order Asterales; family Asteraceae; genus Artemisia; species Artemisia argyi. The sequence goes on from CM060678.1 coordinate 108,035,122, forward strand.
ACTGATTATCTCTGCGGTTGTGACAATTGTCTTCCCGGCATAACTTCAATTAAGATGAAGTATTAAGTTCATCACGTGTACTCATTATGCATTCAGATGTATGTCTCCTTCCCCCTTGCTGGTTTTGATACCTCAGAATTAGCAACACATTTTATGCACACGTACTTGAAATCTTGTGAGAAGAACAACCTTTGGCATAAATGGATCTAGAGAGAATCAACTGCTATAGAAACACTCACTAATTGGGTTATTACTCCCTCCCAATTAGTAAGCCCATGAATAAACATGCTCTCTCATAAACTGACGGCCTGTTTGATATAACCTTGATGCTTGTTGAAGAAGTATCTCTCAATTCTGCCCAAAATGTCTCTTAACATGTCATCCACAACGTAAAGTGGATCATAGACTGATAATCTGTAGCTTCTTTACGGGTTTGTTTGGGGAACGTCATGTCGACATTTTCAACTCACTTAGAATGCTTCCAGTTCTTCGATAAAAGCCCCAATGTACACAATTCTCCCTCCATGATGTTGACGATCACTCGAAATCATCATAACTGTGTGTACATAAACATATCATCTGGAAGCAACATACAAATCACTACCCCATGAGTAGATGTCGATAACAATTCTCTATAGATCAACCCTAATTAAACCTCTTTTTACTTCCACAGTCTAATAGTGAATGACCATTTATGGAGAAAAACCCGATATACCAAACTTGAAACTGAAGTAGAGTTCCCCGCTCTTGTGTCTTAAGCTAGCACAAATGTTGGAAGAACGGTGTAGAGAATTTATGCTCCAAGCAAAACTCTAAGTACTCACTACCCAACCAAAGCATGAGACATTACCACCTCTTGCGATTATCCACAACGACGTCGGCATGTGACACTGAGTACTACATCGTAACTCCTTAAAGTGATAGTTAACCAGGTCTTCAACCATCCACCTCGACTGCTGGTAACTAGATAAACCAAGTCTTCAACTTAAATCTCAAGCACGAGCAAGTTATCGTTGAAAGTCATTCATCCACCAACCCCCACTTCAAGATAAACTAAGATAACGCCTTTGTGAAAGTCAACTTCAATCTCAAATATGAGATACCCAATCAACTCCATTGTCATAGTTAGTCTTCCTTAGTTAGTGGAACATTAGGTATTGGAGGAGAGGAGAGTCATTACACGCATCAATCAACATGTATTTTATTCACACTTTTCCCCCTCAAATATTGCATTTGAGGTTGCCATTTTTGATTGAGCATGTGAATAAGAATACACTCAATCATGTAGTTTATTCACCCTTTTCCCCCTCAAAAATTGCATTTGAAGTTTGCCATTTTTGAATGAGCTAGTGAATACGAATTCGATCAAAGATGAGTAGATCCACTTGATGACTGAACGAACATGGAGGAAGCATGAATCGTGTTGTTGAGAATGGTCAGAAGCAAGAACATTTCACTACTACAGAAGATAAAGCGCACTCAAGTGTACACTTATCTTTTCTTTGATGAACAGGGCCTGAAGAGTTGTCAGCAGACGCCATAATGATGACATTGAGGACCGAGGCTTGAACTGAGGTGTTCAAACATCATAGTCATTGAAGAACAAGGCCTGAACTGATGTGAACAGACGTCATTGTCATTGAAGAACGAGGCCTGAACTGATGTATTCAGACTTCATAATGTACACATACATCAACATTGACTTTCCAGATCTCCTGAAGTAGGAGATATGTATGATTTAGTCCTATAGAATTTGAGTCTTCTCATGTGGTGAATGATTGATGTACATGCAATTAAGTAAGGACTACCTGCACTAACATTACAAACTTGATTGCATATATATGGGTTAGTGACAAAAGTATCCAAATCCTTGGGGTTTTCACGGTCAACCATGGTATTGCAATTGGTAAGTATCTTTCCGGTAGGTATCCACTTAAGTCCAGCGTCCTTAAAAATTCTACTAGTTGGAATCCACTTATGGCAAGGTCTAGGATTGCTAAGCTTCTTGTGCATAGTGGAAGACTTATCATTATTCCTAGTTTCCAAAGATTTAGCAGTTTGTATCCACCTAGGAGAAGTTTTAGGTTTGTTTTGCTTCTTATGCATGGTAGATGATTTACTACAAATCCTAGACTTAACAGGTTGAACCTTAGCATTGTTCCTCAATATCCTAGGAGGGTTCATACAAGGTTGTGAACCTAAGATTCCATCCTTATGAAGTAGTGCCCTTTTCCTAGCCTTTTCTAGATCATAGTACTTGTACAAGTCATTTATATCATAATTGTTTTGAACCTTAATGTTAGGTTTCGACACTATTTTCGAACTAATCCTAGAGGAGCTGGGTTTAGGAGTAACTACTTGTTGAGGCTTAGCAGAACCAGAAGCAATAATCTTAGGCAAATAATGTGTAGTGACTGGTTTTGTCAAAACTTGTTCCACATCAACTTGGGAGGCAAACCGTGTTTTTGAAAGTTTTAGTCGTTCAGATCTAAACGCAGTCGGTTGCCTAACAATGGATTGGTTTCTAATTGATTAAGAAACTGGTTTCCCTAAGATTGATGGTTTTGCAAACTTAGTGTTCACACTATTCCATGTTGCTTTTCTTAGCTCGTTCTTTAATGCTGTTATTGTGAACCCCTTTTCTAGAAGTTGAGCTTTAAATTCATCATTTTTGGCAATCAAAGAGGTTGTTTGTACTATTGTCTTAGTTCTCGTTTCTTTGATTGACTCATGAAGATTTTTACAATGCTTTTTCAAAGACTCATTTTCCAAAAGTAATTCAGCCACTTTTAGTTCAAAGTTTCTAGTTGCAATATCATCACTGACATGTTTAGCCTTAACTTCATTATACATATCACACATCCTAGTAATACGTTTTTTCAGGTTGTTGATAGTAAGTTTTTGGCTTCTAGCTGGGCTTTCAAATCATTAATCATAAAGAATTCATGGAAATCAGGAAGTTCCGGATTTTTACATGGTTGGTTAGTTTGAAAACTTTCTTCCTTTTGTTGCATTGCAATTTCAAGTGAATTACAATGTTTTTCAAGTTGTAGAAATTTGTTTGAAATTTCATTAAACACTTCTTTATCAACCTTATCATTTGATTTGAAAGACTCAACCGTAAACAAATAACTTGACTCATCAGCATGTTCAGCATACTGATCACTTTCTCCCCCTTTATGATTCATATTTGTTGAATCAGAAATGATATTGCTATCAGTGTTTTCCAACAAATATGTGTCATAAGTGGGTTTATTTTGATCGGTATGTTGTCGTTCATTAGAAAGCACATCATGTTGATCAGTGACATGTACCTCAACAGATGGAACTTGGACATTATCTGATCTATGATTAATATCAATGCCACGAGTAGTATAATTCCAAGAGCTGTCGTTTGTATCATGCTTATCAACCGTAGTGTCACTACATTGTTGATTCAACTCCTTTTCATTAATTAACTCCTTGACATTATCCATGAGAATGAGTAGTGTATCTCTGAACGTGTCAACCTCGATTCCCGTGTGATCAGTGATCGGAGTCGTTTACCCGATCAAAAATCATTTATAAAATGGAAAGACTATACGAACCTTAATACTAAAGTATCTTGGCAAGTATTGATCTCCCGAGTATCGTTTCGAAGAGTGGTGAATTGAGATTCTTTTGTTGAGTTTCGTTTGATGCTCAGTTGAAAAAAGGGTTTTGGTTTTATATTTTTAAACTAATAATAAAGTAAAAGACAAATAGCAATAAAGAAAAATACTTGCTTAGACTCGGTAGCTTTTAACTTTGTAAATTTAGTCGCTATTTAAATTTAGTACTTTGACTTGTAGATAATTTTGAGTTTTAATTCAAAACGAGCCGGTAAGTGGTTGCGTGGCTCAAACTCGCCCGACAAAAAGACAAAACGATCTAAACAAATTCTATAAGGTGAGTGTCCTCTTTTGGTTCTAGTTAAAAAGCATTTAATTTTAAAAAGAATATTTTGCAACTAAATCCGTGTAAACTAAACCCAAGTCAAATTACTAACTAAAAATAACGAACAATCACTCACAATATTTAAAACTAGCAAAATCTAAGCAAGTATCACGATCTACTCCATAATTTCAAAATAAAACTAAACTACCCCTAAAACTAACAAACATGGCAATAACAATAAACATACTAAAAATAAAGAGATAAAGTTGATAGAGATAACCAAATGAGAATAAAGATGTAAAGACGGTGATGAGATGAGACCCACTTCATAAGCTTAAAGCTCCAAACCCGGTCCACAAGCTCCATGAGTAATCACTAATTGCTCCTTAATCACTAATAGCTTATACTAAACACCAACATAAATTTACCTTAAACACTACTAAGTTACTATTTTATAGATCATGAATTAATACAAGATAAAGAAAAAATATCTTAATGGAAACATGTTTAAGGAGAGCAGAACAAAATATTAGAAACAAATTGATTAAAAATTGAAACTAAAGATTTGTGACAAAAGTAAAAGACGTAAACATAAATAGAAATGTGAACCCATTCGAACTAAAATAGAAGTGCAGAATTGTTTAGCTAAAATATCAACTTATTAATATGATTTGCTAGATCCATAGATAAAGTAAATAAAAGAAAAACATAACAGTTGACTACAAAAGATTTAATAAAACAAAATGTTAAAATCAACAGAGGTTGGAATTTTTATGGATGATGTAAAACCGACCCCAAAGATGGGGTGCGGCTGTTGTGTTTTTTCTTTTTGGGTAAAGTGCAAAAATGGTCCTTAACGTTCCACAAAATTGCAAAAATGGGACCGAGACAAAAAGTAGCGCATAAAAGACACCCACGTTCCACATTTTCGCAAAATCGCCACCGAGAGGCCTTTTCCGTTAACTTCCGTTAGTTTTTCTGTCAGTCAAGGGTATAATCGCCATTTCACTCGCTTCCCGCCTTTGACTACCCCAACTTTATTTCAATGACCAAATTTGCAAAGTTATAAAACTTAATTTTGGAGGCACACTTGGCGATTAACCTTTCCCTCTTTTTTTGTGTAACTCGGCAACCCAAGCGATTGCATAGGACTATAAAGTTCATGTTTATCCCACTTATTCAACCATAACGCACACAATCCCAACGATCAAAATAACCGACGATGGCAAACAATGGAAAAGGGAAGAGTATCTACATTGGTACCAAGGAAGAGGAATTTGATAAAGTTTTAAGAACCTATTATCTAAACGATTTACTGCTTGATGCATTTGGCGGAGAACCAATTGATGAGTATGGTTCTTATAGGAAGATACCTAAGGAGTTAAGAACTAAGATTCTGACCCATCTGAGGAAACAAGATGGCTACTATGAAGCGCTTTTGAGTGATGATGATGAGGAGGAGGAGGAGAAGCAAGAGCCTATGGATACCATTTTACCCAAGTTTGATGAGTTGGAACAGAAGATTTCCAATCTTGAAAAGGTGTTTGATTGATGCTAAACCACCTAACTTATATTGACCAAGGAATGGTCAACAAAGTCAAATAGCCTAGATCAATGCTCCGCGAAAGTATAAGGTTTCCCCGGGTCGTTATGTCCCGACGAGGTGTGAATTGTTATAAAACGGTTTCGTGATCGGGTGAATTTGGATGAGAAAGGGGTTTGTGTGTGATTGAGCTAAGGAATCTACAAAGAAATAGCTTAAACAAGCTATGTGAATAAGACGGGAAGCTAATAAAAACCAGAAACGATTAAAACTTAAAAACGCGTACGTTACGTGCAAATAAAACGTAAACGTACGAAATAAAACGCGAGTTTTGGTAAAATAAAATACTTACAAAAGTGAAAATCACATTTTTACAATCCTAATAATAAAAGAAACTTTTTAGAAAATTAAAATTACTTTTTATACTATTTAATTATTTAATATTAAATAAAAACTAATTAATACTTATTATTAATATTTAAACAACTTAAATATAATACAATATTAATTAAATACTAAAAAGGTGAAAATAAAATTTCTAAAATTATAAAATAACTAAAAATAAGTTTTAAAAATAAAAATAAGTATTTTTGTCTTTTTGTGATTTTTATATTAATTAATTACTAATTACCTAATTAAACTATTTTAAATTAAGAAAAATACTAAATGAACAGTAAAAATTCTAATAAAATTTCTAAAATTATTTTACAACATATAAAAGCTATAAAAAAATATAAAAACTAGATTTTACTTAATAAAAACTAATTATGCTATTTAAAACTAATTATTAATTAATTATTAATTAAACTAAGATTAATTCTAATAAATACTAAATGAAAAGATAAAAATCTGAAAAAAATTATTATAACTACTTTAATATATGAGGAATTTAATAAAAATATAAAATAGCTAAGTACTTAATTAAAATTTAAAAATGAAAATTAAAATTAAATTACATTAAATAGAAACTATCACTTAATTTTAAATTGATTTTTCTTGATTTTTATTTTAGAAACTTATTTAATACTTAAAAACAAACACTTTTTGTAAAAACAACTTTTTTATAAACTTAAAATAAGCACTTTGGAAGGTAATAAGCAAAATAGTTGACTTTGTTTGACCAAAGTTGAAAATAAGCTGAAATGGGTACGAGTGGGACCCACAAAGGGTAAGTCTTGTCCAAATAAGTTAAGTTAACTTGAATAAGCTGGAAAAAGCACAATTGGATCTCAGAATAAGCTATAAGCACAAAATAAGCAACACCAAAACCAAATCTGACTTAGAAAAAGGGACAAGTTTGAGGCCTTGATTTAGGTGGGTCCCAGTGGTATCTAGGTCAAACCCAAGGTCAATCTCACTTCCCTAGTAGGAGGGGGGTTTAGGGGAACCAAAAACAAGGGCTGAGGATCACTATGGTGGTCAGAAAACCACCACCAAAGTGGTGGTTTGGTGGTGATGGTCTGTGCACAGGGCAGAGGGTTGCGCTGCAGGTCTCTTTGAGGCTTGGTGGGACCCACTAATCAATTTCCAAAAATTATGAGAAAAATCCTAAAAATTAACAAACTGGTAGAGAATAATCTTGTAAAATCTCAAGTCCTAAATCCTTGTATCATGCTAGTTACAGATCACCAAAGTTGGTGCAAAATAACTGAGACAACTTTTTGACTTTTAAAGATTTTGGTATACTTTGACTTTTGTGAATTCTAACTGACTTCTAATGACTAATTATGATGTATTAGGTTAGAATGAGACTAAATTAGGTTGTATTACCTACTTAGACATCAGTATGAATGATTGAAATTTCTAAAATACCTAACAGTGGACTGCTATGAAGATATGAGTTGAGATTTGACTTTTACCACTAACACTACTGGTTTTATGACTTGAGTGATCTGATAATACCTACTAAATCATGTTCCAACCAATACTTAACAATAATAACAATAAGAGTACAATATACAGTTTTAAACCAAACACCCCTTTATTGAAGCAGTTTTGAGATTTTCTAAGGGAATGAGTATTTAAACTTGACTAAATGATTAACAACCACCAATTTAGCTACAATAAGAGTGGTAAAACAGAATGAGACAGATAATAACAAGCTTGACTGAGCAAATCTCACTAAGCTACTATGAGTAAACTAGACAGTGGACTGATTAATCTTACACAAACCAATTAGGGATGCCACATTACACTATAATCTACCTAACATAAGCATAAAAACTATGAAAGAGATACAACCAAAACCAATAAGCAGTAAACAGCTTAAGCTATAGTAAAAACAAAGAATATGGAAAATGGCTTACAAAGGTTTTTTAGCTCAGCCAATGGTATTCAAAACAACTCACCACCAAATCCTATTCATTCCCCATGGAAGTCTAAACCATTCCATCCACAGCAATCTTTCTTCCTTGATTTTTATTTTTCTTTTTGAATTTATTTCTATTTATTTCTTATTTATTTTTTTATTTTTATTTTTTTAAATAAACTGAGAAAATAAAATGAAGCTTGAATTCTGGAAATAACAACTTATATTAATGAAAAGAATAATACATTACAACAGAGTTTTTGATTGAAATTTAAATTACAAGACTTGAAGATTAAACTAATTTTACACTAAAAAATCTAACACTAAACTCCACTGCTTCTCTTCACTTTTATAGCTCCAATTAGGGTTTTCAAAGACTCCTTGGACTTTTCCCATCTGCTATGTGAACCATTGGATGAAGTGAACCAATCTTAGCCTTTGAAAGTTTTTGGCGCCCAAATGATTTTGGCTGTTTCTTCGAATAATTGAGGCCAGAGGTGGGTTTTTGGAGTATTGTGTTTGTTTGGTGTGCAAGGGGGAGGGAAGAGTGTTGCAGAGGAAGGGAGTGGGTTTGTGATGATGGTGTTGGGGTTGCAGGGCTAGGGAGGTAGGGGGTGGTGATGTGGAATGGATGAGGTGGAGTAGTATTATACGGGGTGTGTTAATTTTGTGGAGTGGACTGAGAAGGTGGACTGGGACAAGGGGTTCATGGATCAGGGGTAGTATTGGACTAAAGGGTGGGTTTTGGTTTGGTGTTGGGATATAATAACAAACTAGGTCCGTTTGGTTTATAACTTAAATTCACAAGGACCATTTTTGAAATTTTATGAAAAGTGAGGGCTGAAATGGTAATTCCCAAAATGTATTATAAGGACCAATCTTGCCTAGTTTAGATATCCAAAACCCATTTTTGCCATTTTGTACTTTTCAAAATTCCCGGGGACCATTTACGTCAATTTACCAAACTTAAGGGACCAAACATGTAATTTCCTCAAAATTTCACCCAAGGACTATTTTAGACACATTTTGATTTTCCAAGGGCAAAAAATGATTTTCCTTTCAAAAATACCCCACCAGGGACCAAATCTGTCAATTACTGAAACTCTAGGGACCTTTTATGCCAATTTTGGATTTTGAGGGACCAATTGTGTAATTTTCTCAAACTTTTTACCCAAGGATCATTTTTTCATAACTTTTGACTTTTCCATGCCTTGGGTTGACTTTTCTTTCGTTTTAAACTTTCAGGGACTAGTTTTGTCAATATTTGAAACTTGAGGGACTGAAACTGCCAATTGTGCAAACTTTGTTCGTTTTTCATTTGTTTTTAAACATTTTGCATCTAAAACATATAAAACACACTTTTGGGATAATTTGTGTATTTTGATGCGTATTTGGGTGTTTTTGGATGTTTTGGCAGTTCAGATATGATAAAAATGATGAGTATTTACACACTCATCAGTGTTCAAGTATCTAAAGGAGAAGAAGGACAAGAAATAAAAAGAATTGAAGAAAAAGAAGAAAAGGGGTAATGCGGAGGGCAGCGGTTCAAACTACTAAACAAGTGTTTGTTTAGATATATGTTTGGAAATTTGTAATGGTTGTGAACTCCTATGATCAATGAAAGTTTTAATTTTTATGTTACTGATATGTTTGTGTTTCGATTTTCATTTCTTTATGTTTGTGTTTCATTTTTGAAATATATGGGTACTTCCTATGCAGAAAGCATTAGATAGGTGATGTTTTGCATGAAAGTCAAACAAGTGAAAGTCAAACGGGTGAAAGTCACTTGGTTTATTGACTAGCGTAAGAAGTTAATACTCCTTTACCTACCACACAAAATGAAGTAAATTATCCAACCAACTAGTATAGTAAAGTCTCCTGTCCAACTTTATCAAAAACATAGATATGGCAGAATCTGTAACTCAAAAATTAAAGAGAAAGAAAATGAGTCGTAATAATACATAAGTAGAGGAAGTAAGTGGTTGTGTAATTGGTCTCGGTATCAGAAGTGGGAACAAAACAGGAGGGGGTGGTGCAAAGATAGAGGTGTTGGACGAAAGATGCTTCATCTGTTGTAGGGATGTTAAGTGTTGGAGGCATAGTGTTGTGATACTTGAACAGGCAGGTTGTGCAACAGCAGAGGAAGTAAGTGGTGGTGTCATTGGTCTGGGTATTACAAGTAGAAACATAAGTGCAGGGGGTGTTGCAGATGCAACTCAATCAACTGAAGCAAAGAAGAAGAGTAAAAAGAAGCCAAGAAAGTTCATTAAAAACAACACCACAAATCATTAAAAACAACACCACAAACTGAATCATTATGTTTAGTCTGTGTTTCTAGGATGTAGTTTTGGGCATGTCCAAACCACAAACTGAATCACTATGTTTAGTCTGTGTTTTAATGTTTCAATAATGTGAGTTTCTTGTTTATGTTTGTGATACCTATCAAATACAATAATGAAGTATAAACATATGTAATGACATTATTCATACAAAATCTGGATCATGAGATCCATTACATTCATTAACCATCACTAATCTCAAAACAACCAACCCCATCATGGATATTTCTTCTTTACAACAAACTCAATCTTCTTAAACATCTTGTCCTTGACTTGCCTGGCCATCATCAACAGTGCATTCGCCCTACGCTTATCAATTGTTTGTAGCCTCCTAAGCTTCTTTGTATTGCTCCTTGCAATTCTTGCACGTGAATAGTTTCAAAGTATAACAATCACATCCCCCTACGTTCGACCCTTTCAGTAATTTTTTTGGACTTGTACTCCAAATCGTATGCCTGCTGCAAGTCTTGAAGAATCTCGGTGTGGTAAGGGCCAAGCATTAGTTCAGTTAGCACATACGAGTTACAGACAACCCTTAGATTAATATCACATTAAGAGTTGTTCATGGTTAAGGAAATAGGGAGGTGTGTTTTGCAAGTGAGTGTTTTAAGAGATGCGTATTTAGTAGCCTTCATGTGTTTGCCTATAAAAGGGTTTATAAAAGATTGCCACGTACTGTGTAGTCTTCATGTGTGGACAAAAATAAAAAACTTATATGACAGTTGACTTTATGCAATTCAACATTTGCAGTTTGACTTTTGAAAGTCCAACTGCAATGGGTTCAAACATAATGTTCTAAACACAATCTAGATCTTGAGATCCATTACATTCATTAACCATAACATGGTTGATGCAAACAAACATAGAATACATCAGAAACATAAACATTTTTGGAAGTTTGACTTTTGAAAGTCCAACTGCAATGGGTTCAAACATATTGTTCTAAACACAATCAAGTTAAACAAAGATTACAAATATAAAATCCAACAGACAATAACGTTAAACATATTGTTCAAATATCAGTGGGTAACACATGAAGAAGTTGGAAGTGCATGCTCATCATTTGACTTCATCTTTTTAGTTGGCCTGTCAACCTGAGGTCTGTGATTGGGTGGTATTATGACTGTTGTAGACTCAATTCTTGGCCAGTATCTGCGGCCAGAACACCCATTGATCTTGAATGAGTACATACGCGCCCATGTTTCTAGGATGTAAGCAGCATGAACCCACTCTTCAGGTACAACAACTCCTTTTCCATCCTCATTCATATTGTTTATTGCAGCCACAACATGTTTACATGGTATTCCAGTCAGCTCCCACATCCTACAACCACTCCTTCCTATCCATGTTAGCAACACAATGATCCTCGTTAGGCACAAATACTTTATATAACGAAGCTGCAATCCATTCAACAACACAATCAGTAGCTTCTTTTTTGTTTGTATCAACCATGGCTTGCACAGTAGGAGTAAGTTGTCCAACACTCCTTTCTATTATTTGCTGAACTATTACAATCTTCTTCACCAAGTACTCCCTGATATATTCAAGACAAACGATGATGGATTTATCTCTGACATCATTTAGCTGGCTACAGAACACCTCACATATGTTGTTTAAGAGTAGTCCACATAGGGCTTTGCCTGTTGAACAAATCACACATTATGTATTAATATATGATCAATTATCAGTATGCTTTTGTCCAGTGCCACTTAATGAATTACCTGAAAAATGTGATCGGCTCCATTGTTCAGCTGGAATCTTCAGCAACCAATCATAAGCTGCAGCATTGTTATTCTTCAGATGATCCATCTCTTTGTTGAATTCAACAACAGTTGTGGCTCTTGCAGCCTTCCAAAGCATGTCCTTGTAAACACCTCCTTTCAAATGTGACTTCATTTCCTCATGAATATGCTTAACACAAAACCTGTGTGCAGCATTTGGAAACACACTAGCAACAACTTGTATCAATCTCTGTGAACAGGTAAGGTTATGGATGGTGTTAAAACTTTACATGTTCTCATTGTGCATAAAACACATGATTAATTATACAATAGAAATGTGCACCTTTTGCCTATCCGAAATGAAAGTGAACTTGCAGTTGGTTTCTATCCCAAGATCCTCTCCTAGTAGTTTCAAAAACCAACACCAAGTTGCCTTATTTAGTGTATCAACTACAACATATGCTATTGGATAAATCCCATTGTTTGCATCAATCCCAACTGCTGTTAGTAATTGACCTGACATGGAGAATCCATCTAATCCTAAGAATTCTCTGCCACAAGCTTTGAAACCTTGTTTCATAGCTCCCAAACACACATACACCCTTTTAAAAGTTCTTGTTGAACTCGCTGGATTTGGTTCTATCTGTACATCAATCCTAACAGTAGTGCCTGGATTTTGATTAACCAACTCTTGGGCATACTCTCTAAGCAGTGCATAATGTTTGGTAAAAACAGGTATACTTGATTGAATTTCGCAGGCTTTATGGCATAGCAAATCATACTTACTTACGGGAACATCTTCAATTACCTGATCATCGTCATCAAACACTTCATCATCATTTCGATTATAGTCCAAACCCTCTGAATCACTCCTGCCACTCTGTTCTTCTGTTTCATTATCTACCTCTACTACTTTCACATTTCCCATCTGACCACCTACAATTGTAAGTCCATAACATTAACAACAAATACACCTTTTAACAAATAAATAAAAAAAAAAAAAAATAAAACTCACAAAACAGGAGGGAAATTAAAGAGGAAAATGCACTGTGTCTTTCCGTATCGTTCAAAGGCACGGACGATCGATGTAATCTAACCCCGGGTTCTATGAAGCTTTCACAAACTTTAGATAAGAGCTTAAGTGGCAAATCTTCGGGCTTCATTTGGGCTTCGATAATCTTCAATAAATGCTCAATATCTTGCAGTTTTGCTCCAAATTGCTCGTTTCGCACCTACAATAATAAATAACACATTTAAACAACATATGCACTTATAATACACATTTATACTATTTATTTAGCCGTAAATGAGGGTATATTAGCACTAAAAATATGAATAATTACACATTTATCATCCCCCTACACTTAGGCTGTTGCGTGCCCTCACGCAACGATTATTATACACGTTAAGTCAAAAACGATTTTCATCCCCTAAACGAATAACGTATCACATCAAACAAGAATATATAAATAATCATTTAGGTGATACAAATAAAAACCATTAAAGTCGATAACGCCCCATTTTGACCCTTATTCATATATATATCTAAAAATATATTTTTATTGCGACCCGCCATGCTTGACTTTTATTTTCACGATATATACACGAAGCTTAAGAACGGGAAACACGCAAACTGGGTGCCTCCAAGAGATAACAATTATCATCCTCTTTTTACTACCCCCAAACTAAGTTCAAAAACCCTTACGCAAATGTTTTTGTAAAATGCTAACACTACTTATATTAATAATCTGTGTAAGTTGAGACTTAACTTTTCACTCCCACAATTTATAAAGTTTAGGCGCGTGTGCTTATTTTCAAAAGTTTGACCACCAAAAATCAGAGCTCATTATGGTTGTCATTTATTTAAGCTCAATCCTAACTCACCGGAAACCTCAGAAATTTAAGAACCGAAAATGGCCTTTTCCATGTAGTGGCTTCCTTCTCGGCACATCCCAAACCAGTTGGTTTTAGGTGACCAGGCTTTTGACACCTCACAGAGAATAGTACCGGAATTGGCGGGATTTTGATTCAAAGATTTTTGATATTCCACGGCACATTAAAATCAAAACTTAAATAGATAACAACAAATGATCATTTAGAGATTAAAGATTCAAAGGTGAGATCACTCTATGTAGAGACTTTCTTCTCAGTTTGTCCTTTTAGCTGAGGCTTAGGAGGCTAGGTTTTTACACCATCGAGAATTGTATCGGAGCTTTCGGGGTCTTTGACTTCGACAATCTCTAAATTCCCGCATAATCTTTACACAAAATCAATGAATACTAGTTCAACTTCCGATTTAAATTTGAGCAAAAGCAACTTTTATTTATTTATTCTAATTCTATTCAACACATCTTTTTTTTATTACATTTTTCTCATTTTTCAATTTTTTCTCTTCTTTTCATCATTCATTTTTTTTCATAACATACTTTTTATTTTCACATCATTCAGCAATTTTACTTTCTTCAATTTGCAATTTTTATTCAGATTTTAGCGAAGTTGCTTGTTCCAAAATTTAAATAAAAATTTGAACTAGTACTCTATATTAACCTTGCATAAAAACTTTTTTACATAACGAAAACTTTTAATGGTCAAAAGTTTGAAAACAGCACATATTAAGATCCAATTATAAGCTACTGGGAGAAAAAGCCACAGATTACTTATATAAGTTCTAAAGAGAACCAACTACTCTACGCTTAGCATTTTTATTTGCGCAATTCGTTAAGAATTTAGTCTAAAAAGTTAAGAGAATAGCCAGATCAACACTCTGGTCGAGTCAGGATCTCCTTTGTTCTGGCTTAAGGGACTAGTCAATCACGCACGTTTTTTTTTTTTTTTTTTTTTTTTTTGAACAAAAGACAATAATAATGCAATGACGATAAATAATAATAATAAAAAATTTTTGGTCAAAATGGGGTTGCATGAGGGCAAACAAGTAGGCATAAGTGTGATCATTTTGATATAAACCCCCTACACTTAGAACCAAACATTGGCCTCAATGTTCAAAAGTGTTCGGGTGTCACCCATACACTTAGAACATAAAAGACCAATGCTAAAATTCCAAGTGTAAAGAGGGTATCTAATGCAATTCCTAAGCCATATATTAATCATAAAAAATGCATGCTTTAAGGAAAAACATAAGACTTAAATGATAAGAACTGAGGACTCCCCTGATATAAACGTGCAGATCAATCGGAGACTGAATGAGTGATGATGAAAAGCAACAGCAACAATTATGAAAGTCTTCTCGATCAAAAGGGTATCATGCGAGCAAAAATAATAGCCACGAAGCAACAAAGAAAACAAGACACCACCAAACTTATTCAATACTAACACTAATAACATAACTTACTCAAAATAATCCTACGTGTAGATAAACTACTTATTCCATATTAAGATAACACGGGTTGCCTCCCGAGAAGTGCTTGTTTTTGTTCGAGTCTCTAGCTTGACTCTAGGGTCACTTACTTCTAAGTTCATGGTCACATCCATCACTTAATGTTAAGTTTGGATGGTAAAAGTGATACAACACCTCCTTAGGTGAGTATGTTACCTAACGAGGTAATGGTGTATGGGTAAATCTATCAAAAGGTTTATCCATTACCCGTGTCACATCACCCGACTGTGTCAGGGAGAAAAAAGGATCGAATCTTTCCACTTCCATTAAGAAAATTTGCTTAGAACCAGGAAGTGGTGTGACTAGTATAATGTACTCATCAATTAATGGTGTTAACTTAGAGTGGTCCAAGTTACTCAAATCCTCAAACTCATCATCAAAAATTTTGTTATCAAATCTTAAGATGAAGTTATCATCAAAGTCAAACAGAGGGTTTGATATAGTCACATCGAAAGAGCTAGACATCGAATCAGAATTACCTACAGGTTCACCAGGCATCCTTGGGATTGGGACAGGGTCATTGGCAGGTAAATTTTCTATATCGCTAGGATTAAAGTCAATTTCCCTATCCCCCATTGAGAGGGTGTCTACATGTTCTCCAAAAGGCAAAGTCGATATCTAAATTTTGGTCTCCCGAAACATCAAGTCTATGTAAGGATGGTGTGTATGCTAGTGGCAAAGATGGGACATGTGCGGTACTTTGTGGGCTAGAAATATGCACCTTGTCCATTGTAGTCTCCGTATCATCTTCATTACTCTCCTCATGATAAAACGAGTTAAGAGGAGGATTTTGTTTTTTAAGAATCAGCTCCTTAAGACAGTTTATTTCATTTTGAAAGTTCATATTGACTTGATTTTGAGCAATAATCATTTTAGTAATCAATTCAACTCTAGTTAACTCGCTCTGAGGAAGTGGTTGAGGGGTTGTGTATTTTGAAGGTTGGTCAAAACCGGATGAGTCATGATTGTCATAAGGAGTATGCTCATAGACAAGCGGGTGACCCGGGTTCGATCCCCGGCAGCGGCGCCAAATTTTGATTGGCTCCAAACAGTCAACCTAAATTGAACAAGTCAATGGTCAACAAGGTCAAACAGCCTAGAGTCAATCTCCGTGGAAGCATAGGGGTTTCCCCGGGTCGTTATGTCCCGACGAGATGTGCAAAGGTATTCAAACGGGTTTGTGATCGGGTGAATGTGGACAGAAAGGGGTTGTGAATGATTATACTACTGATTTATACAAGGAAATAGCTTAAATAAGCTATATTAACAAGACTGTAAAATTGGAAAACCCAAAAACGTTTAAAACCTAAAACGCGTACGTTCAATTTAAATTTACGTGAACGTACGAAATAAAACGCGAGTTTTGGTGAAATAAAATACTTACAGATATGAAAATTACATTTTTATAATCCTAATAATAAAAGAAAATTTTTAGAAAAAGAAAATTAATTTTTACACTAATTATATGATTATTATTAATTAATTACTAATTTCCTATTAATTAATTAATTAAACTAATCTAAATTACTAAAAATACTAAGATGACTTAGATAATTAAGAAATTTTTTATAAATCTAATTAACCATTACAGGAATCCTAAAAGATTATAAAAAGTTTGTTTTATATGTTTTTAAACTATTTTACCAATTATTAAACAAAATATTAATTAATTACTAATTAAACTAATTAAATTATAAAAAATAGAAAATGAACAGTGAAATTATGAGAAAATTTCTAAAATTATTTTATAACATATAAAAGCTAGGAAAAATTATAAAAACTAGGTATTACTTGATAAAAACTAATTATACTATTTAATACTTAAATATTAATTAATTGTTAATAAAACTAATATTAAGTCTAATTAATACTAAATGACAAAATAAAAATTTGGAAAAATTACTGAAAATACTTTAAGATAAAAGGAAATTAAGAAAAATATAAAATGCAAATTACTTAATAAAAATCTAAAAAGGAAAATTAAAAAGATAAATAATATTAAATAGAAACTATCACTTGAAATTAAATTGGATTTTTCTGAATTTTCTTTTTCCAAACTGTTTTAACACTAAAATCAAACAACTTTTATGAAAACACTATGAATGGGGCCTTGTGAATAAGCACTTCAAGTGCTTATTGCCTTGACAGTTGACTTTGGTCAAACTGTCAAGCCATAAGCTTCAAATAAACTTGCTATGAACCCACAGGGATAAATAAGCTACACTAGGATGAGGGAACTAGGAAATAAGAAAAAGTTGCAATGAAGTACTCTGAATAAGCCAATAATCGAAATAAGCAATTCCACATACCACACAGACCACACAGGCCAAATGTGGGTACTTGCAGGCCTATTTTTAGCTAGGGGCTAAAGCTCTTAAGCTCAAAGTGGCCATGGAAATGGATAGACAGCTAGGTGAGGTTCCTGAAAAACCCAAGATCACCCCGTGGGGCCCACTTGTGCAACTTGTGGGTCCCTAGGAACTTGGACAGATTAGATAGGTAAGATGGAGCACGGGAGGTCAGCCCCCCTGCAGATGAGTTTGAGGCATCATGGAATCCACAAGAAAAATTGCAAAATTGTAATGATGATGGGAATTAGGAGTTTAGCTGAGGGACTACCATTTCTGAAAAGCTCAATGCTTGAATCAAATCTCAAAATTCAAGAAAAATCATCCAATTTTTGAAAAAATCTGAGTACATGCAATTTTTGACTTTTTAGATAAACATGGAACTTTGACAATCATGAACTTTGGTTGTATCTAATGAACTGAAAACATGATACTAAGCTAAAACAAAGCTAAATTACTCTAAATCTACCACTTGTGCAATGATATGAAGGTGATAGTCTCCTAAATCCACAACAGTTATCAGTTATGAGGTATATATGGTGATTTTGACTTTTTAGTGAAACCTAATACTCTAATTAGACCAAATGTGAGTTAAGTGAAACAAGTATGACAACAAAAACAGACAAGTACACAAGTTAGCATGCAAATCCAAACACTCCTTAATGTGAGCACTGTTGTGAGTTTTCAAAGTAAATGGGTAATAAGGACTAGGAAACCAAACTCTAATGACTTTATTTGATAAGATAAACTCAATTAAGCACAGAAATGTAAAAATAATCACCTAATAAACTAGGGTATAGTAAAAAGAAAAATTGAGAGTTTAAAACTTACAAATGCTTTCTTTGAGATCAAAAACCAAGAACCATGGAACTACTCTTAATCTAACACCTCCCTGAGGTCACTAAACCAAGGTCTTCTTCAACTGCTTCTCTTCTCTCTTCTTCTATCCTACTTTTTGATTTTCTATTTATTTTTAATGTATTTTTGTTATTCTTCAGATTTCATGCTAACACTAATTTAAATTCTCTGTAAGCCTTCAAAAACTTATTAATGAGCTAAAATAAGCTCAAAGGAACAGAGATTACCAAATTTAAACAACTTACAATCTAAAATAGAATTTTGAGCCAAATTGAATGAACCACTGAATTGAACACTTAAAACCTTGAATTACTGATTGGAATAGGTTTCAAATACATTAGAAATACTGGAATTACAACTTAGAAGAATAAAGTTACATTGAAAATAGATGAATAATTTAAACGACATGGAAATTCTACTAATAAACTACACTACACTACCTAACTAATTCTTTCTTGGATTTTCTTCACTTATATAGGCCCTGGGTACTTCCTCTTTCTTTCCCACTTCTTTTCTCAGCCATTGGATAGCAGAATTTGATCTTGGCCTTTGATTGGGTTTTTGGCGGGAAACTGAATTGGGAGGGTTTTAGTGGTTTAGGTGAAGCATTAAATGCTGGGTTGGAGTGTTGGTGAGAGTATTAATTGAGGTTGGTGGTTTGGTGAAAAGGTGGGAGGAGGGGGGAGACAAGGAAGCAGGTTTCAGGGGGTAATGGGGTACGGAGGTTGAAGATGGTTGACTGTTTGACTGGGGGTAATATTCAAACGGTTTGGGGTTGGGCCAGGTAAGTGGGCTTGGGGTTTTAAGGTATGGGCTGGATTTGTATTGGTGGGTTAATATTAAAGGTTTGGATTTGTTTTGTGTTTTAAGGTTAAAAATCACAAGGACCACATATGTAAAAGCTAAAAACACTAAGGACTGAAAATGTAATTTCCCAAAGAACTCATAAGAGTCATTCTTGCCAATCTCCAATAATCCAGGGACCATAAAAGTTAAATTTCCATTTTTAAACATCTGGGGACCAAAACTGACAAGTTTCAAAATCCAGGGACCAAAATTGTAATTTCTCCAAACCTATCACCCAAGGACCAATCTTGCCAAAATAAGTAACCAAAGGACCATAAATGATAATTTCCAAAAATTTGAAATCCCAGGGACTAATTTTTCCAACTTTGAAAGTACAGGGACCAAAATTGTAAATTTCCAAAACTTTTGAAATTTTTCACCAAAGGACTAAATATGACAATTTATGATTTCAAAGGGACCTTTGGTGACTTTTCTTTCAAAATAAGTGCTCAGGGACTATTTTTGCCAATTTTTGAAAGTTGGGGGACTGAAACTGCCAATTTTGCAAACTTTGTTCGTTTTTCATCTGTTTTTACTCATTTTGCATCTGAAACATATAAAACATAATTTTGGAATATTTTCAGTATTTTGATGCATTTTTGAGTGTTTTTAAATGTTTTTGCAGTTCAGATTGACCAAAAATGATGAGTATTCACACACTCATCAATCAACAAAACACTTTAATGTCATCTGACTCTCGTAGTCATAATCCATATTGGATTTCGAATCGATGAACACTTGGAGATGTTTGTTGAGTACACAAAGGGCAGCTATAGATCCAATTTTGGAAGATTCTCCTTGGTCACGTTATTGTTGTAGTTGATCTAAGTTAAGAATCATTGTGCTGGTGAAAGTCTGAACATCTTGATCAAAGAGTGTTATAAATGCACGTTCGAATCCCATCTTGAATCCAGTTCCCTCTAAAAGTGCCGAGAGATGTGAATGAAGTTGTCGAAAACATTATATGCAGCAATCCTTTGCATTATCGAGCAATTGTTGTGGCTGAAGATGGTGCAAATTACTCTCTTGTGAATTAGAGTATAAAGATTCCATTTTAGTGGTATCAGTTTCGAAACTGGAAGCATGTTGTGCCTTGTTGGAAATCTTATGTTCATCGTACATGTCGTACAGTTTGAGTATATCAGAGATGACAGGATCTGAATTAGTAGACATGATTAAGAACGTGCTCGGTATTTTACAATTCTATGATTTAAATCGAGAAATAGATTCTTTCGCGGGATTTTACAAAATCAAGAATAAACCGTGAAATGATGCTGAGTACTTTAGTAATTGAGTGTGAGATGATAAACTTTGCAAGGTACAGTAAGTTATCTAAGTCAAGTCACAACGAGTCAAATCACAATTAGTCAAATTGCAGGAATCAACTTGCAACGTCAGATTGTAATTGAACAAATTGCAACAACTCAAATCGCAACAATTTTCAAATCACATAACTGTTCAACTCGCAGCGTATAATCAATTCACATCAACTTGGTCAACTAGCAATGATATAGTTCGGTTGATGCAAGTTGCAATGGTGAAATCTTGGTCTAAAAACTTAAAACCTCAATAACTTAATCCGGAGGTGATTTAGACCATGAAAAATTTGTTTTACGACTTCATGGTGAAACCTCACAATATTCAGCCTGTTCTGGAAGTATTGATAGGTTTTTTTTGCTGAAAACGGGGTTACGGTTAAAAAGTTATGGCCGTTTGAAGTTTTGATGTAAAAAGTCAAATTTGGTCAAACTACAACATTAGCAAATCGCTAATCACCACCATATCACTGGAGCTAATCGCTGAATAGAGATAATTGCTAGTTGGAGCTAATCACTGAAGAGAGGTAATCGCTAAAGGAGATAACCTCTAACTGGAGATAACCTCTAATTGGAGATAACCTCTAACTGGAGCTAACCTCTAACTGGAGATAACCTCTAACTGGAGCTAACCTCTAACTGGAGCTAACCTCTAACTTGGAGCTAACCTCTAACTTTGAGCTAACCTCTAACTCTGAGCTAACCTCTAACTCTGAGCTAACCTCTAACTTTGAGCTAACCTCTAGACACAAAAATACAAGAAAGTCACTATCTTGCCAGTTTGTCTTTTTCCCCTTTTTGATAATAAACCAAGACAAAGTAGTAAAATATAGTAAATCTCTACTAAAAATTCAAGCTAATCTCTAATAAGAAATACTACTAGAGGAGCTAATATCTAATAAGAAACACTACTAGAGGAGCTAATCTCTAGCAAGAATCTTGCACTAAATCACATCAAACATCAACCTAACAACTAATTCAACCTACCCAAGTGAAAAATTAAGTAATACTAATGCCTCAAAACACAACAATACCACCAAATCATCAACAACACCACAACCAAAAATCAATTCGAGGTGTTTTCTTGAAAAACATTTCGAACGAAAAAAATTGAACCACTAAACCAAGCCACAAATTTGAGCACCAACAATCCTAGGATGAAACCATGGCTCTTGATACCAATTGTAGTATTCTCATAATTATAACATGTATGGTCCTTGTGATTATGGTTCAATATAAAGAAGATGAGAAGATGGAATAAGAATTCTAGAGAGAGAAAGAGAGAGTAGGGAACTTAGAGAGAGAGAAAGAGTGAAAGAAAAATATGAAATATTAGATTGGAAGTTCCAACCCTCTCCCTTGGTGGGAGAGGGTGTAAGATGTTCAAATACACAAACAAGTATGGTTCTTGTGATGTGGATCGAATTAAAGAAAGAAAGATGAAGAGAAAATAGTTTAGAGAGAGAAAGTAAGTTGGGTGTTTCTAGAGAGAGAAAGAGATGAGAGAAAAATTATAAAGATTAGATTAGTGAAATGGAAAGCACCAACCCTCTCCACATGTAGAGAGGGGTATTTATAGTTTCCTACAAAAAAGATAAAAACGCCCACACCCGGGCTGTGGATCAGGCATACAGTGGGTAAAGACCCGTCCTTCTACCACGGTGTTAGTTAAACTAATACTAACTAACTAATATATAAACTAACTACGAGCTATCTCAATGCTATTACAATATTTAGGTGATCGAGTCTTTTATAGGAATATTTGTATTCCTAACAATCTCCCCCTAAGCGAGGTCACCTTGGAAGTTAAGCTCTTTGATCTTTAAGCATTCATAAATCTTTGTAGCTCGTAGGTTCTGATTCTTCACTTTTCTGCACACTTTGTACTTTAAGCAAACGAACTTGTGATTTGGATTCCTTTGTGATATGTGATCTTTGAGCTTCTTTGAGATCATCAGCCATAGTAAATCTCCAAGCTCATCCATAGTAGTAACGCCTTCATGTGATGTAGTGACTTAAGGACCATCATGCTCACACCTTACTAGATCAGGAGACTTAACATAAGAGTTGTGGATCAGGAGACATTTTCATCAGAGTTGCGGAAACGTTGTTGGTAGTCTCTCAACATTTGTTGTAGCAAGTCTCCCATCGTCATTGATAG
This sequence comes from Artemisia argyi, assembly GCA_030686995.1. Classification (NCBI taxonomy): domain Eukaryota; kingdom Viridiplantae; phylum Streptophyta; class Magnoliopsida; order Asterales; family Asteraceae; genus Artemisia; species Artemisia argyi. The sequence continues at coordinate 108,057,871 of CM060678.1, forward strand.
TGAGGAGGATGTGTGAGCATGAGGTATGGATTGACCTGATTCAGCTAGAAATATGAGCCATCAACGCCATCTTTATATGTGTCCCTGAAATAAAACAGTTAGGAATAATGATATAGAACGAATATGGCTTTGTCATTCGTTCTGCGAGGACAGACTACCCTCCGGTTTTGTGAAAACCGACCTGTGATCAGGTAGAGTCTCTTTTAAAGAAGACTCTCCTTGACAAGAATTTCCAGCTTGTAGAAATGAATTTTCCAAAGAATCCACTTCGGAATCTTCATACTTAGCATGTTCTCATACCGGAACGTCTCAAAGCAAACAACACGATAGAGTGAATCGGTGAATAAATATTCACGGATTGATGAGAAATTGATTTATAGAAATCACTCGCATGTCATATGATAAACATTTTGAGACACGACGAGAGTTTTAAGCTTTGAATCACATTTCCATCAAAAATACTTTTGTTTGAAATATTGTACACAATCAATGTGCACGAAAATTAGTTTGTGAGCACACTGAAAGGTTTTTGCAAAAGTATCCGTCAATCCATATCCTGGAACAAGTTTGATTCAATGTTGAATCGCACCATTGTTGCTTTCCAGTTGTCACTTGACCATTGATCCAAGATGGATCTCACATGTCACCTACCAAGAGCTTGAAAGATGTTCGCTCTAGAAGGATTTCCATCGTCATTGTGAATATTTTCATATCACTCGGATGCTCTGGCAATACCACAAGGATAATACGTAGGACTCTAAATATTTTATCTTATTTTCCGCATTGTGTGAAACAATAAGCATATTTGGAATGTGTCCTATCGAGATTTATGGATGATCTCTTTGGCTTTAGACTCAATAGTGCGTTTTGATCCACTCCTGGAGACTGGGGAGGCGTCTCCTGTTTTAGGTATCAACATAGCTCGCAATGAGCGGTCGATACATTGCACACGGTTACCCGTGAGAATGAAACAAGCTCTTTTAAGAGAACTTGAGTGGTTGGTGTTGGGAATTCTGCTAAGTAAGAATTCTGCTGAAGAATCTGCTGAAGACACAGATTCTACTTATGTTTTAGTTTCTGCTGAAGACTAGTTTCAGCATTATTAGTTTCTGCGGATATAGTATTTTCGTATTTTATGTAATATAGTTAGGATATGCATGAGTTTATTTAGGAAGTGATAATGCATATCTTTTAGAAGTTTTAGAATATACGTTTCTTGAGAAACGGTTTAGGGTTCCTTGTGTATAAAAGGAACACACGATTATGTATTGAGTAACGTTTTAGAAAACACTTTTCATTGTTATTAAAAGATCCATAGAGGATCAAGAGTTCTTATTATTAAACTTGTGTTTGTTTCCGCTTTAAAATACAAGTTACAGAGATTGTCTATTAGTGTGTTAGTGATTACATTAACATATCTAACGATTCTAGAGTGCTCAAGAAGATCTATCAAGGTCTTTGTTTCAAGAAGTGGTATCAGAGCCTCGGGAGAGTCTCTGTGATACTAAGAAAAACAAATCTTACACCATCAAAATCCAAACCTATCAAAGAAAATGCCTGGATCAGACGATGAAGTTGATACAACCCTGAACCTAAACACCACTTCTCTCCAACAACTTAACCTCTCCAACAGTAATGCTCAATTTCCATACTTGAAGAATGCTGAAGACTATGATTTGTGGTCCATGAAGATGCACAACTGGATCACAAACATTGACTGGAATCTTTGGGAGGTTGTCCGAAAGGGGAACAGCCTGAAGAAGCATGTCAAAGATGCTGATGGGGTAGTTACAGTTGTAGGTCCCAAAACTGCTGAAGAGGTTCTAGCCGTGCAAAGGGAGAATAAAGTAAGAACAATTCTACTCCAAGCTATTCCAGATGACCACATGGGTGACTTCCACTTCATGGACGATACAAAGGATATTTGGATGGCAATAAAAGCTAGATTTGGTGGGAATGATGAATCAAGAAGGTTGAAGAAGTCAATGCTGAAGCAGCAGTTTCAAGAGTTTCAGATATCTGAGGAAGAAGGCATTCACAAAGGCTATGACAGGTTCCACCAGATCGTAAGTCAGCTTAATCAGCTGAAGGCTAGACCAGATAATGAGGACTGCAATGCTAAATTTCTGAGATCTTTGCCACCATCTTGGTTGCAAGTCAGCATTGCTCTCAAAATAAAGGGTGGATTGGACTTGATCTCCTTTGATGACCTCTACAACAAGCTCAAATCTCTTGAGCCTGATGTTAGAAGTCTAATTCGTCCATCCACTCACTCAGCCTTTGTCAGCACCACCACAAAACCTGTGCACCAAGCCTCAAGTTCTTACACCTCTGGAGCATCTTCTCAAACCCAGACAAAATCAGCTCCTAAATCAAAATCCAGTAGTATAATGGATGATATTGTTCATTCATTTGTGGCTGAATATGAACATCAGTAGTTTCCTGCTTATGAGGATTTTGAACAGGTAGATCCATTGGAGATGGAGGAGATGCACTTGAAATGGCAGCTAGCAATGATTTCTATGAACATTAAGATGTTTGAGACCAAGTCTGGGAGAAAGTTTGGTTTTAATGGAAGAGAGGCAGCAGGGTTTGACAGAAGGAAGGTTAAATGCTACACTTGTGGTCAAGTGGGCCATTTTTCAAGAGAATGCAAGGAGAGGAAGTCTGGTGATGAAGTTAGATATGGCTCTTATCCATTGGAATCAGGGACTTCTAAGGCTACACCTTCAAAGGCTTTGGTGACTCTGGATCACCAGATTGATTGGGCTGAACATGAACCTGCTAAAGAGGAAGCTTCTACTTCTATACAAGTGAATTTGCTGGCATACTCACCTTCAGAGGACAAGAAGGAGCAAGTCTCCTTCATGGGAATCTCTCAGGTACACAACTGTGTGTTTGGATGTAGTGTTAGATACAATGAACTTAAACAAGAATATGATGAATTGAAACCTAAGTACAATGAGTGTTATATAGAAGTTGAGGCCTATAAAAAGGCTTTAAAAACTTTAGAAAAACAAAAGGTCTGGTTTCAAAAGAATCAAGTTAAATATGATGAAAAGATAAGAGTTCTAGAAAGTGATTTAGAATATGCTAAGATAGATTTAAGACGTACTGAAAAAGAGAAATCTGATATAGAAATGGAAAAACATGAATTACAAGTTAAGTTAGATAAAGAGATAGCTGGTCGTATGAAATGGCAGGAAGGAGCATCTAATTTGAATAAATTGATTGATGGTCGCCAATCTGTTAGGTCTAGAAAAGCATTAGGATATGAGAAATATATAGATCCTGAAGAGTTAACTTATCCTGATATGTCCAGTGTTTTTGACCCTGAACCAGCCTTAGCTTATCAAAAACCTGTTAAATTTGTTAAGGAAGGGGGAATGAATGCTGTCCCTGGACCTATAAGAGGGGAACATATACCTATAGACCTGTCAATACCTGTTGACTTTGATGGATCACACCATCTCTATGGCAAAAAGTCAAGTGACTTGCCAGACCCTATTATTAAATCTCATGACTTTGTCTCTTGTTGTGACAGTGACAAGTCTTCAGACCTGCCCAAGACCACTCCCAAGACCACTTTCAATACCACACCCAAGACTCCCCAAAAGCCTTCTAGAGTTCCTGCTGATGACAAGACAGTTTCTTTTGAAGACTTATTTTTTAAATCTTTGCAAAACAATATTTCTAGTTCTGTTAAAAACAATTCTGTTAATCATTGTGGTTTGAATGCTTTTTCATGTTATGGAACTTCCTTCAATTTGAATAAATCTTCTAAAAAGAAGAAATGTTTTGTGTGTGGAAGCAAATCTCATTTGATTAAGGATTGTACTTTTCATGAGCAAAGAATGGGTGTATGTTTTAGTCACAGAAAACCTAGGCAAATGTGGAAGAATGTTAATGAAATACCCTCCTTTATTCCACATCAGCAGAAACCCAATTCTGCTGAACCACATTCTTCATGGAGAAGAACCAGTACTAGACCTTATGCTCGACCCACTAGTTCTTTCTTTTCTAATGGTTATTGGCCTAGTCACTTTGACTCAATGTATTATGGTGGTGGGTATTGGGATACTGCTGTGAAGCCCTCAGCAGGTTGTTCTTTGACAAAGAAAGGACCTAAATTGCATTACAGGCCCAAGAACAATGGTGGATCTAAAACATCTACATGGCCTATCTCTAATGATCCACAAGGCAGGCTCAAGTCAGCAATGACTTGAGTCTCCAATGTGTACTAACTTTTGTATAATTTTTGTTGTTGTTGTAGGATCATCCTTTGAAAAGTACTAAAGTAGGGATAGTTGATAGTGGTTGTTCTAGAAGTATGTCAGGGAACAAGGACAAGATGCATGACTTTGTGCCTATAGAAGGAGGAGGAACTGTAACTTTTGGTGGTGGAGATGGCAAAATTACTGGGAAAGGAACTATTAAAACACCTCTGCTAGATTTTGAGAATGTTTATTATGTGAAGGAACTGGAGCATTTTAATCTGTTCTCTGTATCACAAATTTGTGACACTAAGAATAAGGTTTTCTTCTCTGAGGATGAATGTCTTGTGCTCTCCAAGGACTTCAAACTTCCAGAACACACAATTGTTTTGCTGAGAGTTCCTAGAACCTTCAACTTGTACACATTCAATCTGAATGATGTTAAGCCAGAAGGTGATCTAACATGTTTGGTGGCTAAAGCTTCCCAGGATGAATCTACCAAGTAGCGCAGGAGAATGGCTCATGTTAATTACAAGACTATCAACAAGTTGTCTAAACTTGGTCTTGTTTAGGGCCTTCCTTCTAAACTCTTCACCAATGAACACAATTGTATTGCTTGCAACAAGGGAAAGCAACACAGAGCCTCTTACAAAGCCATAAAAGCTGTGAGCACCATCTCAGAACCCCTTCAGTTGCTGCACATGGATCTTTTTGGTCCAACTCCCATTAGAAGTATTGATCATAAGTACTTTTGCCTGGTTATCACAGATGATTATAGCAGGTTTTGCTGTGTATTCTTTCTAAAAACAAAAGATGAAACAACTCCTATTTTGAAAGAATTCATCATTTTAATTGAAAACTAGCTTAATAAAAAGGTTAAAGGCATTAGGTGTGACAATGGGACAGAATTCAAAAATGTTGTTTTCATAGAATTCTGTAAGGCTAAGGGGATTAGAAGGGACTATAGTACTCCAAGGACCCCACAACAAAATGGGGTTGCTGAAAGGAAAAATAGAACCTTAATTGAGGCAGCAAGATCCATGCTTGCAGACTCAAAATTACCCACTATGTTTTGGACTGAAGCAGTAAGTACTGCTTGCTATGTCTTGAACAGGGTATCCATCACTCTACATCATGTCAAGACACCCTATGAACTTCTCACAGGGAAAGTTCCAGACATACATTACCTTAAGCCTTTTGGATGCAAAGTGACCATTTTGAATACTGCTGATACACTGGGTAAGTTTGATGGGAAAGCTGATGAGGGATACATTATGGGTTATTCTGTTCATAGCAAGGCCTATAGGGTTTATAATCTGAATGCCAAAAAGATAGATGAGACCCTTAACCTAAGATTTCTTGAAGATCAGCCTAATACTGAGGGACAAGGCCATTCTTGGTATTTTGACCTAGATTATTTGACTGATTATTTGGGTTATACTAGACATGCTTCTAATCCTAATGCAGGTACCAAAGATCCAATTTCTAACCCTACAGGTTCCATGGATGATGACTCAGAATGTGACTCTGAGCCAGATGAACATACCATTGTTGTACCATCTTTTCCACCTAACCATTTTGTAGGTAATCATTCTACTGCTGAACAAGATGATGAGTCACATTATGCAGAGGATCTTGCAAGACTTAAGAAGCAAGAACATGCTGCTACACAGGAAGCTCAAAGACTCAGTAAAAATGTTGCACAAGAGACTGAAGCCATCCTTCAACAATCAGCACAAGCAGTCAGTGGAAACAAGGATGCTGCTGACAGTTCTGCTGAAGGCACTCCTATTCCCACTAATGGGCTCAAAGATGCTGATACTCCTGCTGCACAATCTCCCATTTCTACTGAAGCTTCTACAGACTTTGAGAAGCCCTTTACAAGATTTCCAAGTCCTTCTGATCTTGGTAATTATCAGCCCAAGCCTGGCCTGTTTCACTCAGCTTCTTATGATACTGAGTTTGGGCCTACAGTCAACAACCTTGATGCCACCATTTATGTCAACCCTACAGCAACAAAGAGGATTCATAATGCTCATCCCCTATCAGAGATTATTGGAGATCCTAAAGCACCAGTTAGAACTAGAAGCACTGTCAAGAATACTAAATATGGTGAAGTTGCTTTCATTTCTTATGTTTACAATCAAAAGAGGGACAATCACAAAGACTTCAAACATTGTCTGTTTGCATGCTTTCTTTCACAGATAGAGCCAACTAGTGTTCCTCAAGCACTAGCTAATTCAAGTTGGCTTAAAGCAATGCAAGAAGAGATGCTGCAATTTAAGAATCAGCAGGTTTGGATTTTGGTTCCTCTTCCTGATGGTAAATATGCCATTGGGACAAAATGGATTTTGAAGAATAAAAGAGATGCAAGGGGAATTGTAGTGAAGAACAAAGCAAGATTAGTGGCTCAAGGGTTTAGGCAAGAGGAAGGCATTGACTATGATGAAGTCTTTGCACCAGTGGCCAGAGTTGAAGCAATTAGGATATTTTTGGCCTATGCCTCATATATGGGATTTATGGTTTATCAGATGGACGTTAAAGGTGCTTTCTTATATGGTGAGATTGAAGAGGAGGTTTATGTGACTCAACCCAAAGGATTTGAAGACCCTGATCATCCTGAGTATGTGTACAAGGTTGTCAAAGCTCTTTATGGACTTCATCAGGCTCCAAGAGCTTGGTATGCTAGACTTTCCACATTTCTGCTGAAGCATGGATACAGAAGAGGTGCCATTGACAAGACTTTATTCCTCAAGAAAGATTCCAGGGATATTATACATGTGCAGGTTTATGTGGATGATATTATCTTTGGTTCCTCCAAAGAAGCATGGTGTAGAGAGTTTGAGGAACTGATGAAGGGAGAATTTCAAATGAGTGCCATGGGGGAACTCACTTTCTTTCTAGGTTTACAGGTTCAGCAGAAACCTGATGGTATTTTTATTCATCAGGAGAAGTATGTAAAGCATATGTTGTCAAAATTTGATATGGAGAATGTCAGGACTGCCACTACTCCCTATGAGGCTCCCAAACCAAAGAACAACATTGATCCTGATCTCCCTGTGAATGTTCATTTATACAGGTCAATGATTGGTTCTTTGATGTATTTGATTGCCTCAAGACCTGATATTACATTTGCTGTGAGTGCATGTTCAAGGCACCAAGTCACTCCACTTACCTCTCACTTGAATGCTGTCAAAAAGATTTTTAAGTACCTGAAAGGCCAACCCAAATTAGGTCTTTGGTATCCCAAAGAATCTCCATTTCAGCTAGCAGCTTATAGTGATAGTGACTATGCTGGTGCCAATATGGATAGAAGATAGACAACTAGAGGTTGCCAATTCCTTGGAAGAAGACTGATTTCTTGGCAATGCAAGAAACAGACCATTGTTGCTACCTCTACTACTGAAGCAGAGTATGTTGCTGCTGCCAATTGTTGTGGACAGGTTCTATGGATTCAAAATCCATTGCTGGATTATGGGTATAATTTTATGAATACTACTATTTTCATTGACAATCAAAGTACAATTTGCATTGTTAAAAATCCAGTTTTTCATAATAAAACCAAACATATAGACATCAAGCACCACTTTATCAGGGATGCTTATGAGAAACATTTAATTAAAGTGGTAAAAATTCACACAGATGAGAATGTGGCAGATTTATTAACCAAAGCATTTGATGGACCAAGGTTTCAATATTTGGTGGTCCATATTTGAATGCTTAACCCTTAAATGCAAAGTTTAAGGGGAGGCATAAGCCTCAGGGGAGGCATATGCCTCAGGGGAGGATTGTGAGTGTAAACTATGTAGAATTTGTATAATTTGTATACTTTTTGAGTTTTTAAAACTAACCCACTAATGTTTTTACAAGTTTGTGTGGTGTATTTGCATGTTTTATGTCTGTTTTGCAGAAGTTCTGATGTTGTAAGTTATATGTTGAAAGTCACCAAGAGTTGTATTCAAGGGAATGTGGTCAAGTATGCTGAACATGGTTTCTTCTGATTAGTTGATTATACTGAAAGTCATACAAAGTTGATTAATGAAGAAGAACTTTTCATTCATTCAAAGAAACAAGTTACAGCTTACATTCAAAGTTCCAACTGGATTACAAAGACCATTCCTATACATTTGCTTAATCGAGTTCTACTAGCTTCTATCATCTATTAGAAAATACTTGAGGCTATGACAAGTACAATGATGAAGCTGAAGATGAAAATAGAAAAAGAAGAGAAGGAAGACTATGAAGATGCTCAAGTACCAAAGGCAAGAAAATACTCAAGAACTTTGGTCCATGGCAACATTCCTCAATCATCTACTCCATTTTCCCTTTTCCCTTACGTACAACCTCTGCCTCCTTGCTCTGTCCGTTGTGTTCTTGATAAGAAAGACCAGGTCCTGGAGCAGGAAGATCTGTAACACCCCCAAAATACCGCAGCGAAAGACTGTGTCACTGAGGGTGCTACTTCATAATACAAAGTACAAGTTATAGAAAACGAACTCTAAATGAGACGTTTTGAAAAGTTACCATTCGATTAAAGAATTCAAAGTTACAAACATGAGATTCCAAAGTATGATACATAAATGTATACAAAATGTTGAATGGTAAATGATAAAAGCGTAAGTCTTCAGAATATGCAGCTTGACTCTAAGTTCCACGCATTAGCTATCGCCTTACTAACCTGAGATAAACATGCTAAAGTGTCAACACAATGGTTGGTGAGTTCATAGAGTTTGTCTTAAAACAGTTGAAAAGCCTTAAAAGAATATTCGCACAGCAAAGGCATCGTGAATCCACTCAGTTACAAGTCCCACCATAAGAGACTTGTAACCTGTGTGTTCACAACCCACTGCTAACATATAGTATAAATAAGACATGTATAAGTTCATCAAAACAATTAAGCAATTAGTAGTGAGTCTCTACTTCATCTCCGAAGACCTCACTTGGGAGCCAATTCCCAAAGACAACTGGGAGCCACTTCCCAAAGAAAACTGGGAGCCACTTCCCAAAGATAAAAGTTTACTGGGAGCCACTTCCCAAAGATAAAAGATTACTGGGAGCCACTTCCCAAAGATAAAAACAGTCATGTATGTATGAAATCAAGTATAATGCAATCAAGTATAAGAGTTTTGAGTATTTGTACAAGTAAGCAAGTAGTTGTGCATGTATCCCCCCCAAAGAGTTAAAACAAGTATGAAAAGAGTAGGGGATATGACTCACCTTAAGCTTATGTAATGAGAAATGAAAGTGGTAGTCGAATCGCGAAAGTCTCTAAGAGCAGCCTATAATAGAGCGTTGCGACTTAGGTTTGGAGTAACATCTAAGAATACGAAGAATTGCCTATATATGTCTTGCATAATGTTCATGATGTAGTACTTTAGTATATAGTGTAAGTCCTTGAATATAAGTGGTCTATGAAACATGTATAGTTTGTATATCTCTTACTACCGTTCGGGCCGACATAATTCAGAAGTCATGTAGTAAACGTTCGAGGAGCCAGGACACTTTAATTCGTAAATCCACAACTCATCTCAACGGCTTACTTAATGAACTCCTCACATGAGGCTCCCTACTATTGTAGTATTTGATAACATATATATAAGTTTTCGATCTTTAATAGTTATATGGTCTTTAGCCGTAGCTTTGCCGTGACCTTGGTCATTGTTACCATGGTCTTGAGACTCAACCTTGGCTTTAGCCATGGTTGTGGTCTTGGCTTTAGGTCATTAGACCTCTTGGTCTCATCTAATTATAACCATTATATAGTTACTTTGGTCTAAAAATGGGCTGTTAAGAATTTGAAGAAAATTATCACTCAGAAAGCGTTTTCAGGGCTCGAGCTTCTTTGTTCCTGAACGAAAACGGCGTTCCGGACAACTTTCGTGTTTTAACTTTTTGATGAATGGGACCAGAAGTGGGACTTTCAAAATGGACAGAACCTTAACAGGTTGTTTTGGCAGTTTTGCCGTTTTGGTTTCGCTAACTTCTAATGGTCATAACTTTTGACTCGTGTACTTGTTTTGGGTGATTCAAATTGCTATGTTTTCCTTTTGAAGTCCTTTATAACAGTAAGTAAGTGTCAAGTATCATAGTTATACTATTTTGGTCGTGGTTCTCCATAAAAATCACTAGTTTGCTTGTTTACTTGTCATAAGTTAACATATGTATATCAATACTTGTTTTATCCATTTTTAAACATCATGAACACAATAACAAGAACATATATAGCATGAAAGGAACACAAAGAGCATGAAAATGATAATGAGCAAGAAAGTGTATAAGGGTTTGCTTACAACTTGAGGCTTTCTAAAAGAAAGGTAAGTAACTAGTAAGGTACGGACTTTGATAGACTTAAGCTTCACTCTTTGCAATCTATGATAAACCGTGGTTATTTGAAGATTATAACGACGCCTTCTTGAAAGTCCAAAGCTATTTGCAGATTATAACTACGTCTTTTTGGAGACTTTAGAGTTATAACAACTTTTCTTAGAAAATTTCCAAGATTGAAGATCAAACACTAGTTTTCTTTCAAAAACTAGTTAACTTTCTTACAAAATATAAGAAAAGTGCCTTAGGTTTTAGGACTTGAAGGTTATAAGAAGGTGTGGTGCAAGTTTTCTATGTGTTTTAGCTTGGTATTTATAGGGTAGGAAAAATAGTTAACCATATATTGGGTTAGAATTTAACCATGGTTAGTTTAAGACACTTGTAATGATCTAAAGAATCAATGGTCAAGATTTAACCACACATGGTGACTCCCCCCACCCCTAAGTCGGTTTGGAATGGATAAGGGTGACTAGATGAGTAGTCATGGTCTTTGGATGATAATATCCTAAGTATGTAGCTAGTTTTGACTCCGTAAATTGCTAACCGTAAGTTGTTAAGTCACGAAACGTAAAACCGGGTATCCTAAAAATATGAAACTTATAAATATGCTAGAACTTATCAATATACTCCATAATAAAATATAAAATGAGTGGTAGGTTCTATCGGGTGCTAAAACCCTGCTAAAAACTGGAAACACGGGTCTAAAACGCGTAATTCGCGTAAAACGCTGAACTGAAAAACGTAAAATTCCAAAACTTTTGGAATTGTCCTAAAATGAGAGAAAATCATATTTCTATTGTTTATAATGTTTTATGGACATATCGGGATACTGGAATGACGTTTAAACCTAAAAGTAAATCTCGGACACGGCTTTGTGATTTTTGCAGAAATGATCCGACGAGCGTCAAACTCTCGGATTATCGTTAAAATAGTTTAACTTACGAGAATATGAAATAAAAATTTCTGAGATGAATAGTGAAAAGTGAATAGTAAAAAGTGAATAGTGAAATTTTCGGGAATAAAAGTTAACCTGAAATTGCGAATTGTTACAAGATCCAACACCACATTTCGTGATGTTCGAAGAGATGGATCTCTCTTACTTGACCTTGATTGGGATCTCTCTGGTGTGGAAGGAGGAATAAATGTTGGATCTTCATTTTCCTCCTATGAAGAGTCTTCATCAGAGGTACATATGAAGGGAGAGACAAGTTCTCTCTCAGCAGGAATGGCAACATGGCTAGGTTCACCCCTTTTATGTGCATTCCATCGTCTTTCATGTGCATCCCATCGACTCTCCATTTCTCTTTCATAGTATGAATCAGAAAGCTCCCAGGGATATGGTGGTAAATCTTCTTCTGGTGATGAATAAGAAGGAGAAGAGGAATTTTGATCTAAAGTTTCTGGTTTTGATGACATGATTTTGGTGATGAATTGAGGTTAATTGGGAAATTAGGGTTGTGAGATGATTTGGGGTTAATTGATGCCTGAGAAGTGTTATTTGGGGTGATTAAATAAGCAAAGTTTAGGCGTTATGATAATTAATGCGAGTTGGGTGACATAGTAAAAATCAAGATATTCACCAAAGATATTTTTACATTTACTTGGTTTCTGCTGATGTTGACCATTCCTCAGCAGATTTGACTTTCATTTCTGCTGAAGGGTAATTTTGAATTTGGAAGTTTTTAAGTTACACGTCAGACTTGGTCAATAATTAGTTCCGATAATTTTGACCACGATTGGGGAACTTCCAAATATAACCTACTTCGCATATCTCTTCCTAAACAAAACAAAATTATTCGCTTGTTACTCCATTTAAACCCATAATTCTCTGTGTAATTCATAACCATCTCACACAAATTCATTCAAATGGCACAACTTGAATTGAAGAAAGATCATAACAAGTACGCTATTCTGAAAAAGGCTAAGGGACATGGAGAATTTGATATAATGGTGGAGTTTCTACAGAGATCAAAGATTCATTATGCTTTGACACAATGTCCCAATCTGATTTATGAATCAATGGTGAAGCAATTTTGGGCATCTGCTGCAAAGAGATCCAACACAGAGATTGTAGCTGTAATTGAGGGTGTAGAGTATGTGGTGACAGAAGGTTTAATCAGGACAAAGCTTCAGTTGGATGATGAGAATGGTGTATTTCACTCCAACACTGCAGAGATTCTTGCTGGGCTAAGGGAAGCTGGATATCAAAGAACTGATACAACTAAGTGGAACAAGAATCAATTTTGTCCTAAGTGGATGTATTTGGTGCATTTTCTGCTCCAATGTATAAGCAACAAGTGTGGTGGATGGGACCAATTCTCTCTACAATTGGGTTGTGGTATTGTTTGTCTTTCCAAGGGTCTAACTTATAATTTTCCAAAATTTATTTTTGAAAATATGCTAGAAAATATTGATAAACAATAGCATAAGTTCTTAATGTACCCTAGGTTCTTACAAATTATTTTAGATATAACCACTGAAGATAGAACCCATGTGCCTATTAAAAGTCTTGGTTCTAAGTTATTTACCTTAATGAAAACAAATTATAATGGGGAACATCGCCCTTTGTTAGCTGCAATGTTGCCACATGGCAATGATAATGTAGTTGAGGGTGATGATGCTGGTGATGGGCCTACTCAAAATGCTGCTGATGATGGTAATCCATCATCTTCTGGTGTTGCTGCTGATGGTAATCCTTCAGTGGTAATTGAGGAAGAGCCAGCTACAACTGCTGAACCATTACCTATTTCTTCTGACCTACCACCACCTTCCCTTGCACATATGTCACCTAGTCATACCATTTCACCATATCAGGTTGCTCCAGTTTAGCAAACTCATGAGTTTAAAGATACATTTCAGACTCTTGAGCCTGAGTTCACTAGACTACCTACACCCAGCCCTATGAGAGAGCCATTTGATAAAGGCTTTCCTAATGTTGTACATGAGTCTGTATCTCCTGCTGGGTTCAATGAAGCTCCTCTTACCACTGAGCAATCAACTGGTAGAGCAGAGGATCCTATTACTCTTACTTCTGTATATGATTCACTTTGCAGGTACATGAAAAGGACTGATGATCTCCAAAAGGAGCTTGCTGATACCAAGTCTACTCTTGGTAATGAAATTGAAAGGTTGAAAAGTAAGGTTCAGGATTTGGAGGCACAGTTGAATCAGCAGAAGCAAAGTAAGGGTGGATTGGATACTACTGAAGTGCCTCAGGAGGAAAATTTGGATTCTCTTGAAATTCTAGCTGAAGTTGCTAGACAGTCTAATGTTGCTCCTCCTAAAGCTGTTGAAGTACTTCCATCTAAGCCACCAATTCAATTCGGTAGAAGAAGAAGTAGAAGACAATATTTGGCAAAGAAAGCTGCTGAATCTTCCAAAGTGTCTAGTGGTGATGATGTGCTTATGGCTGAAGCTACTGATATTCGTCAGGAGAAACAATCACCAAGTGTTATTGCTGCTGACAAATCTACTGATCAAGCTCATGCATCAGGAGATACATTCTTTGTAGCAGGGAAAGAGTATTTGAATTCCCCTGTTCATCATTCATCTGAGAATAAGCAAGTTTCTCCTGATGATATCACTGAAACCCTCAAGCCTCAAGGATCTACTGATAACATACTTAATTCAGATGTTCAAGAATTAAATGATGATCTTATGGAAGATTTGGCTGTTCCTCATGATGATTTTATTGAAGGAACTAAGGTGGCTGAGGATGAGCTTGTTACAGCTGAAGAAAGAGGTGCACAAGAAAAACTCTTCAAAGAATGGGAAGATTATAAGAAGAGTTCTGATATGGCTGAGGCACAGCAAGCCAAGTTTGATTTAGCATACCAGTCTGTCACTCAAAGATATGTTTCCACTTTGCCTATTGAAAGACAGAAAGAATTGGATGCTGCTGCTCAAGATTTTGATGAGTCAGATTGGCAGCATATTGGAGAACAAGTGATTGCTAATCCTGATTTAGCTGCAGATATTCTTGGTAATAGGGTGGAGAAAAAGGACTGGGCTTCTGAAATTGTGAAAGTGATGAAGTTGAGGAAGAAAGTAGCAGATGACCAAAAAGTCAAAGCTAAAAGAGACAAACCCATTACTCAAGCACAGCAGAGGGATTACATGAGAACATATGTGAAAAGTCAAAGCAGTGCTCTATATAACAATGCTTGGACTAGGAAACAAGTGTGGGCACTTCCAGATGACAAATTGATTCAGATGTATAATAGACTCAAGTCTAGGTGTGACAAAGATGGAATGGGTGCTCCTAAGAATATTCCTATCACTCTTGCTGATGCTGGTTCATTTGTTAATATGGATATTCCTGTTGCTGCTGAAAAGGTATCTTTACCTGATACTTCTGCTGATGTACCACATGTTGCTGCTTCATCTTCTGTGGATAAAGGTAAAGCTCAAGTAATAGCAGAAGATCCTCCATCTAGAAAGAGAACCAAGAAACAAATGGAGGAGGAAAGGTTGGGTGCAGAGGCTGCTAAAAGGTTAGATGCTGAACAACAAGCTGACCTGGCAAGATTTCATGAGATGAAGGTAAGAGAGGTTGAACTTCAAGCTGCTAGAGCCAAACAGATGAGGAAGGCTATGGGTGAACAATATGCATCTGCTGCACTTGAATCATCTCAGGATTCTACTGATGAACAATTGGATAATCCATCAGTGGAAACTGATGCTGTAGAGGGTGTATCTACTGAAGCTGAAGTTCCTGATGCATCTTCTCTGCCTCATGATGCTATGTATGTTCCTGGAAGAAGAGCAAAGAGAATGACTAGAGTCAGAACTTCACATTCCACACAAAGACTAATAAATGTGAATGCTTCTGATGCTTCATTTATAAGAGAAGGATCCCCTGATGATTGGCCTGATGCAACTAGAGATGTTTTGGTTCACTGGGAGTTAACTGAAAATGGACAGATCAATACCATTTATAGATTGGATAAAACTTCTATATCCTTTACATTTCTCCAAGAAATACAACATCTTTTTGATCATCATGAATTGGTCACTCTAAATGATTTGGTTCACAAATAATATGCAAATCATACTCCTACAGGGTCTGGATTGTATTTATTGGGTGATCTAAGAGTGTTGTTTGATTCTTCTACTCCCACTAGTGTTAGTTATGACATAAGGAAAAACAATCAGAGATGGAAAGTTCAGAGTTGGAAATTTTATCCTATGCCATATGTTTATGTGTTGGAAACTACAACTGGTCAAAGGCTTATTATGGATCTTGGCAAAAGATATCCGCTGAAAGTGTCTCTGATGGAGAAAATGCTTCAAGAAAAGTTGGAGATTCCTCCTGATCCAGTTGGGAATGTAAGATTGTTTGCAGAGTCTTTGGTGAAAGTCTTCAAACAAAGAATTAAGACTTCCAGAGCAGCTTCTGTTTAACGGTATAATGTTGTATATTTGTTTTTCTTACTTATTCTTAGTAAAAAAAAAAAAAAAAACTAACATTTTTGTTGTATAGTATTGTGTTTATGGTATGCAGGTTTGGTGTTCCTCACACTATTCTTTGGTCATCAACTTACCTGATGTTGACTATTTCATCAAAAAGTTGGCTAGTCCAAAGGGTACAGGTTTGGTAAAGACACATCAAATCTGTTGATAGCTGTAATGGTTTGCTCAAAACCATAGGGTAATCAACTCGCCCATGCTTCATTGCTGAGAGTTGAAATGGTTGTCAATTGACCATGGATTTTTCCTTTATGGATTCTAAATAATTGGCTAGCCCACATGTATATGGCTTGTGGTAAAGGCAGTGGAAAACCATATTTGGTGATCAGTTAACCAAGATGATTTTTCATCAAAATAATTGGCTAGTCCTGAGCAAACGACTACAGGTAAAGACATATCAAATCCGTTTATAGCTGATGATTTGCTAAAAATCATGTGGTTATTAGTGTACCTTAAAACATCTGGCTACTCCAATAGTAATGGCTATTGGTAAAGAGACATCAAATCCATTATTTTCAATGAATCACCTCTCACAGGAGTTAACACACCTGGATGTAATGAGAATAGTATGAAACTAATTTGTTTTGATGTACATTTAGTCATTTTTTGCTGCAAAGAATGGAGCTTTCAAGTATTTGATGATCATAGTGATCCTGCTGATGATGATTCTTTACTGGTACTGTGTTATTTCAATCCTCTTGGTATGTAACTTCAAAGATCTATCAAGAATCTTGAACTTAACCATGTCAAATTCAAGATTAGGGGAGGATTGTTGGGAATTCTGCTAAAGAATCTGCTGATGGTTTCTGCTGAAGACACAGATTCTACTTATGTTTTATTGCTGAAGACTAGTTTCAGCATTATTAGTTTCTACAGATATAGTATTTCCGTATTTTATGTAATATAGTTAGGATATGCATGAGTTTATTTAGGAAGTGATAATGCATATCTTTTAGAAGTTTTAGAATATACGTTTCTTGAGAAACGGTTTAGGGTTCCTTGTGTATAAAAGGAACACAAGATTATGTATTGAGTAACATTTTAGAAAACACTTTTCATTGTTATTAAAAGATCCATAGAGGATCAAGAGTTCTTAGTATTAAACTTGTGTTTGTTTCCGCTTTAAAATACAAGTTACAGAGATTGTCTATTAGTGTGTTAGTGATTACATTAACATATCTAACGATTCTAGAGTGCTCAAGAAGATCTATCAAGGTCTTTGTTTCAACAGTTGGGAAGATTAGTGCAGTGCGTCACTGGGTCCATGACGTCTTGTCTTCAATACCGGTGTTATCTTAGTAACCGCCAGTAGATTATGCATTGAACCTGGTTTCTGCCCTAAGGTTGAATATATGGAGGGCTATTTCTTTTCACCCTTTCTCATTACATTTCTTTTTCATTCTTCAACCCCTTCAGTGCTTACCGAGACTTCACCACTAGAACCTTGTTGGGTTTGTTCCAGTCCTAGCTCTATCTCAGTCCGCACTCTTCCCTTTCTTACTTTACTCCTTTTTTCAATCATTCCTAAGGACTTCTAATCTATCTAGAGGATTGTCCCTGGGAAGATCCTTCCGGTTCTGGTGGTTCATGGGAACTCATACCTAACCTTAACCATCCTTATAACTCCATGCATAAAGATAAATGGTCAGTATTTGGTATTACTTCCACAAACACCTTTTGCTCCCCCTCAATATGTGCATCGATATTCGAAAGTGTTTAGCACATATGTGGGAGCCTATTTATTGAGTCCAAAAGATCACTTTTGATTATCAGATTTTATATTCAAATCACATTCTCTCCCCCGATCAAAAATTTCAAATCTTTCGAGATTTTTTTTATCTCAATTGATTATGCTAGGAAACGTTTTTGGGAGAGAAATGCGGTCAATTTTAATATTTTCTGATAAAAGGAACTTTTTCTTGCTCCCCCTCAATCTGTGAGGGAGGTTGTTATGTGTCAGATTGGATGAGTTTACAAAAGATTTGAAGTTTTAACGAAAACTCTTTGAAAATGTACTCATTCTGACACATAACCATCTCAAATCGTTTTGTTGCTTTTCGACAAATTGTGGAGAGTTTTGATGATACATAAAATTTTGTGAAATCACTCTCCCCCTCAATCAATGACGAATGTTAAAAATTTAAATAAATGATGTCATTGATTGACTGAAAAATTTTATCAAAATTTTGAGTTCAATTTGATTTTCAATCAGAATCTCATGCTACCAACAAGTTTTGCACAAATACTTTCCGGAAAAATCATAGAAGGGAAAATATTTGGCGATAAAAGAAGATTTCTCTTCTTTATCAAGAAATAATGCACTGAAGCGTACATTAAATCGAGGGTGCATGAATATAAAGTAATTCACGCTCGGATGATCGGCACCCTTTGCTAGGAACAACCGTCTTTTTGGCGATGTGTTTTCCTCATTTTGAAAACGGGTTGCTATCTGAAGTAATAGCAAGCCATAATTTCGAAGTCCGGGTTGTAGCCTGAAATGACTGCAAGCCATGTTTTTAAGAATGTTTTGAGATACGACATGTTTTTGAAAAAAAACTTTATTTGAAACCGAAAAACTCTTGCTCAAGCATATGTATGATTCCGTGTCATTATTGAATGACATTTCTAGAAATGTACATAATATTGATTACACAAGAGACATGTCGTGAGAAGAATATTTTTGTAATTTTTTTTTTTATGATTTTTCAGATTTTTATGGTTTTTATAGGTTTTATATTTTTCTATATACAATTTAGTATAATATATGTACAAAGGATACTAATCAGTTTAAGAAGATGTTGATATGAGTACCAAAATGATAGTAACGTTCAGCTCGTTGTAGAAAGCAATAGTCAACATCTCTTAAACTTTCACCACCAAAGCTTTCGAGGCTCCTGAATAATCATCTGAAGCGGTAGCCGTCATGATATAATCTTAAACGGGATTTTACAACTCTTGTGACTTAAATCGAGAGATCGATTCTCTCCCGGGATTTTACTAAAGTCAACAAAAGAAACCGAAAGATGTAATATGCGAGTTAAACTTACAGAGAGATCTTGGATAAGTGACAATTAGCATTAAGTGTCAAGTCACAATAAGTAAAGTTACAATAGATCCGATCGTAATAAGTCAAGTCGTAGAGATTAACTCACAACGTCAAATTACAATCAGACTAATCGAAATGACTTAAGTCACAATAATTCACCAAACACAAGTAGTTAACAAATCACTAGAATCTCACAACTGAGTTAATTGCTAGACACCACCAAATTTCTGAGTTTTAGTCTCCTCAATGTGAAGCTTTGGTAGCTTCCCCCCAAACTGACAATCATCTTCATGAGACCACTTCCCCAAGTAGTTGAAGTGATGCAAAAAGTCTCATTGTATGATGCTCAAAGACCCAAAGAAAATGATAGCACCGAAGTAACAAGGTGAACCATGGATCATCTCTGTGGTTATAAATCCCGGAATGTATGATGAAGCCCGATCACATGACCCTATTGTGCATCCCCAATGTACACATTACTTTATGGTTTGGAGCAGTTGTCTATTCGGGGGAATAAGATATCAACATCTTCATTTCACCAAATGCTTTCTAGTTAACTTACACATACCAACTCAATCCACATTGTACGCATGTATCAAACACACGAAGAAATGATAACACCAAAGTAACAGGTTGAAGCACTGATCATCTTTGCGGATATCTCCTCTGGAATATATGATTAAGCCTGATCACGTGAACCTGTTGTGCGTCCTTGATGTACACATATCTCTCCCCATGATGGTTGCGATCTTATCGGAATCAGCATAACAATGTGTACATGAAACATTAACCAGAAGCACTTTTACCATAACTCTTATCAGCTCATATGAAGATGTCAATAAGCAATATCATCTCACGTTCCACATATCCTTCTCATATTTCTTCCCACTGAAAACTGAAGTAATTCACACCACAAGTATCAAGAGACCACTTCCCCCACGTAGTTGGAATAATACACCAAATGCTGCGAGTTATGACATTGAGTTTCTCTACGGTTATGACATATGTCTTCCCGGGATAACTTCAATTAAGAAGAAGTGTTAAGTTCATCACGTGTACTCGCTATGCATTCAGATGTATGTCTCCTTCCCCCTTGCTGGTTTTGATACATCAGAATCAGCAACAACTTTTACGCACATCTACTTGAAATATTGAGAGAAGAACAACATTAGGTAAAATATAACATGTGAGAATCAACTGCTACAGAAATACTCTCTAATTGGGTTATTACTCCCTCCCAATTAGTGAGCCCATTAATTAAATTGCTCCCTCCCAAACTGACGACCCGTTTGATATAACCTTGATGCTTGTTGAAGAAGTATCTCTCAATTCTGCCCAAATTGTCTTCAGTCTCTTGACATGTCATCCACAACGTAAAGTGAATCATAGACTGATAATTTGTAGCTTCTTTACGGGATTGTTTGGGGAACGTTACGTCGACATTTTCAACTCACTTAGAATGCTTCCAGTTCTTTGATAAAAGCCCCAATGTACACAATTCTCCCTCCATGATGATGACGATCTCTGGGAATCATCATAACTATGTGTACATAAATATCAACTGGAAGCAATATACAAATCAATACCCCATGAGTAGATGTCGATGACAATTCTCTTCAACAATTCACTATAGACCAACTCCTAATTAAACCTCTTTACACTTCCACTGGCTAAAAGTAAATGACCACGTATGGAGAAAACCCGATATACCAAACTTGAAACTGAAGTAGAGTTCCCCGCTCTTGTGTCTTAAGCTTGCACTAATGTAGGAAGAACGGTGTAGAGAATTTATGCTCCAAGCAAATCTCTAAGTACTCATTGCCCAACCAAAGCATGAGAAATTACCACCTCTTGCGATTATCAACCACGACATCGGCGTGTGACACTGAGTACTACAACGTAACTCCTTAAAGTGATAGTTAACCAGGTCTTCAACCATCCACCTCGACTTCTGGTAACTAGATAAACCAAGTCTTCAACTTAAATCTCAAGCACGAGCAAGTTATCATTGAAAGTCATTCATCCATCCAACCCCGACTTCAAGATAAACTAAAAACACGTCTCTATGAAAGTCAAACTTCAATCTCAAATATGTGATACCCACTCAACTCCGTTGTCACAATTAGTCTTCCTTAGTTAGTGGAACATTAGGTATTGGAGGAGAGGAGAGTAATTTCATGCATCAATCAACATGTATTTTATTCACACTTCTCCCCCTCAAATATTGCATACGAGGATGCGATTTTTGATTGAACAAGTGAATAGAAATACATGTAGTTTATTCACACTTCTCCCCCTCAAAAATTGCATACGAGGTTGATCCATTGTCCACACTTCTCCCCCTCAAAAATTGCATTTGAAGATGCCATTTTTGATAGAGTGAATAATAACAAATAACATCTGATGAAGGTAATCCACTTGATGACTGAACAAGCGTGGAACAAATATGAGGTTTGTTGATGAGAATGGTCAGAAGCAAGAACATTTCTCTTCTTCAAAAGATATAGCGTACTCAAGCGTACACTTTTCTTTTTCTTTGATGAATGAGGCCTGAAGTGTTTTCTGCAGACGCCATAGTGATGAAATTGAGAACCGAGGCTTGAACTGATTTGTTCAAATGTCATAGTCGATGAAGAACGAGGCCTGAACTGAAGTATTCAGACGTCATAATGAACATACATCAACATTGACCTTCTATACCTCCTGAAGTAGGAGATATGCTTGCATTAGGCCTCCAGACTTTGAGTCTTCTCGTGTGGTGAATGATTGATGTACCTGCAACTGAGTAAGGACTACCTGCACTAACATTACAAACTTGATTGCATATACATGGGGTAGTGACGTTAGTGTCCAAACCCTTGGGGGTTTCACGGTCAACCATGGCATTGCCTTCAGTAAGCACCTTTCCGGTAGGTATCCACTTAAGTCCAACATACTTAAAAGTTCTACCAGTTGGAATCCACTTATGGCAAGGTCTAGGATTACTAAGCTTCTTATGCATAGCGAAAGGCTTATCGATATTCCTAGTCTCCAAAGATTTAACAGTTTGTATCTACCTAGGAGAAGTTTTAGGTTTGTGTTGCTTCCTATGCATTATGGATGACTTAGTGAAAGTCCTAGATTTCACCGGTTGAACCTTAGCAGTGTTCCTCAATAAACCAGGAGGCATCAGGCGAGGTTGTGAACCTAAGATACCATCCTTATGAAGTAGTGCCCTTTTCCTAGCCTTTACTAGGTCGTAGTTCTTGTGCAAATCGTTTGTTTCATAAGAATTTTGAATCTTAATGCTTGGTTTAGACACAGTTTTCGAACTAATCCTAGAGGTGCTGGGAGTTGAAGTAGCTACTTGTTGAGATTTAACAGAACTAGAAACAGTTAACTTAGGCAAATAATGTGGAGTGACTGGTTTTGTCAAAACTTGTTCCGCATCAACTTGGGAGGCAAACCGTGTTTTTGAAAATTTTGGTCGTTCAGATCTAAACGCATTCGGTTGTTTAACAACTGATTAGTTTCTATTCGATTGTAAAACTGGTTTCCCCAAGATTGATGGTTTTGCAAACTTAATGTTCACACTATTCCCAGTTGCTTTTCTTAGCTCGTTCTTAAGTGCTGCAATAGTGAAACCCTTTTCCAGAAGTTGAGCTTTGAATTCATCATTTTTGGCAATCCAAGAAGTTGTTTGCTTAATATTCTTAGTTTTCATTTCTTTGATTAAATCGCACAGTTCTTTGCATTGAATTTTCAAAGACTCATTTTCATCAAGTAATTCAGCCATTTTTTGTTCAAACTTTTTAGTTGCAATCACATCACTATCATTTTTAGCTTTAACTTCATTACACATATCACACATCTCAGAAATATGGTTTTTCAGGTTATTAATTGTCAGGTTTTTGGTTTCTAGTTGAGCTTTCAAATCATTTATCACAAAGAATTCACGGAAATCAGGAAGTTCTGGATTTATACATGGTTGGTTAGTTTGAAAACTTTCTTCCTTTTGTTGCATTGCGATTTCAAGTGAAATACAATGCTATTCAAGTTGTAAGAATCTGTTTGAAAGTTCATTAAACACATCTTTATCAACCATATCATGCGATTTGAAAGACTCAGCCATAAACAAAGAACTTGACTTATCATCACGTTCAGCATCCTGATCACTTACTCCCCCTTTATGACTCATATTTGGTGAATTAGAAATGATATTGCTATCAGTCTTTTCCAACAAATTTGTGTCATAAATGGGCTTAATTTGATCAGTGTGCTGGCATTCATTAGAGGGCACATTATGTTGATCAGTTAAGGGTACCTCAGCATATGACACATGTTCTTTTACCAGTCTGAAATATGCATCCATATCATATGTAAAAAGAGTTACTGAACTGCAGGTAGTGTCACGCTTATCCGTCTCGAATCCTTTGCATTTAGTGACAACTGACCCAACATCCGATGCTTTACCCGAATCAACAATACCATCACATGATAGCACCTGACATGCCTTCACCTTGTCGTCATACATAAGTATGTGTTGTGCTCTTTCCTCAATGAACCTCTTCACATTACCCATGAGTTGGAGTAGTGTGTCTCTAAACGTGTCAACCTCAATTTCCGTGTGATCAGCAAAACACTTCATTGTCATCTGACTTTCATATTCATAAATCATAGCGGATTTCGAATCGATGAACACCTGCAGTTGTTTGTTGAGCACACAGAGGGCAACCATGGATCCAACATTGGAAGGTTCTGCTTGGTCAAGTTGTTGTTGTAGTTGATCTAAGTTAAGAATCATTGTGCCGGTGAAAGTCTGAACATCTTGACCAAAGAGTGTTAAAAATGCACGTTCAAATCCCATCTTAAATCCAGTTCCCTCTAAGAGTGCTGAGAGATGTGAATGAAGTTGTCGAAAACATTCTATGCAGCAATCATTTGCATTATCGAGCAATTGTTGTGGCTGTTGAGGTTCTCGATCTTGCGAATTAGAGCACAAAGATTCCATTCTATCAATATCAGACTTAAAACCGTCAATCTGTTGTACTTTTTCAGAAATCTTATGGCCATCAAACATGTCATACAATTTGAGTATCTCAGATATGACTGAATCTGAAGAGTTTTACATCTTGTGAACGTGCAAGGGATTTTACACTTCTATGATTTAAACCGAGAAATAGATTCTTGCGCGGGATTTTTCAAAATCAAAAAGAAACCGTGAAACACCAAAGACTGGAGTTGAACTTGATGATTAGTTGATGGACTAGGTTATATGTTGTAGTAGTGTCTTGGTTTGGTTGATGCAAGTTGGGCCTCGAAAATTTGGTGAAAATTAGGTCTAAAAACTTAAAACCTCAATAACTTCACTCCGGAGGTGATTTGGGCCTTGAAAAATTCGTTTCACAACTTCGTGCAACAATCTCACTATATTCAGCCTGTTTCGGACGTTTTGACAGCTAATTCGTTGAAAACGGAGTTACGGTTCAAAAGTTATGACCGTTTGAATTTTCGACGTAAAAAGTCAACTTTGGTCAAACTGCAACTTTAGCAAATCACTAGAAGAGGTAAACGCTAGTTGGAGGTAATCGCAACCTGAAGGTAAACACAAACTGGAGTTAATCGCAATCTGAAGGTAAACTCAAACTGGAGGTAATCTCAATCTGAAGGTAAACTCAAACTGGAGGTAATCTCAATCTGAAGGTAAACTCAAACTGGAGGTAATCTCAATATGAAGGTAAACTCAAACTGGAGCAAACCACAAACTTGAGCTAACCGCAAACTTGAACTAACCACAAACTTGAGCTAACCACAAACTTGAGCTAACCGCAAACTTGAACTAACCACAAACTTGAGCTAACCGCAAACTTGAGCTAACCGCAAACTTGAACTAACCGCAAACTTGAGCTAACCACAAACTTGAGCTGACCGGAAACTTGAACTAACCACAAACTTGAGCTAACCACAAACTTGAGCTAACCGCAAACTTGAACTAACCGCAAACTTGAGCTGACCACAAACTTGAGCTAACCACAAACTTTGAGCTAACCTCTAAACACAAAAATACAAGAAAGTCACTATCTTGCCAGTTTGTCTTTTTCCCGTTTTAGAGTTAATCTCAACCAAGAAACAAGCTAATCTCAACCAAGAAACAAGCTAATCTCAACCAAGAGCATCCAAAATAAACCCACAAATTCAATCTAAAAGACCACGAATATGATGAAATGATTAATCCAAGGACAAAACTAAGCATATAACCATCTACTAATCATGAAAGTACATCCATAACATATCAAATAAAACTAGAAAGATCAAACCATGATGTTTTCAAAGAAAACTCTTCTAACTCACAAAAACCACAAAAACCACACCAAATCCGAATATCCAAGGCCCTAAGATGAAACCATGGCTCTTGATACCAATTGTAGGATGTTCAAATACACAAACAAGTATGGTTCTTGTGATGTGGATCAAATTAAAGAAAGAAAGATGAACAAAAAATAGTTTAGAGAGAGAAAGTAAGTTGGGTGTTTCTAGAGAGAGAAAGAGATGAGAGAAAAAGTGTAAAGATTAGATTAGTGAAATGGAAAGCACCAACACTCTCCACATGTGGAGAGGGGTATTTATAGTTTCCTACAAAAAAGATAAAAACGCCCACACCCGGGCTGTGGATCAGGCATACAGTGGGTAAAGACCCGTCCTTCTTCCACGGTGTTACTTAAACTAATACTAACTAACTAATATATAAACTAACTACGAGCTATCTCAATGCTATTACAATATTTAGGTGACCGAGTCTTTTATAAGAATATTTGTATTCCTAACAGAGGGGTATTTATACAATAAATAAAAACGCCCACACCCGGGCTGTGGATCAGGCATACAGTGGGTAAAGACCCGTCCTTCTTTCACGGTGTTACTTATACTAAAACTAACTAATAAATAAACTAACTACGAGCTAACTTAATCCTATTACAATATTTAGGTGACCGAGTCTTTTATAGGAATATTTGTATTCCTAACAGTGAGGATGAGTTGAAGAAGAAATATCCTAAGCTTTTCACTTCGTAGATAGATTGTTCCGAGAGAAACCCGGGACGGGTTTCTTCTGAGGCTGGGAGGGTGTGACAACTGGCAAATTAGGGAAACTTTAAAACCCGAATTACATTAAAATTTTGAAGTTCTGTTTTATAATTGAAATGTTATTTGTAACTGATTTGGGAAAATTTAAACCGATGTTTTAAATTTTAAAGTTTATGAGATATTGAATTCGAGTTATTTACTTACTATGAGATATTTATGTTATGAATTATTGTTCAGACGTTTTAGTTGCACTACGTTGACTCTGGCACTAGGAAAACCTAACGAGTTTAAAATTTTGAATGACGGTCACGGTTATACATTAAATTAACGTTTTATCTTTTATATGAATCGGGAAGTGTTTGGGAGTTAATGGTGACTTATAAAAATATATTTTGGTGATGTTTAATATTTTTGAAAGTAAATGATCGTGTTACGGGAAAACCTATTAGTAATAATTACCTAAATATAAAAGTTATTGTGGCTCATTTTGGAAACATGAAACCTTAGGGGCTAAAGTGTAAAAATCGGGTATATAACCCTCCCCTAACCCTAACTCTCATAACATATCAAAACAAACACACCCTTTTCTTCTCCCTTGGTTAGCCGCCGGCTGCCACCCACGCAACACCACCACCGCCGACCTCCACACAACACCACCACCACCAAACTTATCACCATCACCTCCTTGTTCTTGTAGTGTGGAACACCCGCTCAAAACAAATACCCCCTCCATTTTCTTTGATACAGACGCCTACAACATCAAACACCACCACCACTATTGATTTTCTTGATTTCAAATTGATTGGAAGGTGAGAAATCGTAGGTTACGCGTCGGGTTTGACTATTTCGAGTCAAACCCGGATTTAATCTTGATTTTGGGTATAAAAATGAATGATAAAAATGGGTTTTGATAAAAGTTAAGATTGGTATCCATGGGTGTCGACTTTTTCTTGTTTGGTGCTCGGATTTGATCTCTTGGATGCATTTGGTTGTGGTTATGGCTCGTTAGAGCTTAACCGAGACCCTATGGTCTCGGTGTTATGATATTTTTGGCTCGTTTGCGAGTCTAGCGTGACCCTTGGTCCGCTTGGTTTTGATGTATGGCTTGTATGAGCTTAAACGCGACCCTTTGGTCCATTTGGTTTAGTATTGTTTATTGGTTAGAGCCAATCGAGACACTTTTTTGTCTCGTTGAGGTGTTCCTTGGCTCGAATAGTAGACCGAGACCCAAACGGGTCTTCCGGGTCGAAGCTTGTTTGATTTTGACCCATTTTGCTTAACATGGTGATGTTTCATTTATTATTGTGTTATTATTCTTGTCGTTGTTGTTGGTTACTTATGGGCCGAGACCTTGTGGTCTCGGCAATGGACTTGTATTGAGATTGTGTTGACGAGGTGTGATATCGGGAACCGATTTGTGTGACGGTTATTAGATTGACGGAGATATGTTAGAAAGGTGCCGTAGTCGGACCTTATTGTTGTAGCATGTGAAATGGGACATTTGACGAAGTTGTGGTTGGACGATATTACTTTGGACTCATGGTTGTGCGAGTCGGAGTCACGTTGACTTTCTAGTCAATGATTGATTTCGGCAATACGCCCGAGCACTTGGATTTAGACAATGAGCCGAGAGTGATGACTCGGACATGTGACTCATCTTTTATAACTCGATATAAATTATAATTAAACTTAATAATAAACACTCGTACTACTTATATTAATAATATGAACATTTATATAAATATATAAATGTGAAAACGTAAATATATTTATACAAGTGCGTATATTAAAAATAAAGTGATCACGAGTAATAAAATAATAATGTAACGATATATATTATAATACGAGAATAGTATAATAAATGTCGGGAACGTTATTATAAACAAACTATTATAAATGACGATATATTTATAACGTTAAATGCTTTACGAAACGAAATGCATTTTTGGAAAATGAAATGGGAAACTTACGAGTTATACGAGATCGAGGGTGTTGGGATCATACTTTAGTATTTAGTCAAGTCTCGGTCATTACATTTTGTAATAGGTTGCTTTAGTATTATTTATGATTATTGTTTAGTTAATGGGCAACATGTAAAAGCCCATAAGGCCTTAAAAGCCCACGTATGAAAGGATAAGGGAGGAAGGGAGTGTTGCCCTAGCTCCTCCCTTATAAATAGAAACCTTATGTTACATTTTATTTTGTTGGTTATTTGATTATCTTAGTGAAACTCTTGCACTCACACCTTTCATATTATCTCATAATCAACCACCTCTCATTCTCATCTTATTTCTTTATCAATCATACTTGTGTTTACATAAATGGTGACCTAACAAGTGGTATCATTCGCCTACTAGAAGTTTGAAGTGTGTTTCTTTGGTTAACGTGGGGTTAGGAGCTTAGTTCTTCATCTTTTTGCATTTTTCTTTGTTTCTTTCACTCAAATCTTGAAGCTTGGACAAGTTTCAAGGTTGATATAGTGATTTGAAGCTTAGTTGTTGCATAAAGTTGTGATTTTTTAAGGTTTTTTTTTTAAGGTTTTATAGCTTCTTTGATATTGGAAAACTAGTTTTTGGTAGCTAAATCTTATAAAGTTAAGGTTTTTCTAAGTATTGGTGAAGTTATTTGATCAAAAGTACCTTATTTCTAAGCATTTTCTCATCAAAAAAGTCATTTTTTGGATGAACAGTACGTTTTACGCGTAAGTTGGTCGGAAATAGTACTATCTCCAGCTGTTTACAGTGTTTTTGGTCGGTTTACGCATAAGTTTTGGTCTAAACCCTTTTCCTACGCGTAAAATAGGCTTAAACCCTTTTCTTACGCGTTAAATAGGCTTAAACCCTTTTCTTACGCGTTAAATTGGTCCAAAACCCTTTTCTTACGCGTAAAATAGGCTAAAACCCTGATCCTACGCGTTACTTGCTCATCTACGCATTAAACCTATGCTTAAGTCAGATCCTACGCGTAAAAAATATAATCTTACGCGTAAGTTTCAGAGTCTACGCATAAGCTTCATCAACGGTCTTCTCTTTATGCTACGGTGACTCAGTACTTCCCTAGCTTGGATAAGTTAGTGGAATACTTCGACTACGGATATCTTTCAAGCTTGGATAAGTTTGAAAGATTTGTTTGGTTGTTTAAACCTTACGCATAAGTCTAAACTTACGCATAAGCCTAAGCTTACGCGTAAAGAGAAAACTTACGCATAAACTATTAGTTTACGCATAATCTACTCTTTACGCATAACTTACAGTTTACGCGTAAGATTAAATTACGCGTAAGAATTGAACTTACCCCAAGGATTTTGCAACTTACTCAAAGGAACGTGCATTTCATTCTTCTACAAAGATCCATTTCTACACAAGTGTTCTAAGATGTCTCAACCACCTAATCACTACTTCCCTCACTCTTATCCTCAGCAACAACAACCTCAGCAGTATCAGCAACAACAACCTCAGCAGTATCAGCAACAACAATACCTTCCGCACATAATGAATCAACAACCTCCTAAATACAATCCACAACAACATTACCTAATGATGCAACAACAGCTCATTCCTCAACAACAACCATATCAAGTGCCACTACAAAACACTCAGTTTTCCTCCAAACAACCTCACTGGTTTGACAGAATGTGTGAAGTTATTACAACTCAACAATCCCGACATGAGGCAGGATCACTTGAAACACCTCCAATGCTTACACCTGGAAACTATGTGCAATGGTCAAGTCGATTCTTACGATTTCTTGAACTAAAGAAACCTCATGGGAAATTCTTGAAGCAAGTGATACTTGAAGGACCATTTGAGTGGCCAACAAGATTTGAAGCTGGTGATCCACATGCTGATCCTCCACGTCCTCCTGGTGATAGACCCCTTGCAGAATCTGCACTCACTGAAGAACAGAAACTACATCGTGAAGCTGATCAGTATGCAATGGCTTATATACTTCAAGGTATACCTAATCTGATCTATCGAAGTGTCGATGCTCAGAAAACAGCCAAAGCTATGTGGGAACACGTTCATCTCCTAATGGAAGGAACTCAATTGAACAAAGATGACATGGAATCCAAGCTTTACATGGAATACACTGACATCACAATTGAACCTGGAGAGTCACTTGAATCCTACTATCATCGTTTCACAAATGTGGTCAATGATCTGGAACGTCACAAAATCACAGTACCAAGGATCGCTGTGAACTCCAAATTTGTTGGTAGTCTTGGCCCTGATTGGCATAAATATGTGACATTTGTTCGTCAAACGAAGAATCTTTATGATGCTCCATATGGTTTGTTGTATGACTTTCTGAAACACCATGAACCTGAAGTGGAAAAAGATCGAGCTCTACGAGGAGGTTACACACCCACAACAACACCAAATTCTTTGGCTCTCGTAGCTCAATCTCCCTATGCTCCACCACCACTGTCAAATCATGCATATGTTCAAGAGCAGAACTACTTCAGTTATCCACAATCTTCCACCTCGAACCAAATGGTCCCTTATGATTCATCTCCACAAGATACTTCTACTCAACTTGTTCCGTCAAACAACAATGATGCTGTGTACTACTCCAACTGCAATGATGATGACGATGATGACTTTAATACGTTGAATCAGGGACTTGCTCTTATTGCTCGTACTTTCAGCAAATTCTCCAACAAAACGAACAACCGTCAACGTTCATCTTCTAATACCAGGAATCAAGCTGTTGTAAATGATGGAAGAGTGGAAATTCAGAATCGTAACTATGGTAGATCTGGTTCAGGAAGTTCTTCAGGAAGTTATGGGAATGGTCAGAGGTTTGGTAACAATGGAGGGTTCAGGAACAACTCAGGATCTTCTCAACAAAGGTCTGACTCAGTTGCTACAAGGAACTCCACCTCAGGGAATGCAGTTTGGTGCTACAATTGTAATGAACAAGGTCATATTGCTACAGCATGTCCCAAACCGAGAACTCGGGGTAGTAAGTTTCACAAGCAGGCATTACTCATGGCTCTTCAAGATGAAAAAGATGGACATTTCCCTGAACAGGACAACAACTTCATGGCAAATGTGAACAACGATGATGACATGGAAGATCTGGAAGCCAATGCTGCTGTGATGCTTATGGCCAACATGCAGGAACTTAAGCTCAATGATTCAGGTCCAGTGTATGACACTGACGGCTTGTCTCAGGTACATGACCTCAATGAATGCTTTATTAATGAAATAGTCTCACCTTCTGCTTATGAATCAGATATGGCGCAAGTTGTTCCATCTAAATCATCTTCATCATCTCATACAGATGAACAAATAAACACAGTTGTCATATTCGATGATGACACAGTTGTTTCATTTGATGATCCTATTGAGAATGATAAACATGATCATTTCGAACAACATGAACCATCATTTGATCCAGACCCTGATCTCATATTGTTATCAAAACAACTGGATGCTCAACAATTGCAAATAATAAAGTGCAACGAGAAAAACAAAGTTTTGAAAGAACAAAATGCGTCACTTGCAAGAGATATTGAATGTTATAAAATTCAGCTTTCTAATCAGGAAGACAAGATTAAACATGCAAAAAGTTTTGAAAAAGCTTTTTACGATTCCTACAACAAAGAACAAGATCTTCAACGCAAAATGCAAGATTTAATCGAGTCAAACGGAAAGTTGATTTCAAAACTCGAAAGTGAAAAGAGTGAATTGAAAATGCAAGTCGAACGTCTTCAAACAGAACTTTCAAAAACAGAAACAGAATTGTCAAGTTGTCAAAAAGATTTTTGTGAACATAAAATACGAAAAAGGAAGTATATAGATAACTTACTCGGTGATATTGTTGATCTTGAAAAACAATTGAAAGAATTTCGTAACATTGTTTACAAACACGGGAACTCTATCACAACAATTCAGAAATTTACTTTAAAACCGAGACCCGGTACTGGATTTGCACTTGGCGATTACAATTCAATGTTTCTTCACAATGCATTCAAAGATGTTCCAAAAATTTACAGTATGGACTATTTGCTTGATAATACGATTGTGCGTGCTGTTGTTTTTGATACTGAGGAAGAAGAAGAACTTGAAGACGAGAGTTGGTCAAAAATGAGTAATGTTCAATATTGCACACCATATGACTATTCAAAAAATCCAGTCAAGTTCGTTACTCAAAAGGATTTACCTGAGAAATCATGGTTTATCGAAGAGTCGTATGTTTCATCTCACAATGAGGCCCCTGTCCAAACTGTAGCACAAGTAAATGGTCCTTTACCATCATCCGGTGAACTTTCACCCTTACCAAATAGTGTTCGTGTCTTAAATTATTTCAAAACTTTTATAGAAGACATCGAAATTTTGGAGGAGACAATTGAACGTAATTCTGAAATAAAAATTGAAACGTTTCAATCCGCTTATGAGCGCGAAAAGAGAGATATTTTTCAAAAACAAATGTTGCCAATTGTCAAACACCTCCGTCTCTGTGCTACACGTTGGGATCAGGAACTTCAAAAGGAGGTCAAACATATGATAAACGTTTTCAATGATAATAAAAATGAAATTTTGGTTCAAAAGCAACGAACTAGAGTTTTCAAAAATGATGCTGATCGACTCTTAGAACAAGTTCTCAATGCTGATATTTTGTCTATTATCATGAATGATCTCTATAATTCTGGTACTTCTATGCTTAAGCATGATCATTGTGTTGATAATAACTTGTTGAATGTGGAAATTGAGACACTGAAACATGAGAATGATAATCTGAGGAAAAAGAATGATGATGTGACAAAACAGTTTTCAAAAGAAATTTGTCAACTCAAACAGAGGCTTGAATGGTGTCAATCTCAGAGTCTTAAAATGGAATTGAAACTTCAAAGTCACACTATTTCAAACTCTTGTCAGCTTTGCAAAAACAATGAGTCTTTCAAAAGTTTGTGTCTCAAATACGAGCAAGAAATTGCGGATTTAAAAATTGAAAACGCTGCATTTCTACAAAACCACATCGACAGTAAATATTGCAATGGCATACTTGAGTCAAACATTCAGGATAAGAATCACATCATCATAGAGTTAAAAGAGAAAATAAAGCTACTTGAAAAAGGAAAGATGGTTGACACCATGGTGATCGCACCAGGAATGTATAAATTAGACAAAACTAATAAAGGAAAGGTTATTCAAAATACTAATGTTGATACCTCCACTTCTACAGGAATAGTCTCCCCTAATAGCGTTAGCAGACCCAAGCGACAAAGTAAAAAGAAGAATAGGCTCTGGCAACGTAAGAGAGGATCACTAGAAGCTCAAGGAGTAGAAGATCACCTTAGGAATTTGAATAATACTCATGTTGCATCGGATTTAGATTCTAATCTGGCAAATTCTAATCAAAATCTAAATGTAACGAATGATGTACCTTTAAATGTTTTGAATATTAATGCATCTTGTGTGTTTTGTCGTAAAAGTGTTTCATCTGGTGATCATACTAAATGTATAGCTAATTCTCTTCTTCATCGTCATAAGAAACGTAGGACACGCATTCCTTCTAGGCCCACTACTGCCTCTAAGTCTATCTTAGGAAAGCCGCCTTCTACGGTTTCTAATGAAGTTCAGGTTACCCCCATAGGTGCAGAGAACAAGTCTAGGAATCAGCCAAACACTAGTGAATACACCATTAAGAAAGCTCGAACCAGTTGGAATTGGCAACGTTGGTTACAACACAAACCTGATTTTAAATGGATTCCTAAATTATTGAATACTTGTGCTTCTAACCAACTGGAACCCGCAGTTTCTTTGGGTTCCACCCTTACTTCTGTTCCATCCGTGTCCTCTTCTTGTGATGCAGGTGGTGCAGATTGTTCTCTGGATTGTTGATAGCGGATGCACCCGACATATGGCAGGCAATCTCAAACTGTTACACAACTTTGTCTCAAAGTTCATTGGTACTGTCAGATTCGGGAATGATCATTACACTTTAATCATGGGATATGGTGACTTTATCAGTGGGAACATCGAAATAAGCTGTGTTTATTATGTGGAAGGCCTTGGACACAACCTTTTCTCTGTTGGTCAATTCTGTGATGGGGATCTAGAAGTTGCATTTCGTGAGAAAACTTGCTTTGTTCGTGACTTACAAGGAAACGATCTTATGTCTGGCTCCCGTGGCTCCAATCTTTATACAATTTCAATGTCAGATATGATTGCAACATCTCCGATATGTCTTCTCTCCAAAGCAGAATCAACTAAATCTTGGTTATGGCACAAACGTCTTTCACACTTGAATTTCAAAACTATGACTGACCTTGCTCGTTATAAACTTGTTGAGGGATTTCCAAGATTCCGTTTCACCAAAGATCACTTATGTCCTGCCTGTGAACAAGGAAAAAGTACTCGGGCTCATTTTCCTTCAAAACCTGAGCACAGTACGAATCATGTTCTACAACTGCTTCATATGGATTTGTGTGGACCGATGCGTGTTCAAAGTATCAACGGTAAACGCTACATACTAGTAATCGTCGATGATTTTTCCAGATGGACTTGGGTTTATTTTCTACGAAGTAAAGATCAGGCTCCTTCGATGATCATCACCTTTCTTACTAAAATTCAAGTTCAGTTACGCAACACGGTCCGAATAGTCAGAACTGACAATGGAACTGAATTCAAGAATCAGACACTTAGGTCTTATTATGAGAAAGTGGGAATTGAACATCAAACATCTATTCCTAGAAGCCCAGAACAGAATGGAGTTGTTGAAAGACGCAACAGGACGTTAGTGGAAGCTGCTAGAACTATGTTGATTAATGCTCAATTACCTGATTACTTGTGGGCAGAAGCTGTTTCAACCGCATGCTATACTCAAAACCGTTGTATGATCACAAAACGTCATCGCAAAACACCATATCAAATTGTTCACAAAAGGAAACCGAACATCGATTACTTTCATGTTTTTGGAGCACTCTGCTATCCGAAAAATGATCGTGATGATTTAGGTAAACTTAAAGCAAAGGCTGACATCGGAGTGTTCATTGGATATTGTGAAAATTCTAAAGGTTTTCGGATTTGGAATCGTCGTACTCGTGAAATTCAAGAAACCATTCACGCTAATTTTGATGAACTCACCCAGATGGCTTCTGAGCAACACAGCTTAGGACCCGAATTTAACCGTCTTAACTCTCCGGCATCTTCGGCTGAACCATTGCCACTCAACCGCAAAGAATTGGAAACCTTGTTTGCTCCACTGTTTGATGACACAATTGAATACCGTCCTACTGAGGTTCCACCGATTTCCGCTGCTCAACCTGACAATATTCATGTACCAGACTCACCTCAACAAACTTCAACAACTGTTGAGAGAGACGGTCCTCCAATTGCTTCACCATCTACAGTAGAACAAACTGTTTCTAACTCCCGCCACTCAGCTGAAGATCCATCACCACTATCAGTTCCACAATCCGCAGAGCATGATCCTGATGCGTTCTTCAATCCGTTTGCACCAGCTACTACAGTTCCTGATATAGCTGAGTCGTCAACACGCAACTTGGATCCTGCCAACATGCGAGATACATATCAACTACACCCTTCAACACACAAATGGACCCGAGACCATCCTCTAGTTCATATTATTGGCCATCCAGATGCACCAGTTATGACAAGACAACGACTTCACACAGATGGAGAAACTTGCATCTACGCACTCACAGTTTGTCATGAAGAACCCAAGAACATTAAAGATGCAATGACTTATGACAACTGGATTGAATCTATGCAAGAGGAATTTCAGCAATTCATAAGATTAGAAGTCTGGGAATTAGTTGAAAGACCTGACGGAGTCTTTGTCATTGGGTTAAAATGGATCTGGAAGAATAAGCTTGATGCTGAAGGCACTGTCATACGAAACAAATCACGTCTGGTAGCGAAAGGATACTCTCAACTGGAAGGTCTAGATTTTGCTGAATCCTTTGCTCCAGTGGCTCGACATGAAGCTGTTCGGATCTTTTTGGCCTATGCCGCACACAGGAATATGGTAGTCTTCCAAATGGATGTCAAAACAGCATTTCTTAATGGAGATCTCCGTGAAGAAGTTTATGTTAGCCAACATGAAGGCTTCGTTGATCCTGAGCGTCCTAATCACGTTTACCGACTCAAAAAGGCACTCTACGGACTCAAGCAAGCCCCACGGGCGTGGTATGACAAACTGTCTACTTTCTTATTGGCCAATAAATTTTCTAAAGGATCGGTGGATCCCACACTATTTACAAAAACCTACGGGGAGGACTTACTTGTTGTTCAAATATATGTCGATGACATCATTTTTGCCTCAACAAACAGAAGTTACTCTAATGATTTTGCAAAATTAATGAAAGATAATTTTGAAATGTCCATGATGGGTGAACTTTCGTTCTTTCTAGGACTTCAAGTTCATCAATCACCCCGTGGAATTTTTATAAATCAGTCTAAATATGCTCTTGAAATTTTAAAGAAACATGGAATGATGTCTTGTGATACTTATAATACACCAATGGGCTATACCACAAAACTAGATGCTGATTTACATGGGACTCCAGTTGACCCTACCAAATACCGAAGTATGATTGGGTCCCTCATGTATCTCACAGCTAGTAGACCTGATATAGTATTTGCTGTCTACATGTGCTCCCGCTATCAGTCCAGACCAACTGAAAAACACCTCAGTGAGGTCAAGAGAATCCTTCGATACATAAAGGGAACCATTAACTTGGGGATCTGGTATCCGAAGGATTCTGGCTTTGAACTAATTGCTTTTTCAGATGCTGACCATGCAGGATGTTTAGACACACGCAAAAGTACATCTGGTGGATTACAATTTCTCGGAGACAAACTTGTGTCATGGCAATCTAAGAAGCAGGACTGCACTTCACTGTCGTCTACAGAATCTGAATACGTAGCCATGTCTGCTTGTTGTGCTCAAGTCATTTGGATGAGATCACAACTTAAGGATTATGGCTACCTATTCAACAGGATTCCTATCTACTGTGATTCAAAGAGTGCAATTGCTATCTCCTGCAACACTGTGCATCATTGCAAATCCAAACACATCGATCTCCGATATCATTTCATCAAAGAGCATGTGGAAAAGGGTACAGTTGAACTTTATTTTGTTGGAACTGAATACCAATTGGCGGACTTACTTACCAAATCCTTGGCACCATCCAGGTTTGCTAGTTTAGTTCACCAAATTGGCATGCGATGTTTGACTCCAGAGGATCTGAAAAGTTTTTAAAACACAATTGATTGTCAAACATCAAAACTATCTTTGTAAATATCCTTTCAAAAAAAAAAAAAAAAAAAAAAATGCAAGTATAAAACTCTTTCAACACTATTTTTTCTAGAATGTCTTCAAATGTTTAAAACAAGTGTTGAGGGGGAGGAAAAGTAATGTTTTACTAATTTCTTAAAAATATTTTACCTTTTTTATACTTGCATTTTACCAAAAATAAATACAATTTTAAGTGTTGATTCAAAAAGGATTTCGGGTTACTCTCCTTGATCAAAACCAATTAATTTTACCATGTTCTAAGGTCGAGGGGGAGTACGACAAGTTGTTCTTATCATTTCTTGGAGTTAATATACGAATACTATATGTGTTAAAATGGTTAGGCATTAGGTTTAAAAGTTTTGAGAGGTTAAGGGACTAAAATTGACACATTGGGTAACTTGAATTAACCACTGTCAAAACAAGCATTGACCACTCACATTAACTTTTTCTGCAAAAACATTTAATTTTCACCTACACAATCGAACGACTCACAATCATTCTCTTGATCTAATCAACCATCCTTGAATCTGTAAGTGTGATTATGTTTTGATCATGATTTTGAACTAAGGTTTTTAATTTTATAACAATCCAACGGCTCAATCTATCTCAATCGATTAATTTGTTTTTTGAGTTATGCGTAGAATTCATACCCAGAATTAAGTGATGTTTTGATTGAATTTGTTGGTGGGTTTTGTTCATATTATGCTACTAATCATGTTTGTGAACTCCAATCTCACCCAGAATCATCAATTGGGTGATTTGAGTGATTTGGATATTAGGGTTCATACGTATGATTTAGGGGTTCTTGAGGTTGATCATTAGGATTGTAATTTGTGATGGGGATAGTGTTTGTGTATGCCTAGGATCATTTGAATATGGGTTAATTGGATTTTTAAACATGTTTTGTTCTTGAATCTAAGGTTTAGGGTTCGTAGGTCACTAGCAGATCCTATCTTGTGATTTTGTGGATGATTTGTGTTTATATTTGAACCATATGATCCTTATGTTGATTGAATCACTTGCCCCATGTTAATTCCTACCCAGATTCACATTTGATTAAGGTTGTGATTAGGTGTTCATGCGTGTTTACGCGTTAAGTTGTATTAGGCATGTTTACGCGTTAAAATGTATGAATTAAGTGTATTGGATTAGTTATTGATCAGTGGTAATGTTTGTGCACTTTCAGGAAACATACAACTCGAATTTCTAAGGTGAATTTCTGGAAAATGGTGTCTTTACGCGTTAAATGTTCATCCTACGCGTAAGATTGAATCTTACGCGTAAGATTCGACACGTGGACAAATTGTGTCTTGGATAAGACATAGTTTACGCATAAAATTGTTCTTACGCATAAGTTCTGACCTTACGCATAAGTCTAGAACTTACGCGTAAGTCATTACCTACGCATAAGTTGCAATTTACGCCTAAGGGTAATCCTACGCGTAACTTCAATTTCTACGCCTAAGATTTATCTTACGCATAAAATTGATCTTACGCGTAAGTTTCACTTTATGCGTAATATTCCATCTTACGCGTAGATTTTGCACTTACGCATTATTTCTATACTTACGCTTAAGTCAGGTTACGCGTAATGACAACAAATTACGCGTAAACTTGTCAAATTCCAAAATTTTCTAAGTGTTGGAAATTTTCCAATGTGTAACTTGTTGTAAATGATAAACTTATGTTGTAACTGAATTGTTTTATGTTTCTAACAAGTAATATAACTCAAGTTTGTCACATATCAAAAGTTTTCACACACACAAACCCCCACTGATCAATGTCAAACATGCAAATCTATATGTACACATGTTCAATGAATGTCTATGCTAACATCATCAACAATTGCCATGTTTGTGTGTTTATGATCTATTCAGATGGCAGAACACAACGATATTCCTCACGTACCAGTGCCTGAACCCTTACATGCATGGGAAGACACCTTTCCTGAGAACTACTCCAGAAAGATAGGAAGGAACAATCTGAGAGTCAACTTCAACAAAATCACATGCAATGAGTCTTCTTGCCTTGTTGCAGTAGATGCTCTTATCTATCACCCGTGCAAAGTTCTACTCACCAAATCTGCTGCAGTGGCATGCTTCTACATACATCAGTTTTGGCACACAATCCACTTGGACCTCCTTGAAGAATCCTTTACTTGTATGCTTCACATGAGACAAGTCACGGTCGACAAGGATCTTCTCCGTAGTGCTCTTGGACTTCCCGAACTTGAACCTAATGAAGATTATGACCAAGTTCCTAGTGAAGAAGAATTGATAGAATGGCTGAGAGATATCGGGTATGATGAGTCTGAAGGGGTCATAACTAGGCACTCTAGGGTCAATATCAGATTTCTTCCACAGCCTTGGAGAACTCTCTACATCATAATTGCCAAGTCACTATCTGGCAGAGACACAGGCCATGAACACCCTAAGCTCCAACATCTCAAGCTGTTCTGGGCTATTGCTAATGTCAAGAAGGTTGATTATGCCAGCATTATCTGGGAAGACATTGTGTGGCACATACACCGCAAGACGACCAATATTCCTTTCGTCCGTTTCACCAAACTTCTCATTGCAAGCTTCATCCATGAATATGATGACATACCTCAACGACTGAATGATGAGTTTCAGCACACATACAAGAATGAGGACACACTTAAGGTCATCAAGAGAATGGATACTAGTACAAGGAAACAAGGAAAGAAACTTCCTGATTGTCTTCTGACTAAGAAGATTCAAGAATGCAATAACTACAAGTACTACCTTCAAGCTCTCGAAGCAAATAAAGTTGGATTTCTGGACGAAGATGTTCTACCCCCGTTCATGCAAAAGAAGGGTAAGAAAGATAGTAAGACTGGGAGCTCCGGCAGTTCCACTCAGTCCAAGAAGAAGAAGGGTACTCCAAAGAGAAGAATTCCTACCAAACAGCCTGCTTCTATGTCCGAACCTGGGTGGTTTCCCCCTCCTCAATCTTCTCCAAAGCCGTCTGACTCTGAACGAACTGAATCCGACGAAGGTCCTCAGTATAGTGAAGCATATGCTAATATTGAGAAAGATGAGAATCTTGATGACATCGATTGGGATAAAGACATTGATGAATTTGCTGACAATGCCGTATATCCAACATATCTCACTCAAAGACCGTTCACTAAAGAACAGTCACTCTTGGAAGAAGAAAGGATCAGGAGAGCGAAGCTAAGGAACCCGTAACTGCTGAACCAGAGCCTGAAGGACTTTCAGTAGAAGAAGAAAATGAAAGGTCTCTCAACCTTGGTCTCCTCCACAGCCAAATTGATGCATTCAATGCTGATATGCCTCCACCACCAGTCTTCTTTCAGACCACCGAAGCTGGCGGATCAAGCAGCATTCCTGAGCCTACCACAGGAATCTCCTCAGACTTAGTTGCTTATGATAATCCCTCAGTAACTCCCACCGATACTGAAATGACTATGGGAGAGGAAGAAGAGGAAGATCCTATGGATACCGATGCTCCAAGACTTATGTCTATGGAAGAAATGGAGCGTAGAGAAAGGGCTCAGGAAGAGGAACTGAAAAGAAAACAAGAAGATGAAGAGGCCAGACTTGAAGAGATTGCTCAAGCTAAACTGGAAGAAACGATCAGAATGGAAGAGAACAGGAAAGCAGAGGAGGCAGCCAAACTGGCTGAAGATAAGTCTAAGAAGGAAGAAGAAGCCAGGCTGGCTGAAGAACTAAGGCTTAAAGCCGAAGCTGATAAGCTGGCTGAAGAAAAGCTAAAGAAGGAAGAAGAAGCCAGGCTTGCTGAAGAGCTTAAGCTTAAAGCCGAAGCTGATAAACTGGCTGAAGAACAAAGGTTGAAAGAAGAAGCAGCCAGAGTCAAAGAAGTTGTACAACCCGAACCACAGAGAGGAGATGTCAAAGACACTACCACCATTATTGAATCATCACAGTCATCACCTCCTGCATCTGAATCAACACGTGACAAATCGATTAAGAAACCGAGCTCCAAAGCCTCTGTTGCATCCAAACTACTCAAGTCTGCTTTCAAAAGAGTGCATGATAAGAAGAGAAGCAAACTAGAAGATCAGGTTGCTACACTTGCAACCCAGGTTGCTGAACTATCTAAGCTGAACTCGAACGTCAAAGAGCTACAAGATAAGGTTGACATTTTCTTAGCTAAAGACGTAACAGAGAACTTGGAAGCCGCACTAGCAGCTCAAGCACAGGAATACATGGCACAACACTTAGTGACTGAGCTGAAAGATCTACTGGCACCAATGAGAGACGAACTCACCAAGTTCGCTGAGCAAGCAGTCAAGAAAGTTATCCGATCAACAACCTTCACTCTTCGTGCCGACAAGTCTACTGCTCCTCTACCAGGACTCTCTCTGGATGATTTGGAAGCTCAACTCCTAGAAAAACTTGCAAACAAGTTCACCTTGACTCCTGAAGAAGTAAAAGTCCTGGAAGCACTGAAAGACAAAATGAACAAAGAGTCTTGCAGCACAGAGGCCGATAAGCTGAAACGTCAAAGAGATGATGAAGACAAGGATCCTAATTCTCAGGCAAAGAAACAGAAACAAGCCGAAGGACCCTCATCTCAGCACAAAACACCGGTAATCCCTCCTACCACAACAACCGAAGGCATCAGGTTCTGCTCCTAAAGCACACGACCACTTTGAATACACTGGTGGTGACGACATTCCTATGCCCGATGAAGTTCCAGAACCATCCCCTAAGAAGAAGAAGAAAGTAAAGAAAGGAAAGCATCATCAACCCCAACCGGACACCTCACCTAAAGGCACCGAACCAAAGAAACCCAAAACCGTCCTTAACTGGTTAGACCAAGACAATAGTGCCGAATACTCCTGGTTTGAGAAAATGATCAATTCGCAACCACCACTGGAAGACAATCATGAACCTCAAGATGGTCGAACGGTGGAATATGCTCAAATGATTCAGCAAAAGTTTAAGATGAATAAGAAAGAGCTGCGAAGAATCAAAAATGATGCTTTCAATCTTCTGAAAGATCGGTCTGCTAACTCAATCGAGCTCGAATACCATCTGGAAAATATTGCTCAAGCTATGTCAAGCAATATTGACTGGATCAATCCTGAATCATATGTCGATCCGGTCACAAAGAAAAAGTACGTTACCTCACTCGCCTTTCTCCCTGCAGCTCGATATCTCAACAATGCCATCGAAGAAGAAGCTTCAGCATTATTCGTCGACAAAATTGTTGAATATGACCGGAATGCACTTTATGGTATTCATCATTGGCCAACCAACCGGGCACAGTACTATCGAAGCAGCAGACTAAATCAGACGATGGGTGATGTAGAAAGTGATCTGAAGATTGTCTCCATTCAATTCATCTCGACTGTCACCTTCTTTGGGTACCCCTTCCTCAGCAAAATCACACTAAAAAGACTTGATGAAAAGGAGTACGATATTTCCGAGTCTGACTTTCCACGACTACGTCTCAACGACATTGAAGACATGTACTTGCTCAAAGTTCAAGGAAAACTCTGTGGCTTGCCCAAAAAGATGCAACTTGCCTTTATCCAAGCTCTACTCATCTTCATCAGGCAGATAGTCATTAGAGAAAGAGTCGAAGATCTTCAGTTAGGAGTGGAAAGTTACCAGAAGAAGCTCAAT
Source organism: Artemisia argyi (assembly GCA_030686995.1). Lineage (NCBI taxonomy): Eukaryota > Viridiplantae > Streptophyta > Magnoliopsida > Asterales > Asteraceae > Artemisia > Artemisia argyi. The sequence goes on from CM060678.1 coordinate 108,100,896, forward strand.
CTCACCAAACCAAACCTGTTTGACATCCCCGACCTTCAACATCTACCTCAATACTCCTTGATCAGACGACCATTTGGGTTCACCTACCGAAGTGTTAACGGTCGCAACTGCTTTATGGGTTATGAAGAAATTCATAAGTTCTGTGATGAAACTCTTAAGTTCGTCAGAGATGGGATCAAAGGCAGAGTCAATGACATTGAACTGGGAAAATCCAAAAGGTGGAACACCAATGAAGCCCGGGATGCTCGCAGATTCATCTTAAGGATTGAGAACAGATTGAAGCGCAGGGATCAGTTCCGAAGGTTGGAGAGTTATGTGGGAGGCAGATCCAAATTTCCGGTGTTGACATTTCAGAGGCCTGATTGGTAGATCATTGTAAGAATTTGATTTGATTTGTCAATAATTTACTTCATAATGGTTTGTGCACGCATATCAGTGTACAACCCGATCTTGTAAAGAAAGGACCCTGAGGTACGCATCAGTGCCTCAATCCTGATATAAGGAGCGAAGGCTTCTTACTTTTGAGTAGAATTAATCAAACATTTATGATTTTTCATAATTCTGCTCAAAAGGACAAGTATTTCACCTCAATAAGACCTAATCACTTGTTGAGGGGGAGCACTTGTCAAAACAAAATACTTTGCTTAAAATCAAAAGTTCTTGGTGAATCTCCCCGTAAGACTCAAAAGGCATATTTTAATCTAAAAGATTATCAAAAACATCATTTTATATGCTATTTTTGAGGGGGAGAAAATGAAAAAGTGATTAAAATATACGAAGTCAATGCTTAAAAGTTGTATCATGTGCAAGCTAGACTCAGTTTTAACCCAGGAATTGACGAGGCAATAAATGTTAATAATATCGAAAAGACTTATCCTCGACGGGTAATAACATCAAGTTAGTTACTAGAGCTAGTTGTTACCTAAAAGCTGACAATGCATCTCTTTAACTAACCACGTAAGCGTGTCTCGAAAAGGATTAGTCTTAGTAGAAATGTACCGTCTCGAGAAACTTTCTGTGGACTTGACCAGGCCGGGTAATAACTTCAAGCTAGTTTAACTAGTGATGTAAGCGTGTCTCGAATCGGTCTAGTTCACGGAAAGTGGATCAATTAAAATGATCTTGCTCCTCCCGCATGTGTAAATTTATTAAACACATATGAGCACATGTGCAGGGGGAGCCCTTCAAAAGTGAACACAAAACTCTCAAAGTGTTAACCAAAATATTTGATTATCCCAAACACTTTGAGAGATTTTCTATCAAAGGTTTCTTGGCTACTGTCGGAGTTATAAGGTGATTAAGATAGGAATATTCGTCCTATGATCCGCCAGAGCCGGAGGGATCTACCCAAGGACATCACCATTAGTTAGAAGTAGAAGTCCTTAGGTATGATACGAAAAAAGGAGAAATGAATGAAAGGGAAAGAAGGAGTTGAAGAATTAAAAAGAAAAGTAAAGAAAAGGGTGAAAAGAAATAGCCCTCCAGATGATTCAACCTTAGGGCAGACACCGGGTTCAATACGTATGCTACTGGTTGTTGCTAAGGCGACGCCGGTATTGAAGATTAAGTCGTCATGGACCCAGTGACGCAATGCACTAAACCTTCTTAACCACTCAAGTTCTCTTAAAAGAGCTTGTTTCATTCTCACGGGGAACCTGCGTTATCTATCGACCTATCTCTTAGAGACGGTTGATATTGAAGCAGGAGACTCATCCCCAGTCTCCGCATAGGAAACCTAGGTGAGCACTTATAGAGTCTAGAGCCTTGAGATACATCAAAGATCTCTTAGGAACACTTAGTACTTCTACGACTGGTGTTCTACATCAATGGGCATCAGTTGTAAACTATCGAGTCCTTCGCAGATCTTAGCAATCTGCCGAGAACGTTTATGAGAGGATTACTTATGTATTTCTCAATGATTGAACGGAAATCCTGCCAGGGTCAACATCAAACAGCCCTGACAGCAGGTCACTTCGGTAACCCCACAAGGGTTACGCTTAGTGTTTGCGGTGGTTCCATAGCGGTCTACAGTCGTGGAGTGATCCCCAGCGACTCACCCAGTCATTGAGCTACTTAGTAGGTCTCGTAAGCTCCTTCGGGAGTATCTGATATGGGAACGGCCTGGATAAGGATTAGAAGGAGTCTTCACAATATGCTGTTGATAAGCTCTAATTCCTTATCTGTAAGTACCGGTTATTTTATTGCTAACTGTTTACTCGCAGGTACCTCACTTCCATGATGGTAGATTCCAACATGCTCATACATACATCTAGAAGTCAAAGAAAGCTCCCCCAAAGATCTTTAGCAACACAAAGTTCAAAGAAAGATTCTATGGCTATAAGAAGAATCTACAAAGTATAAAGACAAAGATCTCAATGCATGATAAGGAACTTCTTGTACGTGAAAGTCTTAAGTCTAAAGGTGTATGAGTATGTTGGAATGGCGGACAACCACCACAGACGCTGGAGTGACTAACGGCAGATAACTTCATAACCTAATCACTACATCATTACCAAAGAACAAAGACAAAGAGCAAAGTACATTCACTATTATTCACTCATTTTGAAGACGTCTAGAGTTTTACATGTCACAAGTCAACGACAAAGAAGAAGACGTCAAGCAACCGTGATGACCGACCCTTAGGGGGAGATTGTTGGGATCATACTTTAGTATTTAGTCAAGTCTCGGTCATTACATTTTGTAATAGGTTGCTTTAGTATTATTTATGATTATTGTTTAGTTAATGGGCAACATGTAAAAGCCCATAAGGCCTTAAAAGCCCACGTATGAAAGGATAAGGGAGGAAGGGAGTGTTGCCCTAGCTCCTCCCTTATAAATAGAAACCTTATGTTACATTTTATTTTGTTGGTTATTTGATTATCTTAGTGAAACTCTTGCACTCACACCTTTCATATTATCTCATAATCAACCACCTCTCATTCTCATCTTATTTCTTTATCAATCATACTTGTGTTTACATAAATGGTGACCTAACAGAGGGCACTTGAGTCCAAGTGGGCCATATTGTTATTTATTGAATGACTTTGTGCTTGTCACGGATGTGTGGCGTTAATATATTTATTTTCTATAACTACGTAACTTATTTGACCGACGGAGTAAATAGGACCTACTTGGTTATATAAAAAGGGTATATTAATGGGTATTGTATGCTCGTGAGGTTTACCAAATTGACGAATTTGATAAGTTTAACGATATATTTAGGGAACTTATTAACTTAAATACTTACCATATAGTATCTACGTGTTATGTGACTTAGGTTTTGGGTATGATCTTGGAATAATATATTATGTAAATAATTATGGAGGATTATCAAGTCGACGGATTTGATAAACTTCGATGATTTATTTAAATAATATATTGGGCCAGTATTAGACCCGTAGAACATTTTATTATTTCTTTCGATATGTCTTCTTGGTTTGTGATCGAGTCGACCTTCCACCCGCATGGATACCAAACGCTAAACTAATAAGAGAAATGGATTTTTGGAAAGTAAAAAGGAATACGTTCGGGATTGGGAATATTTGTTTTTGAGGAAATGATTATGAAAAGAGTTTACATTGTTAGGAAGTGCCGAGTCCGTAGTTGATGTCTTTTGAGTTGTGATACATCTTGATTCTACCGGTTTCTTTGTGCTGATATCTGGACTTGAGGTGAGTCATAGCCCCATTTTTATTTTTGAACTTTGTTTTTAATACTTGGGGTGAGAAACGTGCAAATTGTTTTATGTGGACTTTTATCGCTTTTTGTTTAAAACTTGCTATGCTTATAGAACTAGGTAGGTTATAGCGCATGTCGTATCCTTACGAATGCATGAACATGTCGTATCCTTACGAATGTTGGGCATGTCGCATCCTTGCGAATGCATATTGATTTGGTTGTTTTTAGACTATAGTGTGTGCACCTATAGGTTTGGTTTAGTGATTCGAGGCCTAGTCTAGCTAGCAAGCGTTTTGCGTATATGTCCACTTGATTGAATTAAGAATTTAAACCTCTAATCTCACCAGCGAAAGCTGACTTTTAGCGCGTTTTCTCAGGTAATTAAGTTATGGCTTTGGATGCTTGGTTTGGAAGGCTTGGCTTGGCAATGTGGTTTAAGGATCTTTTTTCTCAAACTCTGATATGTATTTGTGGACCTACGTTTGTTTCTTTTGGGCCTTACTTTGGATAATATGGGATGAATGTAGACTTTAAAAACCTCGTTTGGTTGTGTTTTACTTATGTTTACTTTATCTCGTTCTTTTATGACTTGTGCTGGATATCAATCCACGTAGCACCCCGAAAGCTTGTTTAGTCTTCCGCTGTACCAAATTTTGGGGGTGATGTGACAACTGGCAAATTAGGGAAACTTTAAAACCCGCATTACATTAAAAGTTTGAAATTTTGTTTTATAATTGAAATGTTATTCGTAACTGATTTGGGAAAATTTAAACCGATGTTTTAAATTTTGAAGTTTATGAGATATTGAATTCGAGTTATTTACTTATTATGAGATACTTATGTTATGAATTATTGTTGAGACGTTTTAGTTGCACTACGTTGACTCCGGCACTAGGAAAACTGAACGAGTTTAAATTTTGAATGACAGTCGCGGTTATATGTTAAATTAACATTTTATCTTTTATATGAATCGGGAAGTGTTTGGGAGTTAATGGTGACTTATAAAAATATATTTTGGCAAAGTTTAATATTTTTGAAAGTAAATGATCGTATTACGGGAAAACCTCTTAGTAATAATTACCTAAATATAAAAGCTATTGTGGCTCATTTTGGAAACATGAAACCTTAGGGCTAAAGTGTAAAAATCGGGTATATAACCCTCCGCCTAACCCTAACCCTCATAACATATCAAAACAAACACACCCTTTTCTTCTCCCTTGGTTAGCCGCCGGCTGCCACCCACGCAACACCACCACCGCTGACCTCCATACAACACCACAACCACCAAACTTATCACCATCACCTCCTTGTTCTTGTAGTGTGGAACACGCGCCTTAATACGTGGGAATCGCGCCCTCGCAACAGGTTTTACCTCTCAAGGGATATTGAGAAGCTTACAACCCCCACCAAGTAGTGTACCTGATCGTTGTAGTATAGTATAGTGACAAGTACCGGGGGATTGATCGTTCAACTCAGGAATAGTGTCGCTAGGATTAGAAAGTCTACTAAACTAGGCCTAGAGGTGAGGGATGATTCTTTTTGTATTTTTATATTTTATGGAAAGCAAGTAAAAATCTCGAGTTTTGGAAGAAGTGGGCGGAATTAGTTGCTAGCCAACTAACCCAATGAACTACAAATGCAAATAAAATAAAATAACAAAAATGAAAATGAAACTATTATACTAATGTGGTGTAAACAATGATGAGAAAAGTTGTGTTTACTTAGATTTCATTACTCGCTAGATATCTTTTATAGGTTGATAGCTTGTTACAATTGCATGGATGACGGGTCATATTCCTTAATACTAGTCGTAGGGCCGTGTACAATATTCCCTAACTCTATAGGATCCTACTTCACTCCTATGTCGAGCCGTTAGAAGCTCCTAACATGGGATCATTAGAATTCTCCTACGCATTAAATACAACAAAAAATCATAGTACACCTCCGATCATGTTTCTTAAGACGTTCAAGCAAGTTACCAATGGAAGTATGCTAGTTTTCTTAAGCCTAACATCGAATACAATCATCCGTAACAATTACAAACAAACAATCAACCCGTAATCAACATCTAGGTTTCACTACATCTAAGCAAACACAAAAGAAATCTATCCTAGCATGTTAAATAGAAGACAAGCGTAAGATATAATCAAACAACACATAGACATATTGAATGATTTGAAGGAATACTTATCTTTAATTGAACATGGAAGATTCAAGGGGTTGGAACCCTTGAAAAAGTGATAAAATTCGGGCTAGGGTTTATTCCATCAAAGTTGCACACTAATGAATGAAATTTGGAAAACTATATATAGATTACACATCGTGACGACGTCATGTATTAGATTGTGATGCCGTCAACTCGCCGCCATAATGAAATCGTATTGCCTAGATCTACTTGTGACGCCGTCATGTGTGATTTTCCTCTGGGCCGTCACTAATACTTGGACCATGACGACCTTGGGTGACGCCGTCATCTCCTATGCTTAAAAACTCTCTGGATTGTCACGTGTATTTTCCACATCCACCTCTTTTGTAACTCTTGATGCCGTCATGTGGAGAGTCTTGACGCCGTCATGTACTGTTCCAGCAAGGAAAATTGTGACTTTGCCGTTTTCTTCACTTTTATGCTCCAAAAACGTCCAAAATGCTTCTTTTTCCAGATTTCTCTCCAAAAGTACCTAAATGACAAAAGGAACGATTTAGGGCAATATTTGATCAAATAATCACGAATTCGGGCTTAAATGACCCCTTAAAAGCGGTACACTTTTCACCTCATCAAATACCCTTACATTTGAGATTTGCTTGTCCTCAAGCAAATGCGCTTTTATTTTAATCAAAATACAAGTTAGGGGTCATTTAACACTAATATAAAAGTAATTACAACAAATAATCGTTCCACTAAAAACCAAAAACAAGCACGGAGGTCATATACTAGCACCTCACAAATAGTGTTTAGATACTCACATCTCTCGGGTGTAATAAAGTATATATCACAATAAGGAAATGGAAAACATCTCACTACCTGTCATAGCAAAATAGATTACCATAGGCTTGGGAAATGATCAAAACCTCCAGCACTTGGCGTAAGCACCTAGAATAAACTATCAAAGAGGTCTTTTAAAGGGTTATAACGTTAGGTGTGGGATATGGAAAACACGGTTTTATTGGATAAAGGCAGTATTTACTGGTGGCGAGTTGATCATATTTGTTAATTACATGTACAATATGGCGTTGCTAAGCCAAGACTAGACTCGACTTAAGCTAATAAATAAAAAATAACAAAAACATAAAATAAACATAGAATGAAACGAGATGGTAGTCCATATGTTTTTTCTCTTTTCTTTTTCTATTTTTTTTCTTTTTCTTGATTTTTTTTTTTTTTTTTTTTTTTTTTTTTTTTTTTTTTTTTTTTTTGCATACACTCTTACCCTACCATCCAAAATAATACATCATAGGGAATGTGCATTCCCCTTACACTTGACTTTTTACATACTTTACAATAAACTACTCTAATGACTCGAATCAAGATAATCAAAACACTTGGAGTACTTTTTAAGATTAATGCACATATGGGGGTAATATATGATGCTCTTCCCATTACTCCACAACACAAGTACTTTACCCATGAGTCCCAATCCTCCCAAAACAATATGTACAAGATATGACTCGACTTAGCAACCATGTAATCAATTAGATAATTAACTAAGGGTTTAAACATGTAACAATAATGCACTAAAGATGAGTGCATACAAGGAAGGCTAAGGCGATTTGGTTGCACATTTGGGTGGATTGTAACAAATTCTTCCTTTAAGTAAAATGCTTAAAGTTAGAAACGAAAAGATAGGCTCGAAGGGGTGCACTAGGGGTTTCGTGTACTAAAAATGAGTACAACGCTAAGGTGTGGGAAAAATTAATTGACTTTACTAGCCAAGTAATATGACTTAAATGGTCAAGTAATTATGATACGGGTTTAACACAAGGGTGATCTTAATGCCTCTTATCATGTAGTAAATCCTACTACACGAATGTAGTCGCACTAGCGGTCTCGGGACGCATCACTAACGCAAGTTCTAGAATCTAAATGCTACCGGTACACTCATAAGCACTAATAATGAATGCTTTTCCTTTCAAATCTAAAGGCGAACCTCGCATATTTGGGTGGAAATTTTTTCTGAATGGTACTGTTTTGTGCTAGTTATACAACTCCTATACATGGGACGCTTGCTAAGGCTAAAGTTTTACTCCTAAATGTTGTAAAAAATTTTAAATTTGGCGCTAAAATTACACTAACAAGTATTTCTCTTAGTTTTATTACACACCTACCATCAAACAAACAAACTCTAGTGCAATAGTATCCTATAAGGTATCATCATTTACCCTCCCCTTACACTTAGGATGAACATTGTCCCCAATGTTCAATTAAAGGATGTAAATGTAAAACAGGTAAAAGAATGAAAACAAATACTCCCTTGATTCGTTCGGTGTGGATAGTGTGTCAACAAGGTTAGATCTTCCTCCAAGAAAATGAACGTTCAAAGCTTCCCTTCCAGAAATACAAATCATCTTCTTGTCATATATAATCTGTTAAACCTGAGAAAACAATCAAGGCAACCTCACGTAAAATTGGCGGCAATCTATATATACTAACAAATCCTAGAAAACAATTTAAGATATAATGCTTGTGGAATGAATGTTTGCAGATTTCCTGGAGTTTATAAAACTAAAGAATTAACAAAAACTTTAAGACTCTGTTAGAAAAACAAAACTCGCAAAATTTCCAGAATTTTACACATGACGCTGTCAGGTGTTAAGCCCTGACGCCATCAGAAGTGACCTGCAGAAATCTTTACGTTAAGTTTTTGGAAAATTTCTGGGAAAACTTATGCCCTACTTCCAGGAAAATCCTGCAAAACATCATTATGACTCGATACAAGCATTTGACTCTAACAAATACTAATATACATGTTCATTTAATATTGTGGCGAATCAAGATCATTTTCGTTCTTGTAAACAAATTTGGGGTTTCCCCTTACACTTAGCCTTTGAAAAATACCTTTATATGAAGTTAAGACGAAGTTAAACAACAAAATAAAGCATTTTCACAATTTAGTTTGAAACATGATCTACCAACAATAAAAATAAAACACGCAGACAGAAACAAATAAAATCAAACAACCAAACAAACAACTAAATAAAGCTTGGGTTGCCTCCCAATAAGCGCTTGTTTTTGTTTGAGTCACGAGCCTGACTTTACCCTTATTTAACGGAAATAGGGGAGGTTTTCCCTACACTTAGGATTAAGTGTGGGTGGAAGTAGCGATACACACCCTTAGGGTGGAAATATGCCACGTGAGGAAAGAGTGGTGGATGAATTATATGCTCAAAGGGGTGTGCTCCTATCATCATAAACTTACCAAATTCAATCGGGTTAATGGGTAGATTAAAATTTTCTCTTAGAAAGGGATCATTTTCTATCAACTTCAAGAGACTACTAGTTGGGAATCCATATTGACCTAATAAACCTGGTTTAATCTCATAATATTTCTTGTGATCAATCATGAATGGGTGATGTAAGCATGTAAGGTTATGTTCCACTCCTATATTGGCTTCCTCTCTACATGGCTTAAAGTTTACTACCTTTATCCCAAGACTACCCGGACTATATGGTTTGATGGGTGGATCGGGACCTTTTTTAATTCCTAAATTCACATCTAAAGATGGAAGATTAGGCAACGGCTTTGGTTGAGGCTCCGGTTCATCAAAACTAGGATCTTCCTTAGGACTAAAAGAAAGGTCATCACTACAAGTGTTAAAACCTATATTCTCTAGTTGTGCTTGATCCAAGGGTTCTACCTCTATTGGGGTTCCAATAGTGTCTTCTACTTCTTCCGGGTGAGTCAAAGGAGGTGTGTACGCATAAAATGATGGTAGGACTTGTGGAGCACTAAGTGGGCTTATGTTATTCACCTCGTCCTCTATTGTATCTAGATTACCTATGTGTTCATCTTTTATTATGGTGAAATCAAACCACTCCGTGGACCTAGGTATCTCATCTATAAGTTTATTATCCCCAAACAAACTTTTTGTTTGTTCCCTTAAACTTGCTATCAATTGATCCGTAACAACGTTTGTTGGGTTGTCCATTTTTTTTGGCAAGTATGGCACAATTCTCTATGGCTTCCCATGCTTCATCAGCACTTAATCCCCAAAGGTCCCCATCTGCGGTATGGTCAATGTCCATTTTGGTATAGTGGTCGACACGATGGTAAAATATTTCAATTTGGGACCACAGATTGAAACTATGATGAGGGACTTTTCGGAGTAAATTTTTAAAACGAGTCCATGCATCATAGATAGGTTCATCTTGATGTTGTTTGAACATCAAGATGTCATTTGGAATGGGTGAATTTCGTGGTTGGTAGTATGGTGGATTCGCGTTCTCCATAGTGGCTAACGGAATAGTCAATGGAAGGGTTTTTTTATTTTATTTTATTTATTTTTTATTTTATTTTTAACAAATAAAGACACAAAGAAAAGATAGACTAAAGACAACCTAAAATTAAAAATAAAACCTTACTTGAAAGGAATCTAGCAAGTTGACCTAATAAAAGAAATCCTAACCTAGACAATAACTATTCCCCGAGCTGCGGCGCCAAAAACTTGATACGTGGGAATCACGCCCTCGCAACAGGTTTTACCTATCAAGGGATCTTGAGAAGCTTACAACCCTCACCAGGCAGTGTACATGATCGTTGTAGTATAGTATAGTGACAAGTCCCGGGGGATTGACCGTTCAACTCAGGAATAGTGTCGCTAGGATTAGAAAGTCTACTAAACTAGGCCTAGAGGTGAGGGATGATTCTTTTTTTATTTTTATATTTTATGGAAAGCAAGTAAAAATCTCGGGTTTTGGAAGAAGTGGGCGGAATTAAATAACAAAAATGAAAATGAAACTATTATACTAATGTGGTGTAAACAATGATGAGGAAAGTTGTGTTTACTTAGATTTCATTACTCCCTAGATATCTTTTACAATTGCATGGATGACGGGTCATATTCCTTAATACTAGTCGTAGGGCCGTGTACAATATTCCCTAAATCTATAGGATCCTAGTTCACTCCTATGTTGAGCCGTTAGAAGCTCCTAACATTGGATCATTAGAATTCTCCTACGCATTAAATACAACCAAAAATCGTAGTACACCTCCGATCATGTTTCTTAAGACGTTCAAGTAAGTTACCAATGAAAGTCTGCCAGTTTTCTTAAGCCTAACATTGAATACAATCATCTGAAACAATTACAAACAAACAATCAACCGATAATCAACATCTAGGTTTCATTACATCTAAGGAAACACAAAAGAAATCTAGCCTAGCATGTTAAATAGAAGACAAGCGTAAGATATAATCAAACAACACATAGACATATTGAATGATTTGAAGGAATACTTATCTTTAATTGAACATGGAAGATTCAAGGGGTTGGAACCCTTGAAAAAGTGATAAAATTTGGACTAGGGTTTATTCCCTCAAAGTTGCACACTAATGAATGAAGTTTGGAAAACTATATATAGATTACACATCGTGATGGCGTCATGTATTAGATTGTGACGTCGTCAACTCGCCGCCATAATGTAATCGTATTGCCTAGATCTACTTGTGACGCCGTCATGTGTGATTTTCCTCTGGGCCGTCACTAATACTTGGACCATGACGGCCTTGGGTAACGCCGTCATCTCCTATGCTTAAAAACTCTCTAGATCGTCACGTGTATTTTCCACATCCACCTCTTTTGTAACTCTTGACACCGTCATGCGGAGAGTCTTGACGCCGTCATGTACTGTTCCAAATTGAGACTTTGCCGTTTTCTTCACTTTTATGTTCCAAAAACGTCCAAAATGCTTCTTTTTCAGATTTCTCTCCAAAAGTACCTAAAATGACAAAAGGAATGATTTAGGGCAATATTTGATCAAATAATCACGAATTCGGGCTTAAATGACCCCTTAAAAGCGGTACACTTTTCGCCTCATCACGCCCAAAACAAATACCCCCTCCGTTTTCTTTGATACCGACGCCTACAAAATCAAACACCACCACCACTATTGATTTTCTTGATTTTTAATTGATTGGAAGGTAAGAAATCGCGGGTTACGCGTTGGGTTTGACTATTTCGAGTCAAACCCGGATTTAATCTTGATTTTGGGTATAAAAATGAATGATAAAAATGGGTTTTGATAAAAGTTAAGATTGGTATCCATGGGTGTCGACTTTTTCTTGTTTGGTGCTCGGATTTAATCTCTTGGATACGTTTGGTTGTGGTTATGGCTCGTTAGAGCTTAACTGAGACCCTATGGTCTCAGTGTGATGATATTTTTGGCTCGTTTGGGAGTCTAGCGTGACCCTTGGTCCGCTTGGTTTTGAGGTTTGGCTCGTTTGGGAGCTTAAGCGTGACCCTTGGTCCGCTTGGTTTTGATGTATGGCTTATATGAGCTTAAAGGCGACCCTTTGGTCCGTGTGGTTTAATATTGTTTATGGGTTAGAGCCAATCGAGACCCTTTCGGTCTCGTTGAGGTGTTCCTTTTTCTCGAATAGTAGACCGAGACCTAAACGGGTCTTCCGGGTCGAAGCTTGTTTGATTTTGACCCATTTTGCTTGACATGGTGATGTTTCATTTATTATTGTGTTATTATTCTTGTAGTTGTTCTTGGTTACTTGTGGGCCGAGACCTTGTGGTCTCGGCAATGGACTTGTATTGAGATTGTGTTGACGAGGTGTGACATCGGGAACTAATTTGTGTGACGGTTATTAAATTGACGGAGATAGGTTAGAAAGGTGCCGTAGTTGGACCTTATTGTTGTAGCATGTGAAATGGGACATTTGACAAAGTTTTGGTTGGACGATACTACTTTGGACTCATGGTTGTGCGAGTCGGAGTCACGTTGACTTTCTAGTAAACGATTGATTTCGGCAATACGCCCTAGCACTTGGATTTGGACAATGAGCTGAGAGTGATGACTCGGACATGTGACTCATCTTTTATAACTCGATATAAATTATAATTAAACTTAATAATAAACACTCGTACTACTTATATTAATAATATAAACATTTATTTAAATATATAAATGTGAAAACGTATATATATTTATACAAGTGCGTATATTAAAAATAAAGTGATCACGAGTAATAAAATAATAATGTAACGATATATATTATACTACGAGAATAGTATAATAAATGTCGGGAACGTTATTATAAACAAACTATTATAAATGACGATATAATTATAACGTTCAATGCTTTACGAAACGAAATGCCTTTTTGGAAAATGAAATGGGAAACTTACGAGTTATACGAGATCGAGGCCACTTGAGTCCAAGTGGGCCATATTGTTATTTATTGAATGACTTTGTGCTTGTTACGGATGTGTGGCGTTAATATATTCATTTTCTATAACTACGTAACTTATTTGATCGACGGATTAAATAGGACCTATTTGGTTATATAAAAAGGGTATATTAATGGGTATTGTATCCTACGACGTCCATAGGTTGTGGTAGGAGTGCGAGATAATGAGTTACTAAATATCTCGTGAGGTTTACCAAATTGACAAATTTGATAAGTTTAACGATATATTTAGGGAACTTATTAACTTAAATACTAACCATATAGTATCATACGTGCTATGCGACTTAGGTTTTGGGTATGATCTTGGAATAATATATTATGTAAATAATTATGGAGGATTATCAAGTCGACAGATTTGATAAACTTTGATGATTTATTTAAATAATATATTGGGCCAATATTAGACCCGTAGAACGTTTTGTTATTTCTTTCGATATGTCTTCTTGGTTTGTGATCGAGTCGACCTTCCACCCGCATGGATACCAAACGCTAAACTAATACGAGAATTGGATTTTTGGAAAGTAAAAAGGAATACGTTTGGGATTGGGAATATTTGATTTTGAGGAAATGATTTTGAAAAGAGTTTACATTGTTAGGAAGTGCCGAGTTCGTAGTTGCTGTCTTTAGAGTTGTGATACATCTTGATTCTACTGGTTTCTTTGTGCTGATATCTGGACTTGAGGTGAGTCATAGCCCCACTTTTACTTTTGAATTTTGTTTTCAATACTTGGGGTGAGAAACGTGCAAATTGTTTTATGTGGACTTTTATCGTTTTTTGTTTAAAACTTGCTATGCTTATAGAATTAGGTAGGTTATCACGCATGTCGTATCCTTACGAATGTATGAACAAGTCGTATCCTTACGAATGTTGGGCATGTTGCACCCTTGCGAATGCATATTGATTTGGTTGGTTTTAGACTATAGTGTGTGTACCTGTAGGTTTGGTTTTGTGATTCGAGGCCTAGTCTAGCTAGCAAGCATTTTGAGTATATGTCCACTTGATTGAATTAAGAATTTAAACCTATGATCTCACCAGCGAAAGCTGACTTTTAGTGCGTTTTCTCAGGTAAATAAGTTATGGCTTTAGATGCTTGGTTTGGAAGGCTTGGCTTGGCAAATCTCCCGCTCCACTCATATGGCGCCCCTTTTCACCCAAAATCAAAACATTAACACTACTAGCTTAGTCAGATCTATCTTCTCTCTATTCATCTCTTCTCCTTTTCTCTAGAACCGACTCACACCACCGCCACACTTCACCGCCTTATCTCACCGTGGTTCCACCAACCATCGCTCATCCACGCCATCACCGTCATCAAGACAAGGGAACTGTATGGGAGAGTTTGTTTGCTTCAGTTGTTTGGTTCGAGATAACCACCAGCATCACAGTCGAGCCACCATCACCCTCATCTCACCTATCCTACTCTGTTCATGGGTATGCTCAAACACATATTTAATTTATATTTTCTTAAATGTGTAATCGAATATAAAATGATTTAAATTGATTTTCGTGGATTAAACTAGCCTAAACCATGTTTTTGATTATAAATTTGTGTGGTGGTAATCGTTGCAGGTAGACTTATTAAGACGAAATAGTTTTCTTGTTTATTGGAATGGAGACAATCGACGTGTTCTAAGAGGCCACTTTTTTGCTCGTAAAGGGAGTCTTGATTTGTTTCCACTCCGGGAGGATGTTGCTGCATAGTTGGAGTTTGCTTATCGCAGTTGCGTAAGTTATCTATCAAAAGATTAACATAATATCTGTTATATAGGAAATTAACTCAAATATGGTTGTTTTTTGTCAAACTGTTTTATTTGTACCAAATGTTAGTGATTTGATTGCTTGGTAATGTATTTGACATTTATTCGTTCCACGTTTGGCACTGCATAAAATTGCAACCAATTGTATATTATTTGTTGCCCGAGTCGATATGCAACCCGTATGTTTGTTTTTGAGGCTAAACTTATATTTGGGACATCTAATGTTTTCGTCTTTTATGTTAGCATTAATCACATTACTTGTTTCTTGCATGGGCTACAAGCTATTTTCACGGGTGAGGATGATACATGGGATACCTGGCTAAAAATTCCCTCAGATGGATTTTCTGGCACACTTCATTTTCGAGGCGTGGGTATGCTCCATCTCAGTCACCAAAGCTAACCCATGTATATTTTTACGGTTTCATGGTTGGCAGATCTTATATTATGCAGCGTTATTAGTGCCTTAGTTTCTTACATTTCCCATATTTTTTTTTTGCAGAAAGAAACTGGCATTAGACTCAGATGTAAGCCACTTTTTATGTTGTTAACAATTTCATTTTCTAATGATAACACCATTGTATTTCTTAATTTATATTGCAGGTGACCACTCCAATGGCCATTGAAACTTTGGAAAACGTACCAGTAATGGAAACAATGATAAGTAATAAAACATCCACCTTTGATTTTTTTAGTTTTACGTACATAACTAATGTACCGTGTTTTATATATACATATAGGAACCTGTTAAAACTATCGGACATACGAAAACGCGTAAGCCACGACAAACCGGTTCTGCAGGATACACCACCAACTATGATACCAAATATTAGTGAACAAAATACAAGACTAAAATTAGTACCAACAAAGCGAAAACATTTGGTGTAACAATTCACATTTTCAGGTTAACTTCTATTCTCGAAAATTTTACTATTCATTTTACTATTCATTTTTACTATTCACTTTTACTATTCATTTTCCCGAAATTCTCCCGAAATTTGATTTTTGTTTCTTGGCCTCGAGTGATAAATCATTTCCATGGCAAATTAAAAGTTTGACACTCATCAGATCATTTTCGTGAAAGTTATTAAGGAATTACACGGAATTACACGTTTTAGGGTAAAACGTCATTCTAAAATTCTACGCACAACGAAACTCGACCGCGTTAAGTGACCCCGCATCAGAAAAATGTTTAGTACTCTCATGATTAATTAGAGAATTTATCATGACTGTGAAAAATAGGACAAAATAAGCCTCGGCCGTGAAAAACTGGAATTTTCAGTTTTTAAGCGTTTTTACTCAGCCGTAACCTTAGCCTATACCTGAACCGCGTTTCTAAGACAATTTGAGTTTTCAACTTATTATAATAAGTCAACATATTTTTCCCTCCTCCTTTGACCAAAAATCATTCCTTGATTTTATAAATCATTCCTTGATTTTTAGGCTTACGGTTTTAAGTTTAAAGACATTAAATACCAACCGACACTAGACTGAGCCCAACCTAGACATTATAAGTTATTTTAAGTCATTATTATCCTATTAGAAAAGTTACATTTTACTTTTCTCAATTTTACGCAACTTTCGTACGTTTTACGTATTACGCGTTTTAGACCCGTATTTCCAGTTTTAGCAGGGTTTGAGCACCCCAATAGAACCTACCACTCATTTTATATTTTATTATGGAGTATATTGATAAGTTCTAGCATATTTATAATTTTCATACTTTTAGGATACCCGGTTTTACGTTTCGTGACTTAACAACTTACGGTTAGCATTTTACGGGTCCAAAACTAGTCACATAAGTAGGATAATATCATCCAAGACCAAGTCACCTTTCCTTATCCATTGTGAACCGCCTCTAGGGGGGGGGATTCACCTTGGGTGGCTTGATCTAGACCATTGATTCCTTAGATGTACACATGTATACAACTTTGGCTCCAAGTTAAACTTGGTCACCAAGTTTAGGTAACTTTCCTAGTTATTTCCTAACCTCCTCAAACTCACTATAAAAACCCTCTCATCCCCTCCTTTAAACGCCACACCCTTTAATCCTAGCACCATGATCCTTTGATCTTCAATATACAAACTACACTACAAAGTTCAAGGTCTTAGTATTCTCTACCTAGTTCTTAAGTTTGTTTGGTGATTAGGGGCTGAAGTTAAATAGTTTTCACAAGGTTTAGATCAAGGCTAGCAAGGGTTTCAAGAGTTATGGTGAAGGGTTTACAAGCATAGGTTTAGTGTCCTAGTTTCATACTTGACTTCCTTTCTTTAGAAAGCCAAAAGTTGTAAGAAATCCTATTATACTTTCTTGCTCAATATCATTTTCATGCTTATTATGTTTCTTTCATGCTATATATAGTCTTTGTATTATGTTCATGATGAATAAAAACTAGTAAAACAAGTTATGGTATATATATGCTAACTTATGATATTTAAACAAGTAAACTAGTGACTTTTATGAAGAACCATGACCAAAATAGTACAATTATGATATTTGACACTTAATTACTGTTAAAGAGGACTTAACAAGGAAAACATAGAAATTTGAATCACCCAAAACGAGTACCCGAGTCAAAAGTTATGGCCATAAGAAGTTAGCGAAACCAAAACGCCGAAACTGCCAATACCCTACTGTTTTGCAATCTGCCATTTTGAAAGTCACCATTCTGGTCCGATTCATCAAAAAGTTAAAACACGAAAGTTGTCCGGAACGCCGTTTTCATTCAGGAGCAAAGAAGCTCGAGCCCTGAAAACACTTTTCGAGTGATATTTTCTTCAAATTCTTAACAGCCCATTTTTAGACCAAAGTCACTATATAATAGTTATGATTTACTAAGACCAAGAGGTCTAATGACCTAAAGCCAAGACCACAACCATGGCTAAAGCCAAGGTTGAGTCTCAAGACCATGGTAACAATGACCAAGGTCACGGCTAAGCCGCGGCTAAAGACCATATAACTATTAAAGATCAAAAGCTTATATATATGTTATCAAATACTACAATAGTAGGGAGCCTCATGTGAGGAGTTCATTAAGTAAGCCGTCAAGATGAGTTGTGGATTTATGAATTAAAGTGTTCTGGCTCCTCGAACGTTTACTCCATGACTTCTTAATTATGTCGGCCCGAACGGTAGTAAGAGATATACAACCTATACATGTTTCATAAACCATTTATATTCAAAGACTTACACTATATACTAAGTACTACATAATCAACATTATGCAAGACATATATAGGCAATTCTTCGTATTCTTAGACGTTACTCCAAACCTAAGTCGCAACGTTCTATTATAGGCTGCTCTTAGAGACTTTCGCGATTCGACTACCACTTTCATTTCTCATTACATAGACTTAAGGTGAGTCAAAGCCCCTACTCTTTTCATACTTGTTTTAACTCTTTGGGGGAGATACATGCTCAACTACTTGCTTACTTGTACAAATATTCAAAACATTTATACTTGATTGTTTTATACTTGATTGTCTTATACTTGATTGCATTATACTTGATTTCATACATACATGACTGTGTTATACTTTGGGAAGTGGCTCCCAGCAAACTTTTATCTTTGGGAAGTGGCTCCCAGTAAACTTTTATCTTTGGGAAGTGGCTCCCAGTTGTCTTTGGGAATTGGCTCCCAGTTGTCTTCGGGAATTGGCTCCCAAGTGAGGTCTTCGGAGATGAAGTAGAGACTCACTTCTAATTGCTTAATTATCTTGATGAACTTATACATGTCTTTATTATACTATATGTTAGCAGTGGGTTGTGAACACACAGGTTACAAGTCTCTTATGGCGGGACTTGTAACTGAGTGGAATCACGATGCCTTTGCTGTGTGAACATTCTTTTAAGGCTTTTCAACTGTTTTAAGACAAACTCTATGAACTCACCAACCATTGTGTTGACACTTTAGCATGTTTATCTCAGGTTAGTAAGGCGATAGCTAGTGCATGGAACTTAGAGTCAAGCTGCATATTCTGAAGACATACGCTTTTATCATTTACCATTCAAAACTTTGTATACATTTATGTATCATACTTTGGAATCTCATGTTTGTAACTTTGAATTCATTAATCGAATGGTAACTTTTCAAAACGTCTCATTTAGAGTTCGTTTTCTATAACTTGTACTTTGTATTATGAAGTAGCACCCTCAGTGACACAGTCTTCCGCTGCGGTATTTTGGGGGTGTTACAGATTGGTATCAGAGCCTTGGTTATAGAGAACTAGGTTGCATTTAGTGCCTAGACTATAACTGCTATATATGTTAAGACTCTCCTCTTTATTTGCCTTACACACAGTACATACGCATACGCTTTTTGGTTGTTGTTAGTTTAGTTCCACGCTGTTAGATGATATGACTTTAGTATTATAAGGAGCCCCAGAGATTAGTCGAGTCATTAAAAACATGGAGCTCAGTAATAACTAATTATTTAACTTGATCTTGTGACAGTTCTTGTTTGATGAGATACAAGATTTGAGTTAAATAATATTATTGCTTAGCTTTAGGGATTTGATGACTTGATTATCTTACTATCTGCCTCAGAAGGTGGATTTTGTGTCGGAAATTCTTAAGTAGGATGATTTAGAATCTCCTTATTTAAATGGATTGGGACGCCTCTTCATTTAAATAAAGAAATTGTAAATCACCGAACCATAAGTTTATGATACCTTACTTACATAAATTTGGATGCTTCTTTATGTAAGTAATGTGTTATAAATAAGTGGGCTTAATTGTAGCCGATACAACTCCTTAACCAGAACCTTAGACGAATCAGAGTAAACACCACTATATTAGAGATCCCAAATTCTTTTAGACACACCGTAAGTAGTTAACATCAACTGAACTTCGGGACGAAGTTCTCCTTAAGGGGTAGAGATTGTAACAATTCACATTTTCAGGTTAACTTCTATTCCCGAAAATTTTACTATTCATTTTTACTATTCACTTTACTATTCATTTTTCCTGAAATTCTCTCGAAATTTGATTTTTGTTTCTTGGCCTCAAGTGATAAATCATTTCCATGGCATATTAAAAGTTTGACACTCATCAGATCATTTTCGTGAAAGTTATTAAGGAATTACACGGAATTACACGTTTTAGGGTAAAACGTCATTCAAAAATTCTACGCACAACAAAACTCGACCGCGTTAAGTGACCCCGCATCAGAAAAATGTTTAGTACTCTCATGATTAATTAGAGAATTTATCATGACTGAGAAAAATATGACCAAATAAGCCTCGGCCGTGAAAAACTGGAATTTTTGGTTTTTAAGCGTTTTTACTCAGCCGTAACCTTAGCCTATACCTGAACCGCGTTTCTAAGACAATTTGAGTTTTCAACTTATTAGAATAAGTCAACATATTTTCCCCTCCTCCTTTGACCAAAAATCATTCCTTGATTTTATAAATCATTCCTTGATTTTTAGGCTTACGGTTTTAAGTTTAAAGACATTAAATACCAACAGACACTAGACTGAGCCCAGCCTAGACATTATAAGTCATTTTAATTCATTATTATCCTATTAGAAAAGTTACATTTTACTTTTCTCAATTTTACGCAACTTTCGTACGTTTTACGTATTACGCGTTTTAGACCCGTATTTCCAGTTTTAGCAGGGTTTGAGCACCCCAATAGAACCAACCACTCATTTTATATTTTATTATGGAGTATATTGATAAGTTCTAGCATATTTATAAGTTTCATATTTTTAGGATACCCGGTTTTACGTTTCGTGATTTAACAATTTACGGTTAGCATTTTACGGGTCCAAAACTAGTCACATAATAGGATAATATCATCCAAGACCAAGTCACCATTCCTTATCCATTGTGAACCGCCTCTAGGGGGGGGGGATTCACCTTGGGTGGCTTGATCTAGACCATTGATTCCTTAGATGTACACATGTATACAACTTTGGCTCCAAGTTAAAGTTGGTCACCAAGTTTAGGTAACTTTCCTAGTTATTTCCTAACCTCCTCAAACTCACTATAAAAACCCTCTCATCCCCTCCTTTAAACGCCACACCCTTTAATCCTAGCACCATGATCCTTTGATCTTCAATATACAAATTACACTACAAAGTTCAAGGTCTTAGTATTCTCTACCTAGTTCTTAAGTTTGTTTGGTGATTCCATGGTTGAATTAGGAGCTACACAAGGTGATTAGGGGCTGAAGTTAAATGGTTTTCACAAGGGTTAGATCAAGGCTAGCAAGGGTTCCAAGAGTTATGGTGAAGGGTTTACAAGCATAGGTTTAGTGTGCTAGTTTCATACTTGACTTCCTTTCTTTAGAAAGCCAAAAGTTGTAAGAAATCCTATTACACTTTCTTGCTCAATATCATTTTCATGCTTATTATGTTTCTTTCATGCTATATATGGCCTTTGTATTATGTTCATGATGTATAAAAACTAGTAAAACAAGTTATGGTATATATATGTTAACTTATGATATTTAAACAAGTAAACTAGTGACTTTTATGGAGAACCACGACCAAAATAGTACAACTATGATATTTGACACTTACTTACTGTTAAAGAGGACTTAACAAGGAAAACATAGCAATTTGAGTCACCCAAAACGAGTACCCGAGTCAAAAGTTATGGCCATAAGAAGTTAGCGAAACCGAAACGCCGAAACTGCCAATACCCTACCATTTTGCAATCTGCCATTTAGAAAGTCACCCTTCTGCTCCGATTCATCAAAAAGTTAAAACACGAAAGTTGTCCGGAACGCCGTTTTCAATCAGGAGTAAAGAAGCTCGAGCCCTGAAAATGCTTTCCGAGTGATATTTTCTTCAAATTCTTAACAGCCCATTTTTAGACCAAAGTCACTATATAATAGTTATGATTTACTAAGACCAAGAGGTCTAATGACCTAAAGCCAAGACCACAACCATGGCTAAAGCCAAGGTTGAGTCTCAAGACCATGGTAACAATGACCAAGGTCACGGCTAAGCCACGGCTAAAGACCATATAACTATTAAAGATCAAAAGCTTATATATATGTTATCAAATACTACAATAGTAGGGAGCCTCATGTGAGGAGTTCATTAAGTAAGCCGTCGAGATGAGTTGTGGATTTACGAATTAAAGTGTCCTGGCTCCTCGAACGTTTACTCCATGACTTCTGAATTATGTCAGCCCAAACGGTAGTAAGAGATATACAACCTATACATGTTTCATAAACCATTTATATTCAAAGACTTACACTATATACTAAGTACTACATCATGAACATTATGCAAGACATATATAGGCAATTCTTTGTATTCTTAGACGTTACTCCAAACCTAAGTCACAACGTTCTATTATAGGCTGCTCTTAGAGACTTTCGCGATTCGACTACCACTTTCATTTCTCATTACATAGACTTAAGGTGAGTCATAGCCCCTACTATTTCCATATTTGTTTTAACTCTTTGGGGGAGATACATGCTCAACTACTTGCTTACTTGTACAAATATTCAAAACATTTATACTTGATTGTTTTATACTTGATTGTCTTATACTTGATTGCATTATATTTGATTTCATACATACATGACTGTGTTAAACTTTGGGAAGTGGCTCCCAGCAAACTTTTATCTTTGGGAAGTGGCTCCCAGTAAACTTTTATCTTTGGGAAGTGGCTCCCAGTTGTCTTTGGGAATTGGCTCCCAGTTGTCTTCGGGAATTGGCTCCCAAGTGAGGTCTTCGGAAATGAAGTAGAGACTCACTTCTAATTGCTTAATTGTCTTGATGAACTTATACATGTCTTTATTATACTATATGTTAGCAGTGGGTTGTGAACACACAGGTTACAAGTCTCTTATGGCGGGACTTGTAACTGAGTGGATTCACGATGCCTTTGCTGTGTGAACATTCTTTTAAGGCTTTTCAACTGTTTTAAAACAAACTCTATGAACTCACCAACCATTGTGTTGACACTTTAGCATGTTTATCTCAGGTTAGTAAGGCGATAGCTAGTGCATGGAACTTAGAGTCAAGCTGCATATTCTGAAGACATACGCTTTTATCATTTACCATTCAAAACTTTGTATACATTTATGTATCATACTTTGGAATCTCATGTTTGTAACTTTGAATTCATTAATCGAATGGTAACTTTCCAAAACGTCTCATTTAGAGTTCGTTTTCTATAACTTGTACTCTGTATTATGAAGTAGCACCCTCAGTGACACAGTCTTCCGCTGCGGTATTTTGGGGGTGTTACATTTGGTCTCTAGTGAAACCTTGCAAAAGCAAGCTAAGGCGGCGAAGAGTCAACAGGTTTTAACTTATGATAGTTGAGAATTTCATTATATACGACATTACAATATTATATATATTTGCTTCATTTATATACATTCTGTTTTATATATATATACTAGCAGTAGTAACTCTGCTCCAGCAATACTAACGTGGTACTAGTATTAACTCTCCTATCATGTTTGTGCAGATAGTTGAACCAGTGGCTCATCTAGTTCTGTTATGTTGTGAGCTTTGACATGTTCTAGTCCTGCTCTCATCCTAATGTGTTGATATGCAGTAGCCTACATTTTCAAGGCTTTTATATCCAGATGATGAGATTAGATCAATGGGAGAAAAACTTGTAAGTTTAACTGCAAATTTTATTAGTATGTTCATTGTTTTGGATTAAAAGTATTCATAATGTTGTTTGAATTACTGCTGATCATGTTTGTGTTAATATTGCTTAGATGGATTTAGTGAAGCTCATGAACTTCAAAGAAAATGTGGCCAAGTATTTACTACTGCTAGTACAAAAGTTACTACTGCTAGTTAAAGTTGGTACTGCTCAGAGATTAAGACCGCTCGAAGTTGCTACTTGCTTATGGAAAAGATTATAGATACTTATAAAGAAACTATTGTAAGCCGACTAGGACTCCTTGGTGTATAAAAGGATGTCCAATTTCATATTTTGTTCAGTTATACATTCCAATTTTATTGTATTTGAATTTGTTTTGATATATACTTGAATTGTTTTGATATATATTGATTTTTTAAATGTGACTAAAAGATGCATATAGTCACACTTATTAACACTTTTGGTCACTGTTTGCTTTAGTTGTTGTGTGGCTAAATATTACCGAAGGCCACACAAACATAAAATTCACGTGGCCATTGGATGATCTATAGTCACACAAAATACACATTTCTTCATTTTAAACAGCATATGGTCACACTTATTTACACTTTTGGCCACTGTTTTCTTAATGGTATGTGACTAAATACCCAAAACAAACATGCTTTGTGTGACTAAATATTACAAAAGGCCACACAAACATAAAATTTATGTGGCCATTGGATGATCAATAGTCACACAAAATACACATTTCTTCACTTTAAACAGCATATGGTCACACTTATTAACACTTTTGGCCACTGTTTGATTAATGGTATGTGACTAAATACCCAAAACAAACATGCTCTGTGTGACTAAATATTACAAAAGGCCACACAAACATAAAATTCACGTGGCCATTGGATGATCAATAGGCACACAAAATACATATTTCTTCACTTTAAACAGCATATGGTCACACTTATTTACACTTTTGACCACTTTTTGCTTAATGGTATGTGACTAAATACCCAATACAAACATGCTTTGTGTGACTAAATATTACAAAAGGCCACACAAACATAAAATTCATGTGGCCATTGGATGATCAATAGTCACACAAAATACACATTTCTTCACTTTAAATAGCACATGGTCACACTTATTAACACTTTTGGCCACTGTTTGTTAATGGTATGTGACTAAATACCCAAAATATACATGCTTTGTGTGACTAAATATTACAAAAGGCCACAGAAACATAGAATTAACGTGGCCATTGGATGATCAATAGTCACACAAAATACACATTTCTTCACTTTAAACAGCATATGGTCACACTTATTTACACTTTTGGCCACTTTGTGTTAAATTGTATGTGACTAACTCCAAAAAAACAACACCCATTGTGTGCATAAATCATCACAAACGTCACATTTATTGTATATTCATGTGGCCACATGATGGGAAATAGTCACACAAAATACAAATTTACTTGAATATATCATCTCAAATGTCACATATATTATATATTTATGTGGCCAAAGGACGAACAATTGTCACTCTCAAAAAACATTCGTGTGACTATAAGTTGTTTACGGTCACTGATAATGACTGTGGAAAACTAGAAGGGGGGTTGAATAGTTCACCGTTTAAAATCTTTTTAAGTTGTTTAATTAGCTTTGAAACTTTCTGTTTGATCAAAGATATATATATATATACACAAACACAATATATAACATGCAAGTAGATGAAAGAAACGATCAAACCACAACACGAGTATTTATCGTGGTTCGACTACAAGGACTCTTTTTCCTTGCCCTACGTCCACGCCCCGAGTATCCAAATAGAGAGTTTCTTTCACTAGTCAACAAGCTCCTTTCACCGGTGGAGAAAACCTTACACGTCGCTTATACACGTTTACCGACACTAAGCTAGATGTCGAGTTCTTTTACATGGGTACAACCACTCCCGTTAGTTCTTTTACAAGGGTACAACAACTCCCATCACACTTTGTATTTTGAGGACTAAAATACTAACCAATCACTACTAAAAATACACAATCAAATGAAGTGTAAATTACACAAGTCTACACAATGCTAAGCTAACAAGTCTTGCAACGTTGTGTTAAATACTTGTAACTTTTTATGAACTCGTGAATCTCTTTGCTACAAAAAGAAACTTCACATGTGAGATGTTAAAGGGTTAGATGAAAGAATGAATGAAAGTGTGAAAATATGATGTAGAGTGATAAGCCAAAAATCAAACTTGTAGCTTAGTATTTATAGCAAAACCTTCTACATGCCTGGCGGATACGGCGGAACCCTCAGATGGGTTCCGCCCGTGTACCCCCAGGGTTCCGCCGGGCTTGCAGTTGGTTTTGCAATAAATCTTGCAAACCAAACAATGTCACATCTCATTATACCTAGTCAAACACAAAACTTGCAAGCAAACATATGGTTAGTCAAACACACTTTCTTTCCATAAATGTATATTGACAAAACTTGCCATAAATGTGATGTGACATTTCTATTTTAAGAAATAAAAAGTGTTGTGTTTTATGAAATGTAAAATGTAGCAAAAGTCTAGTTTATGCAAGTCTTTTAAAACTAAGATTATGTTTTACTTAAAAACTAAAGTTTACATTTTGTCGTTAACAAAACTTAGCAAAGATCGTAAAATATAAATAACGTTTTTAGGCGATATTTGTATTAACAATCTTCCCCTTTTTGTTGATGACAAAACATAAACTGTGTTTTTAAGTAACTCACAAAATCTTGGTGTTTAATACTTAAAAAAAATTATATTAAACTTGTTTTACTTAAGTGATGAAAATCATATTAAGTTTAACGGTTTAATATATTTCTCCCCCTTTTTATCGAAACAAAAAGTAGAGTAGCAAAGCGGAATAATGCACGTGCTCCCCCTTGGTTGTTACTCCCCCTAAAAGGAGTGCCAAGATGGGAAACATGGATTTTGATCCTATAAAAAAATGGTTAGTTGGTGATATATATAGTCAAGCTTGTAGTTACCACACACATTGCAACCACAATGACAACACAAAAATGATCAACCAACAATGCAAGTAAGTAAGTAGAAAGAAATATCATTCCAAGTAAAATTTGACTTTTAAAAGTCAAAGACAAGAAATGGGAAAGATTCTTCTACTTCTAAAAGAAAAACTAAAAATAACCAAGAAATATAAAAAATCAAATCCTACTTTCCTAAATGGGGCAAAAGGCCTCCAAATATTGTCTAGGATTTGTTTGGGTGGGAAAGAGCATCTAGACGTTCTATGACGTGTTGGAATGCAAAACGGGTTTCATCTTGGAATTGGTGAAGCAAGAATTTGATGCTTTCACCCATTTGCTCACAATTTGAGCAAACATGGGGATGAGTGGGTGGAAATGGGTTGGTTTTGGTTTCTTGGTTTAAGGGTTGGTTGGTTTTTGGTTCTTGGTTGGAGGATAGGTTTGGTATAGAGTTAAGCAAGGTGGTTTGAAATTCCATTGCTTGATGGAGATGATTCTCAACCATGCTTTGGATTTCCTCATAGGAAGGAAAGAAAGACTCAAAGGTTTGGGCTTGAGAATGTGGTGGAGTTGGGTGATCATGGTTTTCAAAATTTGGTTCTCCATAAAGAGGACCATGGATGTCATGGTAGATTGGGTGAAACAACAATGGTTTGGGTTGGTGGTATTCTTGTTGTGGTGGTTGGTTGTCGTTAAAATGCTTATTTTGGTCAAGAATTGACCTTGGTGTTTCATTTGCAAAAGGTGGTGGTTGTGTTGGTCTTGGTGGAAGATCATTGAGATCTTGGACAAAAGGGTGTGGTGATGTTAGAGGAGACCCAAATAACTCCATAGGTTCAAGTTTTGGCAATGGTGATGGTGATGGAGTTTTGGATGGTTAGGTTGGAGCACTTGGTGGAGTTGGGTCAATGGGTGATTTTTTTGGTGGTGGAGTGAGCTCATTGGGTTCATTGGGTGATGGAGATGGAGATGCAAGGTTTAGAAAATGTTCATTTTTCATTGGTGAGGTGAATTCATCCGAGGATGAGGAGCTTAGGTTGATGGATTGGTTAGTCCAAAGTGGTTTGACAATTATCCGGGCGGTTTTCCGGATGGGTCGTGATGTTTGAGAGGTGATTGTTGACTTAGTCATGGTTAAAATGGTTTAAAAGATCAGGAATTGTGATGAAGAAGGTGTGATTTGATAGTGTTTAGGATGGTTTAATTTATAGTGATGAAGGAGTGTGGGAAGGAGTATTTAGATTTGATGTTAGGCAATACAAAGATGGAGGTTCCTAATGATTTGGAAGACTAATTGTGGGTTATCATATCATGAAAGTCAGGGCAATGAAAATGGTGAAGTGAGAAGACAAGATTTGCACTAAATGCTTAGTGGTTTTGGTAAATTTGTTGAAGGATATGTCTCTGGGATTTCAAGGAACCTTTGGAAGGGTTCCTTCCTTTATGTGTGAAGGTTCCTTGAGGTAGTTATGGGTATTTTTGAAATTTGGTGGGAAATGGTTTTCTTTGAGTTATAAGGAATGAGAACTACCCTATTGTGCTTAACAAATTGTAGGAAATTGGTTTCTATCTAAAAGGATGGTATTTTGTTGATTAGATGTTGAAATGTTGAAAACTAAAAAAAAAAAAATTCTGCAGGAAATCTGGCGGAACCTTCAGGATACACAGGCGGAACCCGTGTGAGGGTTCCGTCCAGTCCGTTGGGCCATTTTTGGGTTGCCCAGAAAATGCACTGGCAGAACCCATTCTAGGGTGCCGCCAGATCCGCCAGGCCTGAAAAAATTGGCAGTCCGCGATTTTGACCCTGGAGATGATTTTCAAATTTTTCGAAAACTCTTAAAATCAAAAAGATAATGCATTTCTGGTTAGGTAATGCAAAAATTGGACATGTAAACACACATACCATAGGACTTTGACCTGGGGGTCGAGAATTTCACTATACTTAGTGAAAATTTCATAAACATGAAAATTTGACAACTTGCCAAAAGTTGTCTACCTGCATCATTGTTAGTTAAAACATGTTCCAAATAGTATCACACATTGTACCAACACACAAATTCATCACAAACATTGTTTAAACGACCAAATTGTTCAAATAGCACCTAGTGCCAAACACTCCTACACACCCACACTCATTGACGATCAATCGTGTTCTTGAGCTTTCCAAGGAATCTTCCGAGATTCTTAAACATCCCCATTGTTTGCTTGAACTCTGCCGACTCATTTGGAATATCCGAAAGTTGGGATAGGTATTCAAGAGGTGGGAGCCTAGAGTTGGGCAAAGAGTCATCTTCACTCATTGAGGAAGATGATGAGGAGGTAGGAGGATGAGGACGTTTTCCTTGGGCTTTGTAAACTCTCTTATCACTAAGTGGAACAAAGGTGTGTGGAATGAGAGAGGAGTCAAGACGAAGACCGTTTGGAGTTGGTGGAATGGGAGAGATGAACCTAAAGAGATGGGTCAAGAGCAATCCATACGGCATAGCCGTTGTGCCATGCACGGGAATGTCGGCCATTCTCTTGGCCATGTAGTAGGCAAGGTTGAAGGGTTGCCTAACGGACAAAGAGTAGAGCATGTAGCAAAGGCAAAGATTGATATGATCTCGGTTTCCTATGGTGCTAATGACATTTGCTCTAAGTACTTCCTCCCATTTCTTGAATTGGGGCTTGAGTTCATTCATTTCCATTCCATATGGGTCCTTATCGACCTTATTTCCCGAACGAGTTCTCCTAGTGTTGGTTGTCCTAACAAAGAGGTGGTTATAAAGTACATCTTTTGACACAAGAGGTGTGTCATAAGGATGGATGCGGTCATGGAGGGTTTCAAGAGTTGAGACGGAGTGCAAGTCGGAGTAGATGCAAGTACCACGGTTTGGGACACCTAGGATTTGAGCAAACTCCTCAAGAGTGAAGGAGTATTGATGACCACTATCCCTAAAGTTAATAGACATTTGACCATAATCATCCGTGGAGAGGATGACGGATGCATAGAATTCCAAAATGAACCTAGGACAAATAGGCTCGTCGATTTCTAAAAGACACTCAAAGTTGATTGTGGCAAATTCCGTGTAGAGGTTTGTGCCTTCTAGGAAGGATGGGTCAATGGTTCTACCCTCATGGACATAATGTTTTTCTAAGGCTTTGAAAACATTGACTTGAGTTGGGGTAAGGCCTTTGGTTTTGTGGTGTTTTGGTAGGTACTTAATAGTGTCCTTGCGGTCGTAGTGGGTTAGAAGAGGCATGATGATTCAATGATGATTGATTTGCAATGTGAGTGAAAGGAAGACCAAGAAATCGTAGGTATGGATGGATGGTAAAGTGAATAGTAACAGTTTAGAAGTGGTGGTATGAAATAATGGGTAAACAAAAAAATGGTTCTGCAGGTCGGCGGATACAGCGGACCCCTGAATTGGGTTCCGTCCGTTGTGTCTGAGGGTTCCGCCGACCCTGCTGAGAAAAAGAGTTATGGATTTGTTTTGATTTTAGTGATTTTTGTCTAATGTCCAGAACTACAACGTAGGTTCCATGAGTCCTAAGCCTAGCCTAAGAAGGTTAAAAGGTTCACATTTAAGGGGTTTCGTGAGAATGTCGGCTATGTTGTCTTCGGAAGAAACTTTCTCAATTGAGATATTTCCTTTTTGAACGTTGTCACGAAGGAAATGATGACGGATTTCAATATGTTTGGTACGAGCATGTTGAACCGGGTTTTTGCTAAGATCAATGGCACCTTTGTTGTCACAAAGAATTGTGATGTCGTTAAGTTGAATTCCATAGTCGTCAAGAGCTTGCTTCATCCAAAGAGCTTGTTGACATGCCTTTTCGGCCGAAACGTACTCGGCTTCCGTCGTTGAGATAGCAAGAACTGTTTGCTTCTTAGAGAACCATGAGGTAAGACAATGCCCAACAAAAGTACAAATACCACTTGTACTTTTTCTATCAACATAGTCACCGGCATGATCCGAGTCGGCATACACTATGGTGTCTATTCCCGTTCCTTTGGGATACCATAAACCTAAATGTGTAGTGCACTTAATATACCAAAAATCCTTTTAACGGCTTCGAGATGAGTAGTCTTAGGATCTCCTTGAAAACGAGCACATAGACAAACACTAAACATAATGTTGGGTCTACTAGCCGTTAGGTAAAGTAGACTACCAATCATACCTCTATATTTAGTGCTATCTACGGATTCACTTTCCTCATCCTTGGTGAGTTTAGTTTCCGTGGACATGGGTGTTTTGATTGGTTTCGAATCTTCTAATCCAAATTTCTTAAGCATGTCCTTAATATATTTAGATTGGTTAAAGAAGATACCATCTTCTAGTTGTTTAATTTGGAGTCCTAGGAAAAAGTTGAGTTCTCCCATCATACTCATTTCAAACTCGTCATGCATGATTTTTGAGAAATCCACACATAATTCTTGACAAGTTGATCCGAATATAATGTCATCAACATAGATTTGGACTATGATAATATGTGAATCTTTCTTCTTAGTGAAGAGAGTATTATCAACTAAGCCCATGGTATACTTATGGTCAACTAGGAAGGTTTTAAGTCGATCATACCATGCTTTTGGAGCTTGCTTAAGTCCGTAAAGAGCCTTTTTAAGTTTGTAAACATGATTTGGTTTTTCAAAATCGATGAAGCCCGGTGGTTGAGCAACATACACTTCTTCATTTATGACTCCATTTAGAAATGCACTTTTGAAGTCCATTTGAAAGAGTTTAAAATTGTGTGAACATGCATATGCAAGTAAGATTCTAATTGACTTGAGCCTAGCAACCGGAGCAAAAGTTTCATCGTAGTCAATGCCTTCTTGTTGGTTATATCCTTGTGCAACTAGCCTAGCTTTGTTTCCAGACACAATTCCATTTTCATCCATTTTATTACAAAAGACCTATTTTGTTCCAATTATAGTTTGACTCTTTGGTTGTGGAACTAATGTCCATACATCATTCCGAACAAATTGGTTCAACTCTTCTTGCATTGCAATTACCCAAGACTCATCTTTAATGGCTTCATTAATGTTTTTAGGTTCAATGGTTGACACGAAACAAAAGTAGTTGCTTTCATTTTGAACTTTTGACCTTAGTGTTCTTTCGTTAATGTTGCCTATGACACCATCTAATGGATGACTTTTAGATTCTTTGACATTGACAAGTTCTTTGTGTAATAGTTCATCATCCTTGTCATTACTTAAAATCTCTTGACTTTCTATTGCTTGGCTTTCAACTAAGTCATCATCTACCAAAGGTGATGTCTTAGAGGGAGGTGGACTCTCGTCAAATGTTACGTTCAACGATTCCTCGAATCTTAAGGTTTCTTTGTTCAAAACAATGTAAGCTTTACTATTTTATGAATATCCAAGAAATACACCTTCATAAGACTTTGGGTCAAATTTGGTGAGATAATCCTTGGTGTTAAGAATGAAACATTTACTCCCAAACACTCTAAAGTATCCTAATGTAGGCTATTTACCTTTATATAGTTCTTAAGGAGTTTTATTCAAAAATGGTCTAATTAAGACTCGATTTAAAATGTACGTTGATGTGTCAACGACATTACACCAAAACTTTTGTGGAATGTTTTGTTCATTAAGCATTGTTCTACTCATCTCTTGCAATGTCCGGTTTTTACGTTCTACTACACCAATAGATTGAGGGGTACGTGTAGCCGAAAAATTATGTGTAATACCATTAATATCACAAAAGTTTCCAAATTGAAATTCATTATCAAATTCAAGACCGTGATCCGTTCTAATATACACAATATTAGACCCTACTTGATTTTGAATTTTCTTAATTAGAATCTCAAATTTATCAAAAGCTTCATTTTTATTTTTCAAAAATTTTGTCCAAGTATATCTTGAGTAATCATCAACTATGACCAAAGTGTAGAAGTTACCTCCATAACTTTGTATAGCGGATGGACCAAATAAATCCATATGCAAAAGTTCTAGACACTTAGATGTAGAAAATAAGTTTTTAGCCTCATGGCTACTATGGACATGTTTACTGACTTTGCAAGCATCACAAAAGTGTTGGTCCTATTTCAACGTAGGTAGGTTTCGAACTAAGTCTTTGGAGGAGAGGTTTTGAATTAGTCTCATGTTAGCGTGTCCTAAACGTCTATGCCATAAAGTTGAAGATTCATCTAATGAGGTAAGACAAAGTTTGTCTCTAGATGTTGGATCCATATTCATGACGTATACGTTGTTCTTAAGGACACCTTTGGCTATGGTTATACCATCTTTAAGTATTTTACTTCCGTTTTCACTAAAAAGGACATTATACTTATTACGACAAAGTTGACTAATACTAAAGAGATTAAAACCTAAGTTATCAACATGAGCTACATCATCTATAAAAAGGGAGTCATGAGAGATTGTACCTTTTCCGATGATTTTGCTCTTAGCTTTACTACCAAACGTAACATTACCTCCATCACATTTGTGATAAGTAGTGAAGAGGCTTTTGTTACCCGTCATGTGCCTTGAACAACTGCTATCTTTAATCCATTCATCCGGTTCTAAACAAACTTTGAGGCACACCTATTTTATGAAAAACACTCAAACATTTGGTCCCCAATTTCTCATGGGTCCATTTTGGTTAAGCATACCATTAACTTGTTCCAAGTATGAAAATAGAACATAAGGGTTCCATGACATGTAATTTGGAGTTTGGTAATGTCCAGGAGTGTTTTGGTTCTAAACATGTTGGTAGTTTGGTCGAGCGTTGAAGTTGCTCTTTGGAAAGGGGCGTTTGGAAATTGGAGTCTTAGGTCTTGGTTGAGTAGTCTTAGCTCTAAATTCATTTTTACTAAGTCCTACTCCAGTTTTAAAGGCAGGTTTTGTTCCATTTTTATATGTAACTTTAACAAACTTTGAACGATCCGATGTAGATGGTGTTACTGCTGCAGCAGACCTGGCGGAACCTTCGGGTCCAACGGGCGGAACCCTGGATTGGGTTCCGTCTGTTCCGCGGGCTGCTGTAGCAGTTTTGTTAGTTTCTTGTGCATTCTCTTCTTATTTCGTTTGACCCTTTGAAGTTTCTATTTTCATGAATCCTAGTCCTGTTTTATCAAAGGGTGACTTTTGAATTTTCATAATTTCATCCGCACAAGAAATGCTCTTACCGAACTTCTTAAACTTTGTGGTTTCTTTTATTAGATCATTTTGAGTAATTTTAAGTTTCTCAACTTCGAGTTTAAGTTCTTCACATGATTTGCAAGATGTGTCAATACCTTTACTCTTTTCTAATCTCTTAGCTTTTTCCTTTAATTCATAAACTTCATTTTCTAAAAACTCCCTTTTAGTTTTCAAAAACTTATTTTTGTTTATGATTTTTAAGCTTAATTCACAAAGTTTGTTATATTCTTTTTGTAAGGTGTCATCATCAATAGAGGAGTAAGATGAGTCGGAGAGTACCTCATTTGAGTCGTGAGCCATGAGAGCAATATCATCATTCTTTGGCTCATCGTCATCTCCTTCATAGTCACTCCAAGCACCACCCACAAAAGCTTGTTGAGGTTTGCTCTTGGGTGGTTTTGGACATTCTCCTACAAGATGACTTGTGTCTCCACACCTATAACATTTTCTTTCAACCTTTCCTTTCCTATCATCACGATCTTTTCGGAAAGTTTTCTTGTTATCTTTAGGTTGCCTTACAAACTTCCCTCTTCTACGAAAGAACTTCTTGAAGTCTCTAATGACCATAGCATATTCCTCATCATCACTATCCGAAGTAGATTCTTCATCATCACTTGATTGGACTCTAGCTTTCAAGGCAATGGACTTAACTTTTTCTTTCTTGCATCTAACAAGTTCCGAATCTTTTTCCATTACCATTTCATGAACTTTGAGGTTTCCAATTAGCTCGTCAAGTGACATGCTTGAAAGATCTTTGGATTCTTCAATTGCCGTCACTTTTGCTCTCCACTTCGGATGGAGTGCTCTAAGGAATTTCCTGACAAAATTCTTACTACAAAAAGATTCATCAAGTGCTTTAAGTGAAGTAATAATAGTGTTAAACCTAGCAAATGCATTATCAATAATCTCATCTTCGGGAATAACAAATTGTTCATATTGTTGAACAAGGAGATCAATTTTCTTATCCTTAACTTATGAGTTTCCTTGATGAGTGACTATTAAAGATTGCCAAATATCTTTGGCGGTTCTACACATAAAGACTCTTTCATATTCTTTCTTAGGCAAAGCATTGTAAAGCATCATTTTAGCTTCATTATTTTTAGCAATCAATTTCTTTTGATCATCATCTTTAATATTAGTAACTATATTATCACCATCAATGATTATATACCATAAATCTATATCTTTAGATTTCAAGTAGGTTTCAAAACGGTTTTTCCAATATATAAAACCATTTGCTTCAAAGAGTGGTGGTCTTTGCATAGATTGCCCTTCTTTGTAATTTTCAAAATCCATGGATCGTTTCAAGTTTTAAAACACAATATATTTTAAAAGCTTGAGTAACGTAGCTCTTGATGCCAATTGTGGAAAACTAGAAGGGGGTTGAATAGTTTACTGTTTAAAATCTTTTTAACTTGTTTGATTAGCTTTGAAACTTTCCGTTTGATCAAAGATATATATATACACAAACACAATATATAACATGCAAGTAGATGAAAGAAACGATCAAACCACAACACGAGTATTTATCATGGTTCGGCTACAAGGAGTCTTTTTCCTTGCCCTACGTCCACGCCCCGAGTATCCAACTCGAGAGTTTCTTTCACTAGTCAACAAGCTCCTTTCACCGGCGGAGAAAACCTTACACGTCGCTTATACACGTTTACCGACACTAAGCTAGATGCCGAGTTCTTATACAAGGGTACAACCACTCCTGTTAGTTATTTTGTGGAAAACTAGAAGGGGGGGGGGGTTGAATAGTTTTACGTCCTTTTTAAATTTATAAAAACAAGTTTGTTTTAAAAACTTCGATTCTAGTTTATGTGATCTCAATACTTGCACTATATGAATAATTATATAATAACTAACTAACTAAGCTAATATAGCAAAGGTAAATAAGTAAGTAATGAAAAGAGTTGGAGAGATCAAACCACAACACAAGGATTTATAGTGGTTCGGCTACAAGGTCACCTTCCTTGTTCCTACTCCACTCCCCGAGTCACCTACTCGAGAGATTTCTTCACTATGTCAACAAACTCCCTTATGGCGGAGAAAACCGTACCCACCAATTTACACAACACAACTACGTCACAACTTGATCACAACTTCTACACAACTTCTTCACACCTATCTTCTACACACATTTCTTCTTCACAACTATCTTCTTCACACCTTTCTTCTTCACAACTAACTTCTTCACTACAATCTACTTCACACCTATCTTCTTCACAACTACAGTACTTCACTACTAACCAACTTTTACTTCCTACACAACTTCAATTTATTCTAAACTACTTATTACAAGCACAACACAA
Source organism: Artemisia argyi (assembly GCA_030686995.1). NCBI lineage: Eukaryota > Viridiplantae > Streptophyta > Magnoliopsida > Asterales > Asteraceae > Artemisia > Artemisia argyi. Next base: position 108,136,793 of record CM060678.1, read on the forward strand.
CTTCACAAATAATATATATATACTATGCACAACTACTCTTCAATACTTCTTGAACTTAGTTGTAGAAGGAGTGTTCTTCTTTTGCACTTAGGATGAGGATGGATGAGAAGGGATTGAATCACTTGAAACAAGGATTAATATACTAATGATCAAAGGGTTTTGGAGGATGTTTAGAGAGTTTAAGATCTGAAAATTTCGTGCAAAAGGTGAGGCAAAATTCCAGAATTAAGGTGGTATTTATAGGAGAAAAATTCTGATAATTTATGACACAGGAGCCTGGCCGGTCCCCTTAAATCATGGCCGGCCCCCTTAAAATTACGGGGACCGCCCTTTATAATTAAGGGGGCCGCCCAGCTGTAACGGCCAGAAAACTTGTCTTTTAGTGGAGAAAGTTTATTTGGTGAAAAACTAACTGATTTTGGTTAAAAATTTGAAATCATATATTTAGTATGATTAAAACATTTTTCTTTATTACCAAAAGTGTTTTTCAAAAATATATAAAATGTTTATATAATTAAATAAACTTTGTATTAATTAATTAAATACCTCTTTGATCATGAGATGTATTAAACACTTGTTTATCCATACCTTAAGTGATTAAGTTGGATATAATGACGTAAACTAGCTTAATACTTGATTACGTAGTAATCTTTTGTTTGATGAGTTTACATTTTATGATCATCAAAATATAGAGATATCGAAAAATATGTAACAATTTGCAATTTCAGGTTAACTTTTATTCTCGAAAATTTTACTATTCACTTTTTACTATTCACTTTTCACTATTCATCTCAGAAATTTTTATTTCATATTCTCGTAAGTTAAACTATTTTAACGATAATCCGAGAGTTTGACGCTCGTCGGATCATTTCTGCAAAAATCACAAAGCCGTGTCCGAGATTTACTTTTAGGTTTAAACGTCATTCTAGCATCCCGATATGTCCATAAAACGTTATAAACAATAGTTGAATTAGGAGCTACACAAGGTTACTAGGGCTAAAGTTAAATGGTTTTCACAAGGGTTAGATCAAGGCTAGCAAGGGTTACAAGAGTTATGGTAAAGGGTTTACAAGCATAGGTTTAGTGTCCTAGTTCATACTTGACTTCCTTTCTTTAGAAAGCCAAAAGTTGTAAGCAAACCCTTATACACTTTCTTGCTCAATATCATTTCATGCTTATTATGTTTCTTTCATGCTATATATGGTCTTTGTATTGTGTTCATGATGTTTAAAAATGGATAAAACAAGTATTGGTATACATATGTTAACTTATGACAAGTAAACAAGCAAACTAGTGATTTTTATGGAGAACCATGACCAAAATAGTATAACTATGATATTTGACAATTACTTACTGTTAAAGAGGACTTAATAAGGAAAACATAGCAATTTGAATCACCCAAAACGAGTACACGAGTCAAAAGTTATGACCATAAGAAGTTAGCGACACCAAAACGCCGAAACTGCCAATACCCTACTGTTTTGCATTCTGTGATTTTGAAAGTCCCACTTCTGGTCCGATTCATCAAAAAGTTAAAACACAAAAGTTGTCCGGAACGACGTTTTCGTTCAGGAACAAAGAAGCTCGAGCCCTGAAAACGCTTTCCGAGTGATAATTTCTTCAAATTCTTAACAACCCATTTTTAGACCAAAGTTACTATATAATGATTATATTTAGATGAGACCAAGAGGTCTAAAGACCTAAAGCCGAGACCACAACCATGGCTAAAGCCAAGGTTGAGTCTCAAGACCATGGTAACAATGACCAAGGTCACGGCAAAGCCACGGCTAAAGACCATATAACTATTAAAAGATCAAAAACTTATATATATGTTATCAAGTACTACAATAGTAGGGAGCCTCATGTGAGGAGTTCATTGAGTAAGCCGTCGAGACGAGTTGTGGATTTACGAGTTAAAGTGTCCTGGCTCCTCGAACGTTTACTCCATGACTTCTGAATTATGTCGGCCCGAACGGTAGTAAGAGATTTACAACCTATACATGTTTCATAGACCACTTATATTCAACGACTTACACTATATACTAAGTACTACATGATGAACATTATGCAAGATATATATAGGCAATTCTTCGTATTCTTAGACGTTACTCCAAACCTAAGTCGCAACGTTCTATTATAGGCTGCTCTTAGAGACTTTCGCGATTCGACTACCACTTTCATTTCTCATTACATAAGCTTAAGGTGAGTCATAGCCCCTACTCTTTTCGTACTTGTTTTAACTCTTGGGGGGGATACATGCTCAACTACTTGCTTACTTGTACAAATACTCAAAACATTTATACTTGATTGTTTTATACTTGATTGTCTTATACTTGATGGCATTATACTTGATTTCATACATACATGACTGTCTTTTATCTTTGGGAAGTGGCTCCCAGTAAACTTATATCTTTGGGAAGTGGCTCCCAGTTTTCTTTGGGAAGTGGCTCCCAGTTGTCCTTGGGAATTGGCTCCCAAAGTGAGGTCTTCGGAGATGAAGTAGAGACTCACTACTAATTGCTTAATTGTCTTGATGAACTTATACATGTCTTTATTATACTATATGTTAGCAGTGGGTTGTGAACACACAGGTTACAAGTCTCTTATGGCGGGACTTGTAACTGAGTGGATTCTCAATGCCTTTGCTGTGTGATCATTCTTTAAGGCTTTTCAACTATTTTAAGACAAACTCTATGAACTCACCAACCATTGTGTTGACACTTTAGCATGTTTATCTCAGGTTAGTAAGGCGATAGCTAGTGCGTGGGACTTAGAGTCAAGCTGCATATTCTGAAGACTTACGCTTTTATCATTTACCATTAAACGTTTTGTATACATTTATGTATCATACTTTGGAATCTCATGTTTGTAACTTTGAATTCATTAATCGAATGGTAACTTTTCAAAACGTCTCATTTAGAGTTCGTTTTCTATAACTTGTACTTTGTATTATGAAGTAGCACCCCAGTGACACAGTCTTCCACTGCGGTATTTTGGGGGTGTTACAAAATATAAATAACGTTTTCATACATTATTTATGTCAACAATCTCCCCCTTTTTGATGATTATAAAATTTAAACTCATTAATCGAAAATTAGTATATATACAAGTATTATTGTGAGTTTATATCAATTCTCCCCCTTTTTATTAGCATCAAAAAGGTTATCCCGAATTTATTGGAGCTCCCCCTTGAAGTATACTCCCCCTTGTTTTGAGGTCAAAAAGAAATCGAGATATGGATATCTTGAAAAAATATTTAGTGGACAAGCAACATATATATGGAATGCAAGAGTAGAGACTAAACATAACCATAACATTAATAAAGTTAAATAGATACATCAAGCATTACATTAACAGACATAACAAGTAATGCAGCAAACAAAAGCCTTAAAGGCTTATAATCATCACTTAAATAATAAACCAAAGATCAAACATGAGAGTCCTCTCTAGAGCTTGCCATCCAAAGTGGTTTAAGATAATTTTATTGGTAAGACACCAAGCATGTTTAATTGGGAGGAATGGATGGTGAACATGGAGATGGTGATGGAGGAGGAGTGTTTGTTGATGGTGGTGGAGGAGTTGTGTTTGTTGTTGGTGGTTGATGCAACAAGTTTTAAATGTGAGAAAACATGTATTGCATTTCATCTCTTAGTCCGAACACAATAGTTCAGTTGTGGATGCAACAAAGGCAAGTGTCTCCATGAGCTTCAAGTAAGCTCCATGGGATGGGGTTATAGGTTGGTGGATTGATTGGGAATGATGAGAAGTGTGCATCAAGAGGTGTTAATGGTGATAATGAGAGAGTAAGTGCAAGAGTTGTGTTTTCATTGGTAGGTTGTGATGGTTGATCAATTGTTGGAGGAGATAAGTGGGTGTTTATGTAGTCATTTATGGATGAAGTGGATGGTATGGAGGAAGTAGAGTTTCCATTTGTTGATGGTGTTTTGGAGGGTGCATTTGGTGCACTAGGAGATGAGCATTGAGGTGGTGGTGATGGGGTGGTGTTGTCTTTACTTGTGAGATCAATGAATAGTTGTTTTGGTGGAATGATGACAAGTTTTTGTTTCTTGGCATTGTTTGAATAGGTGGTTCTTGGTGATGACATGATAAGAAGATGATGTTTAATGAAGGTTGAGGATGATGGAATGTGAATTAAACATGCATGGGGATTATATAGTATGAAAACATGTTTAGAAGTGGAATTAATTTGAAATTGTAATATTAGATTCCAAAATCAGTTTAGTTTTAAAGGGAAATGGTAGCTGAGACTAGCAAAAGAGATCACAAGGTGCAAAAGAAAACAGTGTAAAAACTGTTCCAGATGGCCGGTCCCCTTAAATGGAGGCCGGTCCCCTTAATTTTAAGGGGGCCGCCCATCTGACGACCCATAAATCAAAATTTTTCAAAAAATTTTCTGGAAAAATGTTATATTCTGTTTTGTTTTTGCAGCAAGCTCTATTTGGACATTTCACATTTGTTTTGGTCTATTAGAAAGCATACATGTTATATATAAACTAATCATGCAAGCATATAAATAAATTAAGTAATAAAGCATGCATTCATAAGCATATATTAAATATGAATAAGCAAGTTAACAATCTAATCAAGTACTCAAAACAATTATCCAAGAAAATAACAAGTACCTCCGAATATACTTCGGACAAATAACACACAAGACATAAAAATAAATATTGTTCAACAAGCATAATCCAAGCACATCATCTCTTTTTCTTCCCGAAGATACCCTTCAAAGTCTTCCTGATAGATTTAAAGCCACCTCTAACTTCTTCATGCAAACTCTTTTGTCTTCTAAGCATCTCGGTAGTTCGCTCATGAAGCACTTCTTCGGTTTGATCACTAGGAGATGGGGTAGAATACTCGGGATAGTCAAGATCCTCTAAATTGTCAACGAACTCAGAAAACGAAGGGGTACTAGCATCATGGATGTTTTCCTCCTCATCGTCATCGTCTTGTCTAGAAGATGATCCATGAAAGCTATGACGACAAGATTTTCCCTTGTCACTTCGAGTTCGTCAAGCTTGTTTTAGAGCAAGAGGATGTAAGGTGGGATAGATGGACTCATAGATACTATTGTCAAGATCGGGGTAGTACTCGATAACATGACGATAGAGACGAGTGAGGAACATTTCATATGGAAGATTGGCTTTGGGAGTTTTTCTAGCACACTCAATCCGTTTGACAAAGAAGTAGGCCAAATTGTACGGCTTTTCGACAGCTATACAATACAACATGTGAGCAAGGCACGCCGGGAGATGGTCCCGGTGACCTCCAGTACCAAACGCATTCTCACGAATGAGTTCTTCCCAAAGCTTCATGTGGGGGCCTAATTCTTTGAGGAGAAGTTGGTACGAAGAGATTTGAACATTTTTAGATTTTATTTTTCGGGTTGTAGTGGCACGTTCCACACCAAGGATTTGACGAATTTCGTCGGGATGAGGAATATCGGATAGATAAGGACCAAAGGTTGGTCGACAACGATGAAGAGATTCGAGGTCCCACTCGTTTGTGAAAACGGCTTGACCTCTGAAAGGAATTTGGAGGATTTGACCAAATTGTTCGAGAGTTAAGGTGATGAATTCATTTTGAATCATGAAGGAGATGGTGATGAAACCAAGATCATTGGTTTGGATGGTGACTTGGCTATAGAAATCGACTATGAAACGAGGAACGATTGGTTCATTAATTTCATAAAGGCAATTGAGGTTGATGCTTGAAAACAAGCTATTAATGTAGTCGGATTGAGCAAAGGCTAGATCTACTACACGTTCCTCATGAACGTTTCTATCTTCAATTTCACGATATATACGTCCAATGGAGGGAGATGTAGTAGGGAGTTGGGAAACTTTGGGAATGTAGTTTTTAGTGTGGGAAAGATCTTCGGTAGTCGCTTTTGGCATTTTCACCTAAACACATCAACAATACAAAAGACCAAAATAAATATAAAGAAGAATAAGAAAAAAAAAATGTATATATACATTTTTAAAAATTATGTTGGAACGTAAACTTACTTCGACTCTAAGACGATAATCCTAAGAAGTAGTTTACCATATTCCTTATTTTTAATTTTAACTCGTTCTAGATATATTTTACGATGTTTAGTAAGTAGTTATGGACAATTCCAAACACCCCTTTTTAAACATCTTAATATATCATGAAATTTGCTAGATTTACATTAGGTTGTAAAAATAGCTATTTCTTACGAGTTTCTTATGCATGTGATTAGTTTTTGAAAAAGATGGTTTATATTTTGACTCAAAAATGTCGTTTTTCGTACTAAACCAAACGCTTCCTTAACTAGTTACTTATACTACTAGTATGTAAATATATATATGAATTGTATATCTTGCCAAGTCCGATTTGCAATTTTTAGGTTTATAGTCTTAACAACAAAGTAACTCCCAATACCGTCTTCCACGGGTTATGGGTCCCAATACCGTCTTCCACGGTGTATGGGGGAGGTTGAGACGTAGACAACCATACCCCTACCTAAGGTAGAGAGGCTGCTTCCGGATCTACCTAAGGTAGAAAAGGACCTCCGGCCTTTTGTAGGGAGTGAGGATCGAACCCTTGACCTCTAGGTTAAGAGGCAAGGGGTTTTCCAACTGATCCAACCTTACTTGTTTGTTTATAGTCTTAACAACGTTTTATAAAAATTATAATGACTTAGCTTCGACATCATTTGGACATAATCCAAACACCCTTTTATTGTGCGCAATATATATATATATATATATATATATATATATATATATATATATATATATATATATATATATATATATATATATATATATATATATATATATATATATATATATTGGTCGAAAAATGTAGTTTCAAGTTTTACAAGTTATAAAAGTATAATGTGATTAGTTTTAACAAGTTTTCAAAACATTATTCAACAATGTGTTTACTAAAATTTTTGAAAAGGAGTGTATGAAATTTTTCAAAAATTTTCAACAAGATAGTTTATAATTACTAGTTTCTAGTGTTGATTAATCATTCTAATCCTAGGGGAAGCATTTAGTTATGGAGATTTAAGACTCAATTCAAAAGAAATTGTGAAATTGACGAAATTAATAAAACATGCATAATCATGAGTTTGACCAAATTAGATGGAATTAGATGAAATGTGTTATGAAAAACTTACAATACGTAATGGAGATTGTGTTAGATGAATTTTCCCTTTGCGAATTAACCCGAATTATGTGATTTGGAAGTGATTTAAGATGTTTTTGGGTTTTGGTTTTCGTCACAGCAGTAGCAGAGGAAGGATTGTTTGAAAAAGTGGAGTATTTTGGCTAGAGGAACAAGAGGAAAAATGGGTTGGAACAATCAGATGGCCGGCCCCTTAAACATTAAGGGGGTCGCCCTTCATTTGGCTGCCGGTCCCCTTAAACATTAAGGGGGCCGCCCTCCAAAATTTTTAATTTTCGTGTTTTGGTTTCTGGAATGAACAAGAAAATATTTATATATATATATTAGATTTATATTTAATAAAAAATACGTTGGAGAGTATTTGCACGAAAGGGATTGCTTGACATTTTTACTTGACATTTCGTCAATTAAATTTTTTTGATCATTTCAGATGAAATTCATCAAGTTGTCAAGTGGACGAGAAAGTTGTGGAAGGTTCATAAGTGTGTATATATATATATATATATATATATATATATATATAGTATGGGCTTATAAGACGAGAATATAGGAGGGAGACGTATGCAACGGAAGCCGGGAGTTTGTTTCATCCATAGATTTTTCGACTCATCTCTCTTCATTAGCATGAGTCTTGTTGAACATTAAAGTTCAATAAGGCAAATGGGGGAAAGAAAAGGTTCGTAAACGAACAATTTCTAGTTCTAGAAAATCAACAAATGAATTTTCTAGGTTATATGATCCTAGATGTTACTAAGTATATATATATATATATATATATATATATATATATATATATATATATATATATATATATATATATATATATATATATATATATATATATATATATAACAGGAGGCGTTACACGCGTATTGCCACCTCATTGTCCAGTCATTGCCATGTAATTCATTTTCTGCCATGTCATCACATTCAGTCCACCTAAGCAATCTTTTATTAAAATTTCGAAATTTGTAAACAATTTTTATAATTTATTATACATTTTTTAAATTAAAATTCGTTATTTAATTTTTTTTACTTAAAATTCGTTAATTAATTCGTATTTAAAAATTTAAGTAACAGGATTCGAACCTAGGATCTGTTAATAGAGTATTGATGATGCTTACCACTAGAGCAAATTAATTTTTGTGATATATCATCCAAAACTATAAATATATTGTTCAAGAGAATATTATCCACCATATCTTATTATATAAAAAACGTACAAAACCTGTAAATTCTCCTAAATTATGCACAATGTAGCACAATTCATTCATTATATCGTTTAAAAAAAATTAAAACCCTAATATCATTCTATTCAACAAGTCGACTCCTCCATTTTTTTTTTCGAAAACCCTAATATCTGTTCTTAAGTTAATAAGAGCCCTTCTTTAAGTTTTTGATCTTTCTTTTAGATGCATTGGTTGTTTATCTGTAAGATGCTATTTTATGTGGCTAACTATTTTTTTTTCTTCCTTTGAAGGCAAGGTGAACGATGCTACCAAGGTTCAAATAGTTTTGTCAGTGCAACTTTACCATCTCGGGTGAATCATGTATGTGTCCAGTTCTTCAGGTATTGCTTTTGATTGACACTAATTTTAAAAAAGATTTACTACAACCACAACAACCAACTTGGTCTCTTGAGAATGAGAAGATAACTTCAGAAAGTAGCAGGAGTGCATAATTATAAGATATATATATATATATATATATATATATATATATATATATATATATATATATATATATATATATATATATATATATATATATATATATAATTCTTCCTACATGAAGTATATGAGGCTCATATGTTTTTTGATTGGTATGTTACAGGCTACTTTGCCAATAATAAAGTATCATGATGGTAGTCGGCTCTTAGATAGCAAATGGCTCTATTACGGTATCATAGGGAGAACAACAACTTTCTGAGTGAGGAGGTAAGTTACCTACTTTCATTATCATACTAATATGACATGTTTAATGGTAGATACTTTGTTTGTGAAAAATTTGCAAATGTATCATGTGTTGAGGTTTGTGTAGGATTTGAGGAAGGTGCTTGGTAAGCGCAAAATTCAGTAACTTTTTTGGGTTATATTCAGGTGGAGGAAGTGTACTTCAAAAGTCCCACTGATGCAGCGAAATACAAGCTTAGGTACGAATCACCGCACCGTATATACGTACATCATTGGAAATCATTAAAGTATTGTTTAATGCGATAATAAATTGTTTTACAGCATAAAACTATTGACATTGTTCTTGAAAGAGGTGAAAATATACTAGACAAAATTCCGGATTTTTCTTTAAAGCAATTTTGTAGCTGAGATTAAATCTAAGTACTTGGTATTCGGCATGTTCTGAAATCCTTGACATAGGCCTCCTGATACCACAGGACACGTAAATAATTAACTGATATGCCCCAAGATCATGATTGATGATTAATTCAGTAAACAACTATGTGATGGTGAGGGAAATAACTATGTGATGGTGAGGTTTTATGCTCCACGGTGTGGGCATTGGCACCCGAGTATGCTGCTATAGCGAAAGCAGTTGACACACAAGGTGAGGGTGATTCTTTTGTTGGTGCCCTCCTAACTAATATCGTCGACGAACGATCTGTGCTACAGGTAACCACATTTTCACATTTGAGTCAACTCACATTTACATATATATGTTGCCAATTTTGACCCATTAATTACAAATGGGTCACTTTGGATTATGTTTCCTACTGATGAACAAGTTCTAAAAAGACATGGGTCAGTTTGCTCAATGAATAAATCATAATGAATCTTTTGACACTAATCATCTGCTAAACGAATATATCATTCGAGTAAAAAAAATTCAGGTCAACCCGTTCCTACCCCAGTTTGGCTACCTTTAAACTAAATCTCATGCTGATAAATAATTATGTTGAAATGCATGATGAAGCAAAGTTGAAACAAATTCTGAGATACTCATGTGCTTGTGGAACCATCACCACCAACAAAAAGGGTGCAATTCCATCCCTTCCATCAGTGGCAGAAGTCCACACATTTCTTGACTTGCAAAATTAGTCCATTTGAACCTTTAGAGATATAGCATATCCTAAATCAATAGGTAAATTTTAAAAATATGGTTCAGTACTTGCAACTTCTGAAATTTACTTTTAAATAATTGTTGTGGTCTTTTATTTTTGATCTGTACTGAATGTTAGCTTGACATTATTAATAGGTTCAGTTGTCTATACGGCCCCTGTTGACTGACCCAAACCCAGATAACCCTTTGGTGCCTGAGATTGCTAAAAATCTGAAGAGATAATCTTTGATGTATTGTAGTCCACTTTTTTTTAGTTTTTTTGTAGTCTCTTCGTTGGCTTTGTGTGTAGTAGGCCCATATATTAGTGTTTGGTTAATCAGTGGTAGTCATAGTCGACATATATATTATTAAGTATGTCCATAAATGTGATTCATATAATTGTTCGTCTCAAGGATAATGGATGTAGGGAAACCCCAAAGACAAGTAACAGGACTGCAACCAACAAAAGAGGTATAGTTTTATTCTTGAATGCTTTCTAGACCAAATGGAAGTAACTGTATGCAGGAGCCGCTTGGTGTAGAAGTCCTGTTGTCAGCTACAGGAAATAGCTTCATCTTCATATATTACTTTGATCAATTATGTACTTGGCGCATCGGCAATTCCACTTAAACCTCCGAATTCTTGCCGGTTTAAAAAATTCTTCTCCTGTATGATCTTTGAGATGGTTTTGCTCTTGCTACCCTGAAATTGATTGACAATTGTTTTTACAACAATATTATATGGTGCTCAGATGATGCAGCTACATATCACACATTCAGCATGTTTTCTTATTCTAAGTAGTTGCTACTGTGGGTTAACGGGTCAAAATTGTTGCTATTAGAGTTTGCCAAACACCCCTTTAAGTGATCACAGTTGGTTAACGGATCAAAGTTGTTGCTGTTAGAGTTTACTAAACACTCCTTAAAGTGGTCACAGTTGGTTAACGGGTCCAAATTGTTGTTGTTACAGTTTGAAGTTTGTAAGAAGTTCTATGATGCTTTTCTTCCTGGTGGTAATGACAACAGAAACCATAACCTACGTTGTGAGCATTGTGAAGGAGTTTCTAGGCATCGATACAGGTTTGCACTTCCTTCAAATAAATAAGTATCACCTGTTTTGGGTGTTTGGGCATTCAACCTATATCATTTTTATCTATCCTTTATTTAGCGGAAACTTTGTTTGTTCTTAGATCATTACAATTATAAACACTAAATGGTGCCAGATTACCTCGCTTCTTGGGTCACTATGCTTTATTTTTTCCAATATATTTGTTATCATTTTTAATTTATTTACCATTTTTGAAAGAGTAACTGTATATACATGAAGAAATCGAGAAAATTACATATGAAAGCTTAGATTTGATATTTGCCGACTCAGCTTCTTTATAGGATGTGATAAAAACTGCCAAATATTACAATTTATTCTAGGTATGTCTCTTAATATTTATCTAAAGCATTTTGTCACAACGAATGTCTGCAATTATTCTTTAACTTCGGGACTGGTGTTCTCAGTTTCCCTTATGTTTTGTCGGTCTCAGATGGTTAGTACATTTAAATGTAGAAACCGATAGCATTATAAATTGATACTCCATAATTGAACTTTATAGTAGGTATGGCTTCATGGGTGAGCTTAAGAACTTTGTTAAGCAAATGGCATTTGACCCAACTGTATACATGTTAATTAAGATTTTTGATGCCTCCCATAAATACAAACGTTAACAGTTTGGAAAATGGGCGGCTGACATGCTTAATGATCTGATCCCATCAGTCCCTTTTAGATTTGAGCTTACTGATAATAAGAGATTGCATGCTTTACTTATGGGCAAAACACGTATCCCTCTGTCCCTGATTACCTTAAAGGGTCCATGTTAGTGTAGTTCCTTAACACATCAGCTCATTTGATACCTTGATATTACTATAAAAAATGAATTTGTTCAGGTAGTGGGAAGACCGATACTATGCAAGAAGCTTATAACAAGTATGAAAACTTGATCGTCGAGGGTTACGTTCATAATATACTCAGGTTCATGGTGCAAGAGTATAATATATTGTATAGTCCTTTAGACCATAAGTGTTTCTAGCGTTCGTTTTCTCAATAGATGTTAGATCATCTTTAGTTGCGGCTCAATTGAAGAGGTTGCAATTATGATGGGATCATTTAGTTTGAAGTTGGAATTTTTCTCAAGGGTACAGAGAACAAGACTAGATGAAGGTAAATCTATGTTTCTATATTTCGTGACCTGAAACTCTTATTATCCAATACCTTCTTTCTCGATCTTATATATTAGCAACTTTTTTTTGCAAAGCCGAGATGGAGTTATCCCATCTAGAGGAAATCATGAACAGCTATATTTTACTACCACAAAATCCTATTTCTCAAAAAATGGGATTGACATGTCATATTTCAAAGTTCCATAGCGAGATACTATCTCTATTATGATTATGATTATGATTATGATTATGATTATAATAATCGAAAGTTTGTTGAAAGTTAGAGGTTTAGAAGTTCTATCATTAACATGAAACAGACACGGCTGTGTCTAAAAATAAGACAATTATGAGGTTGTTAGTATTTCTATACGGTTTGTGCAAGTTTCAGCTCATTTGAGTTATTTGAGTCAAAATTTATTGCTTCTAACGACTAATGTAATTAATATTGATTCTGACAGATTGAGTATGAATAAGGACCAGTATCGTATGAACTCGGAAACCTGACTCGATCATATTCATGGAATTGTCACTGCATCGATGTCTACCACAACTCTTCTTTCGCCCACAAGGTTTATCACATCTGAATGTTGCATCTCCTTCCATCATAGTGGTGGTGGTAAAACATTCCACAGTCCAAGAAGTTGCTTGACAATGACATTAATTATAAACACTAAATAGTGCCAGATTACCTCGCTTCCTGGGTTACTATGCTTTATTTTTTTCCAATATATTTGTTATCATTTTTAATTTACACCAACTACTTACAACTATATGTACTTGATTGCAAATACATACGGCTTGAACTCATTTATATATTTCTTTAGTTTCTACATACTGCTTCAATTCATTTATATATTTTTTTTACCGGTCTAGGCTTTGGTATGTGCATTCATAACCATTTACGGCCCAGATAGTTGGTCTATGATGATTTTATTTAATGTTTATGCATCAAAATTTTATCTTCTTTATTAATATATAAAATGACTGATGCTGAAATGTTTATCGCTCAGGTGCCCTAACAAATCATGGACTATACGACTCACTTATATACAAAAATATTCATTTTTTTATGAGGTAATTTCGGCCTAAATCCGTTTACATTTTCAAGTTTTGTAACCACCCTCATACGTGGATATAAGATGAGTATTCTCTTATGGGCTTGAGTCATACATGTGCAATTAGTTTCTGGGTTGACACATACGTATGTTATTGAAATAGAAGAAACACAGTAAACACCTATTAAGTTTGTTGCTAAAGACTAAACTAACTTTAAGACTAACTTCACTCAGTAACGTAAACTAATACCAACAAAATAATAATTAACCTCCCCGTCATTCAATATCTCCTTACTATCTTCTTCCTTCATAGTAAATGGTGTTATGAAACCTGAAGTGTGCACTACATATAATAGTTGAAACCACTTATTCCTCGAATATATTCACTTTCCTAGAACAATAACACACATTCTTTTTCCCTAATCTTCATCTCTCGATTCGACGGTTACAAGCTATAAATCAAAGAAGCCATGTTTATCATGTGTGTATGGTTTTTTAGTGTACTACTTTTAGATGTGTAATTCCCGTCCTGTAGATCTGGATATACAAAATCTAAGAAGTAAATTGTATACTCCGTATTATATATAGATCAACTATAAGCAAATGTATTTATATAGTTTTTGCTTTTTCGTTTTCTATTTTGTCAGTTTTAATTAATAAGTTTTAGTGATCGATATTAAGACATATATACGTGAGGTTAAACTCTTTCGGTCGTCCATGGCAATTAATGGTAGATGGTGTTGAACATTAGTAAAAAGATATGAGTGATGATAAAAACATAACAACTATTAGGCAAAAATATAAAATATGCCTATAATTATTTACCTCCCTTCTTTCGCAATAGAAAAATACGCAAACGATATTAATAAGTCATGCCCGCCCATCGGGCGGGCTTTGAAGTCTAGTATATATTTCAACTAGATACTAAACTAAGCATGCATTTCTTGGCAAGGAAATAAAAGGAAATGTGTACCTTTCGTCTTCAATGCGTTTAGCTTCAAGGTCTCACTTGATGTCTTAGCCATGAGACACTTTTCTTCCTTTGTTGTTTCTTTCTCATCTTCATCGCTATCACTCCAAGCTCCTCCAACAAATGCTCTTTGATCTCTTGTCATCATTGGACATTTTCCAATGAGGTGATTCGGATCACCACACTTGAAACACTTTCTCTCATTCTTGCTATACTTGTCATCATTATTCTTTTGAGGTGTTCTCCTTTCATCGTGTGGTTGTCTAACGAATCTTCCTCGCCTTTTGAAGAATTTCTTGAAATCTCTTACGGCCATGGCATATTCTTCGTCACCGCTTTCGAAAGATGAGCTATCTTCGTTGTTGGATTCCTTCCTAGCTTTCAAGGTGATTGACTTGCTTTGCTCTCGTTTTCCTTTAACCATTTCGGAGTCCTTCTTTATAATTGCTTCGTAGACTTTCAAATTTCCAATTAATTCATCAAGTTGTAGCATTGACAAATTCTTTGATTCTTCAATAGCCGTCACTTTAGCTCGCCATTTTGGGTGAAGAGCTCTAAGAAATTTCATAACAAAATTCTTACTAGAAAAATTCTCATCAAGTGCTTTTAAACTTGTGATGATGGTGTTAAATCTAGCAAAAGCATTATCAATTGATTCCTCTTCCGGAATCGTGAATTACTCATATTGTTGAACAAGTAGATCTATTTTATTATCTTTGACTTGATTATTACCTTGGTGAGTTATTAATAAAGAGTTCAAATTTCTTTTGCGGTTTCACACATAAAGATCCTTTCGTACTCTTTACGTGGTAGCGCATTGTAAATAACCATTTTTGCTTCATTATTTTTAGCAAGTTTTCTTTTTAAATCATCATTTTGTTTTTCAAAAGGTACGATTTCATCTTTCTTAGTTTCGGGGTTATTTTGAATAGGTAAAAAATCACCATTCGTAATAACATGCCAAAGATCTAGATCTTTTGATTTCACATAAGTTTCAAATCAATTTTTCCAATATAAAAATCCATCACTTTCAAATAGTGGTGGTTTTTGCATAGATTGCCCTTCTAAATATTTTTCAGATTCCATAGATCGTTACAAGTTTTAAAATACAATATATTTTAAAAATCTTGCAAGACGTGGCTCTGATACCAATTGTGGAAAACTAGAAGGGGGGGGGGTTGAATAGTTTTACGTCCTTTTTAAATTTATAAAAACAAGTTTGTTTTAAAAACTTCGATTCTAGTTTATGTGATCTCAATACTTGCACTATATGAACAATTATATAATAACTAACTAACTAAGCTAATATAGTAAAGGTAAATAAGTAAGTAATGAAAAGAGTTGGAGAGATCAAACCACAACACAAGGATTTATAGTGGTTTGGCTACAAGGTCACCTTCCTTGTTCCTACTCCACTCCCCGAGTCACCTACTCGAGAGTTTTCTTCGCTATGTCAACAAACTCCCTTATGGCGGAGAAAACCTTACACACCAATTTACACAACACAACTAAGTCACAACTTGATCACAACTTCTACACAACTTCTTCACACCTATCTTCTACACACCTTTCTTCGTCACAACTATCTTCTTCACACCTTTCTTCTTCACAACTAACTTCTTCACTACAATCTACTTCACACCTATCTTCTTCACAACTATACTACTTCACTACTAACCAACTGCCACTTCCTACACAACTTCAATTTCTTCTAAACTACTTATTACAAGCACAACACAACTTCACAAATAATATATATATATACTATGCACAACTACTCTTCAATACTTCTTGAACTTAGTTGTAGAAGGAGTGTTCTTCTTTTGCACTTAGGATGAGGATGGATGAGAAGGGATTGAATCACTTGAAACAAGGATTAATATACTAATGATCAAAGGGTTTTGGAGGATGTTTAGAGAGTTTAAGATCTTAAAATTTCATGCAAAAGGTGAGGCAAAATTTCAGAATTAAGGTGGTATTTATAGGAGAAAAATTCTGACAATTTCTGACACAGGAGCCTGGCTTGTTCCCTTAAATCATGGCCGGCCCCTTTAAAATTAAGGGGACTGCCCCTTATAATTAAGGGGGCCGCCCAGCTTTAACGGCCAGAAAACTTGTCATTTAGTGGGGAAAGTTTATTTGGTGAAAAACTAACTGATTTTGGTTAAAAATTTGAAATCATGTATTTAGTATGATTAAAACATTTTTCTTTATTACCAAAAGTGATTTTCAAAAATATATAAAATGTTTATATAATTAAATAAACTTTGTATTAATTAATTAAATACCCCTTTGATCATGAGATGTATTAAGCACTTGTTTATCTATACCTTAAGTGATTAAGTTGGATATAATGATTTAAACTAGCTTAATACTTGTTTACGTAGTAATCTTTCGTTTGATGGGTTTACATTTTGTGATCGTCAAAATATAGAGATATCGAAAAATATAAATAACGTTTTCATACATTATTTATGTCAACATCTTTTACAAGGGTACAACAACTCCCGTCACACTTTGTATTTTGAGGACTAAAATACTAACCGATCACTACTGAAAATACACAATCAAATGAAGTGTAAACTACACAAGTCTACACAATGCTAAGCTAACAAGTCTTGCAACGTTGTGTTGAATACTTGTAACTTTTTATGAACTCGTGAATCTCTTTGCTACAAAAAGAAACTTCACATGTGAGATGTTAAAGGGTTAGACGAAAGAATGAATGAAAGTGTGAAAATATGATGTAGAGTGATAAGCCAAAAATGAAACTTGTGGCTTAGTATTTATAGCAAAACCTTCTGCAGGCCTGGCGGATACGGCGGAACCCTCAGATGGGTTCCGCCCGTGTACCCCCAGGGTTCTGCCGGGCTTGCAGTTGGTTTTGCAATAAATCTTGCAAACCAAACAATGTCACATCTCATTATACCTAGTCAAACACAAAACTTGCAAGCAAACATATGGTTAGTCAAACACACTTTCTTTCCATAAATGTATATTGACAAAACTTGCCATAAATGTTATGTGACATTTCTATTTTAAGAAATAAAAAGTGTTGTGTTTTATGAAATGTAAAATGTAGCAAAAGTCTAGTTTATGCAAGTATTTTAAAACTAAGATTATGTTTTACTTAAAAACTAAAGTTTACATTTTGTCGTTAACAAAACTTAGCAAAGATCGTAAAATATAATTAACATTTTTAGGTGATATTTGTATTAACAATGACTAATCCAACAAAACTTGTGCCTAATTTGTCACACATATTCGGGGTTTTGGTCACTCTTTTTCGATGGAAAAGGCCACGAACTCAACAGTGTGATCATATGCCACCTACGGTGGCGGGACTTTTAGTGACACATAACAAAAACAACGTGTGTGACTATAGGCATATCGTCACACATTTTTGGCGTGACTAATACAACTTTTTGTACTAGTGGGTGAGCAATGGTACAGTAAAGGCTAAAAATTTGGAAATGAGCTTACAAGGGTAAAATCCAAACACAAACTGATAACCAAGGACTCAAAACTTAACCTAATGACTCCCCGGAGGCTACTAACCCATGGCCTTCCTGAATATACCATGCTCCAATGCTTCTTCACACTCACACACTGATTTTTTATTTTATTTTCATTGATTTTCTTATATTTTTGAAGAATTCAAGTGAAAATGAATTAGAACAAACTGAAATGATCAAGAAGCTTAGAAAAGCTTCTCATTAACCTAAATAATCTTAAACAACCAAATAAGAACAACTTTAACAGCTTAAAACTAATTTTAGATTTTCAAAGAAAAATTTGCATAAACTGAAATTGGAATTAGAACTGAATTTAACAAAGGAAATAAGTTTAAATTACACTAAAAACGTCTAATACAACCTTTTTAATCTAAGAATTACACTGGGAAAGGAGAACTAATTATAATGACTAAAATTACACTACATTAGCTAACTACTACTAACTAATAATTCTTTCTCCCTTTTCCTTGACTTAAATAAGCCCTGGTGCATTTCTCTTTCTTTCCCACTCTTTCCTGAGCCATTGGATGGCTCCAATTGATCCCAACCATTTGTTTTACTTTTGGCGGGAAAAGGGTCAAGGTGGAAATTGTGTGGGTTTGGTGAGGCAGGTAAGGTATTAAATGAAGGGGGTGAGCTATGGGGACAAAAGGTGTGGAAGGTCAGGATTTGGTGGGAAAGGAGGGGGCAAGGTTGCAGGAATTGACGGGGAAGTGGATGATGAACAGTGGTCGTTTGACCTGGGTTAACTGGAGAAGTATTAAACGGGGATGGGTTTTTTTGGTTTTGGGCCGTGGGTAGTGTTTTAGGCTTAGGGTGTTTTGGATCAGGTATGGATTGGGGGGAAGTGGTTTTTGGGTTTATTTTAGTAAAAAGGTCCATTTGGTTATTAGTGATATTACAAGGATCATAAGTGTAAAAACTGAAAATCAAGGGACTGAATTTGCAACTTTCTCAAAGTTATAAAAAAGGGTCATACTTGCCATATATCACTTATCCAAGGACCCTTAATGATATTTTCCAAAATTGGACATCCGAGGACCATTTCTGCCAAATTCCAAAGTTGAGGGACTAAATTTGTAAATCCTTCAAACATTCCATCAAGGGCCCAATTGTGACACTTTTGAATTCCCAAGGACCAATTATGACTTTCCATCCAAAATATTCCACCAGGGGCCAATTCTGTCAATTTTGCAAGTTCAGGGACTGTTTCTGCCAATAATGCAAACTTTGCTCATTTTTCGTCTGTTTTCAATCCTTTTGTACCTGAAACACATAAAAACACGTTCCAAGGATATTTGCAATATAATTGGGAATTTTTGGGTGTTTTCAGTGTTTTTACAGTCAAATATGGGAACAAAATGATGAGTATTTCCGCACACATCATGCGTCTATTTTTTACTGAACACAAAGGAACAAAGAAACAAGTTTTGTTCTTGATTATTTTTCTTATATTAGTACCTCACTAGTTGATTAATAATATAATGTAACAAAAGTAAAAATAAAACTCATCCCCTTTCTTCCATTGCTTTCTGACGCACCAAAAAGAAGAGAAACAAGATTTTTTTATCTTGTTTTTTAATATATTGATTACAACATTTAGTATAAAGAAGATTTTTGACTTGTAACCAAGAAAAATGACTGTCAATTGCTCGGTTACAACATTTAGTATAAGTAGATACAAGTTTTGACTAATGACGCTAGTACCCATAATTACCCAGCCACGAGTCAACAACAACAACAATGAATAATAAACAATTATACAATCGAATAATGAACAATAAATTTAATTCAATGTTAAATACCTGCCCTATAGTTCAATCACAATCGACTTTCAAAACGTGCATACGCAAATCAATTTTATAGATCGAAAGTTTGAGATTAGGAGAAGAGGATTTTTGATGAGGAGGCGGCATATTTTTTAGGTTAAAACAGATCTTAAAAACCCAGAGAGATATGAATAGTTTTTAAAAAAAGTATTATTGCGATATACCATAATTACCCTTACGTAATTTACAGCAACCAACATGCTATTTTAGTTATTTACATAAATGACACATTCAACTTTGACCCTTGATCTGTAACCTCTCGTAAATTTCCCATACGATTAGTAAATGCATACGAATAAATAAAACGATGTCACGCTAAATTAACACCATTTCACGGGTAACAAAATTTTTTTTTTTTTTTGATATGACTTGATATTGAACCACTATGATAACTGTGATTGACCGTTTACCCAGGAACGATGCTTACACACAACCTAGGTTGCCTATGATTATTGCGAACGATAAATAATTATATAACACGTTTATATTTAATAATACGTTTCGTCTAAATAACGTATACTATTTATATATTCCCCGAACCTACGAAACTTCCCGAGAACGCTCACTAATATTTTTGAACTTTGACACGATAATCGAGACACCCTAGGTGGGCCCCCAACACCCTTTGGGTCACGGATTACACAACACAAACCAAACGGACTCTTTTATTTCTTTTTCTTTTTGCTTGGGCCGACAACACCAGCAGCCCACCAGGCCAAGCCCAAACGCACCCTTTTGTTATTTTGTTTTGGTTTTCGGCTAGCCTCGACACTCCAAACGTACCCTATTATTACACGATTTTTACACATAACGAATAACTATTATTACCCATTTTGATTTACCTAGTACCCAAGAACCACACGAGACATAAACATGTCTTACTCACCCTCGTTTACTACACTAAAAACGTCCAAAGCACAACCATGAACACTCCCATGGAGATAACTACAAAACGTGTCATAACCTTTCTTCCATGCCTCCCCTTCTCCCCAATATCAAGTGAATGAACAGAAAAGACATCAGGAATGTATCACAAGGATACTTGGTTTGTACGCACGCCATTGGACAAAGAAAGAGGTGCTACTATTTGCTCAACATGGAACATGATCGATCATGTGATCTTGCATATCTCTCCACACCTTATAACTTACTATATAACGTATACATGCAATCACAAACTACTACTACTACTCTTATACGTACCATACTATTAAAAATATTAACGAGAGAGAGCAATGGAGGGACGAAAGGATTGCTAGGAGAACCACGCTTAGAAGAGAACCTAGGAAGCAAGCTTGGAGTTACTTGAACCATTGGAGGGACGTGAAGTGAACCACAACACATTGAACCATATACACGAACCATACACTACGTTTTACTCCATCTCTTAAGGTGAGGTGAGACCTTCTAATCGCT
Organism: Artemisia argyi; assembly: GCA_030686995.1. Classification (NCBI taxonomy): domain Eukaryota; kingdom Viridiplantae; phylum Streptophyta; class Magnoliopsida; order Asterales; family Asteraceae; genus Artemisia; species Artemisia argyi. The sequence goes on from CM060678.1 coordinate 108,158,018, forward strand.
ATTTTATTACATGTTTATATACGTATTATTTATTTTTGCACAAACACTTCGTCCAAATAAAATAAGAAACTAAAACGTAACATGCACATATTATATATTGTATGTTTACTAAGTCATTAATGAGTATCTATAATAATATGAAACTAATAATAACGTATACACCCTAGAAATCACACGTTGCTATGTTGTATTGAACATGCACGAAACATACTATAACACTTAGTTTATTTTCCAACTTATATTGTTTTACGATATGAGTTTTGACCACACACTATGACTTCGCCATTTCTAAAATCGACACACAACCCCTAAGTATTTTTACACGATCTAATTATGTACCTGGTACACTAACGAAAATGGTAAATTAATTGATCTAACGATTTGATTTTTTCACTTAACGAGGCCTAAAGTAAAACGCCATGAAACCAGTTTTTCAGAAACTTAAATAAGCTTTGGGCCGTCTAAGCCCAATAAGTTCGTTTTGGCTTATTGTGATAAGCTGAGTGCATAAGCTGTTTCGAAATGTTGTTATAACTTAAAATGACGGATTTCGACTAACCCAATGATCCCCAAAACTCTTTGGATCATTAAACCTTAACGGGCCTTAATATTGGATCGTTAAGCCCACTGAACGAAATAAGCTAAGAATAAGCTAATAAGCTGTCGAACTAAACTTTTCTAAATGTTTTGAGCTTATTGAACTAATAAAAAATGTTAAGTTTTAAATTTGGTAAAGTTTGGACCGTTTTTGCAAATGTACGAGAGTTAGGGACTAAAATTGCCAAATTGGTAAACTTGAGTGAAAAGCATAAAAACTGTTTTCTAAGGGGTATAAACTGTAAATATTGAAACTTAAGGATTTTAAATGTATATATTTGAATTTTGGACTAAAAATGTAAATATATATAACTTTTGGACTAACGGCGTAAATGTTTTCCGTTAAGGGTAAAAAGTGTAAAATTGAGAAACATGAAGGATTGAATAATGATATTGATTTTAATAAAAACTTTATATATATTTATACTTATATATAAATATTTGAATATATATTAAAACGATAAATAATAAAACGTAACTTATTATATATATATATATATATATATATATATATATATATATATATATATATATATATAATACGAATAAAACTTATATAATGATAAACTATAATTAGACGAATAAAACAATACGTAACCATTATTCATTTTTATACGACGCAACACATCACATATGCACTTTATCGATTCTTTATAATTAATAATAAACGTTCGAAATAAAACGAGACTTAAGAACTAAAACGTGCCATATCTTTTAGGTTGTGTGTGAAGCCGTTGCCTTGCATCGTTGAGATTACAATTGTTCTACTATCCTACTAAGGTGAGTTCATAGCCCACATTTAACTAATTTTCTGTGGGGGGGATACATGCTTAAAAACCGAACACAAGTCTTTTCCTGATCTTATTATTGCTTAAGTAGCTATTGCCAAAAGTCCCTCGATCATGAACCTTAATCACTTGAAAAGTGAACGTAAATAATTGTGAATAGATCTATTAGGGATTGACAATCCCCATTTGGTTGCTAGAGGAAAGTCACCAAATGCACGTTATTTGAATATAATAGGTTACTGGCAAATACCTATCTTGGGGGCTATATATATTTCACATCATTATTTTGAAAATATTGATGTCTGTTGAATCGTTGAGTGTCATGAGCTTAATGCAATAATGAATGTGATTTTCTAACTTGTTTATTTGTATCGATATTACAATAAACATCTATCTCTTGTGTTCAAACTCTTAAATATAAACCTATGAATTTCACTCAACTTTTGTTGACTTTTAGCATGTTTATCTCAGGTAACTAAATAGAATGGATGGCAACGGCACGAAGTGGGCAAATAAAGAAACGTTTATTTCTCTTTAAATAAAACTTGTTGTTAAATAACGAATTCTCTTGGAATTATGAATATTTGGTATTTTAAATAAAACTTAAAACGATCACTTGAATCGTTTTCTATAATTGTGACGAAAGATCCACAATATAATACCCCAAAAGTCTTCCGCTGACATTTTAAGTCTTCCGCTGTATTGATCGATTTTGGGGGTGTTATAGATTGGCATCAGAGCTACGGTTATAGTGAACCAAGTGTTTTTGGAACATTGGACTATAACTACACTTTAAACGGGACAAAATTTTCATAAAATACCATCCTACGCCCTTCGTGCCTACGCATCCCAGTAATTGGTAAAAAGTATTATTTACCTTTATAAGCATTTTTTTTAAATTGGTTATAATTATGCTTACATTTACTAATCGGGAAATTTATTACAGTATCATGTCTTCGAACACCCACCCTATCAGCTTGTCCTCAAACTCAGGAACTGAAGATGTTACTTCAGCCTATGCTACCTCACCTATGCCTATGTCTCCTGCTACCGACAGATACATGCAAAGCCAGCAATTTCTGCCAGCATCTGACACAGAGGCTTCTCCTCTGGCAACATCTGGTCCGATTCGCCGATCTAGGCAAATTAGACAACTTCAGCCGTATGAAGCAAGTACTGCTGTACCAGCACCAGCTCTTGTCATACCACCTGAATCAGTTGTGCCATCACCACCTGCACCACCAGTAATACCACCAGTACCAACTATCTTCTACAGCCAAACTACTACTGTACCACTAACACCATCACCTATAGTATCACCTCCACTAGCATCACCGCCAGCACCTTACCAAAGTGTCCCTCTAACACCTCACCGAAAGATTTACCCAATCCGCCCAACCGCCTCAGAATCTAGTATTCACCGTAGTCGCCGAAGGACCCACAAACGGGCGGATGCTCGTAAATGGTCTTTCTTATTGCCCATTATGCGATATTGGAGATCTCAAGAAGGAACACCAACAACAAGGGAACTTGGGGAAAGTTCTTACTCTACCTCCCGAATACTGCCAGTCACTGGGGAACCCATACACCATACCATACCATTGTTAGCTGCAAGAATGGTTCGCCACGAAGACCGACTTGATTCCATCGCTAGTATACTCAACAAGATTCCACAGGAACTTCTAGAAACCTTTGAAGATGACATGAACAGTCTCATAATTGGTCATCTTGCAGTAGAGGATAAGGTCGAAAAGTTGGATTCTCTATTTTGGGAATCAATGGAATTCATAGGAGCTCTTTGTGGGGCTAACACTTCGACCAAAATAACATTGGGAACTTTAGACCGAGAAATTGAGAGAATCAACACTGAAAACCTACGCCTTAGGCAAGCCCTGCTAGAAGCTCGAGAAAGGGAAAGAGCTCGAGATCAAACCATGGAAGCCATGTTCACTACCATTCAAGAACTCCAAAACCGCCTAGACAAGGCCTTAGGAAAACCATGAGACCACCACCTTGTTAAGAAAAATCAATGTCCTACAAATAAGAATATCTTGTCGTGTTTTGTAAACATTTGCACAAGTACAAATAAGTGTTGTAACACCGTGACATTGATTTATGGAAGTTTATTTTATCTTTATTTACGTTGCATTATATCGTAATTTATTGGTTCATACAGGTCAAACTTATTCGTTATGTGTGTTATCCCAACATACAAAAACTTACGATGATCGAATCATTGTAACTACGACCTATATTTAACTATTCATTACTCGATATGTATTTTCAACGTGATAAGATTATTATAAATGTTCTAATAATATACCTTCTTTTATAGCAATATGGCTAGAACTAGGAGAACAACCACGAACGCCGCACCGGCAAACCCCGAAGTTATGACCCCGGCTGCAATCCAGCAAGCAATCGCTGACGGCGTTAATGCCGTTTTAGCTGAACGAAACCGTAATAGAGACGGAAATGCACCAGCACCCCGCTACTGCACCTACAAAGACTTCATAGCGTGTCAACCGACGTATTTCAAAGGGATTGAAGGAGTGTCGGAATTAGCTCAATGGTTTGAAAGAAGTGAAACTATTTTCCAAAGAAGTGGATGCTCGGAAAACAACAAAGTGAGCTTCGCAACGGGAACGCTAATGCAAGACGCTCTATCCTGGTGGAACTCTACCGTTCAAACACTAGGAGCAGAAGCAGCACATCAGCTTACTTGGATTGAATTCAAGGCTAAAATACTAAAGAAGTATTGTCCCCGTTCCGAACTGCGAAAACTCAAAGATGAGTTCCATGCCTTAATAGTGAAAGGAGTTGATTTGAGAAGTTACAACCGGAGATTCCAAGAACTTAAGATACTATGCCCTACCATGGTACCCGATTATGAGAAGACATTAGAGAAATATGTCGAAGGACTCCCTAGGAGTATTGAAGGAAATGTCACCTCAGCAAATCCGCCAACCTTAGAAGCAGCAATGGAACTTGCTCAGAAACTTCTGGATCGAGAAGTGAAATACAATGAACTTAAAAGGAAATTGGACGATAAAAGGACCACTCACCATCACAACAACAACCAGCAGAACTACAACAGTCATCACCGCAACAACAACCAACGCAACAATAATCGGAACCACCAACCATATCACAACACCCGAAGCACTCAGCAGCAGAATCAAAGACAAGAAAAACCCCGAGTCTACACCGCTACGGAAGGTGTAGGGTACAACGGACAGAAACCCCTTTTCCAGCGATGCAAACTTCATCATGAGGGTCGTTGTACCATCCGATGTGACAAATGTCATAAAATCGGGCATCAAACCAGGAACTGTAAGATTCCTGCTACGGGAAGCAACGCATTAGCTATACCACCCACTTGTTTCGGATGCGGAGAAGTAGGACACATCCGGAGAAACTGCCCAAAAGGAAATGAACCAGCCAACGCCCAAGCTAGAGTATACCTACTCGGAGATGGAAACGGGCCCGATGTAGTCACCGGTACGTTTCTACTAAACCATCATAATGCTAGAGTATTGTTTGATTCGGGCGCCGGTAAGAGTTTTATATCGGATACGTTTGCCCCTTTACTTAATGTTACCCCCTCTAAGCTAAACACCACCTACGAAGTCGAAATGGCTGACGGGAATTTAGTAGACACCAATACTATCATTAAAGATTGCACCCTAACCTTATCTGAAAAACCTTTTTCCATTGATCTTATGCCGGTTCAACTTGGTAGCTTCGACGCTATCGTCGGCATGGATTGGCTATCCCACCATCGTGCTAGGATTCACTGTGACGAAAAGGCTGTCCATATACCACTCAAGGATGAAACACTCATTGTCCAGGGCGACAAGAGCAAACCTCGATATGGAGTTATCTCATGTATGCGAGTAATAAAATACATGAAAGAAGGATGTCAAGTATTCATAGCTCAAGTTACGAAAAGTAAGTCATCCGAAAAGCAGCTTGATGACGTTCCTATCGTTAGGGATTTCCCTGAAGTATTCCCTGAAGAATTACCTGGTATTCCACCCGTACGTCAAGTAGAATTTCAGATTGAACTAGTGCCTGGAGCAGCACCAGTAGCTAAAGCACCTTATAGGCTAGCACCATCTGAAATGGAAGAGTTGTCAGAACAACTAAAGGAATTATCAGATAAAGGATTTATTCGACCAAGCTCATCACCTTGGGGAGCTCCAATTTTGTTCGTTAAGAAGAAGGATGGATCCTTCCGAATGTGCATCGATTACCGGGAGTTGAATAAACTTACGGTAAAGAATCGATACCCATTACCTCGAATTGATGATCTGTTCGACCAATTGCAAGGATCAAGTGTGTACTCAAAAATTGATCTAAGATCAGGATACCATCAGCTAAGAGTTCGAAAAGAAGATATTCCAAAAACTGCATTCAGAACGCGCTATGGTCACTACGAATTTCAAGTAATGCCGTTCGGTCTGACCAATGCACCAGCAGTTTTCATGGATTTAATGAATCGAGTATGCAAACCTTACTTGGATAAGTTTGTAATAGTATTCAACGACGATATTTTGATCTACTCTCACAACGAAGAAGAACATGCGGGACATTTACGAATCATTTTAGAACTGCTCAAGAAGGAAGAATTGTACGCTAAGTTCTCTAAATGCGACTTTTGGATTCACACCGTACAGTTTTTAGGACACATCATCGATAGTCAAGGCATTCACGTAGACCCTGCAAAGATTGAGGCTGTTAAAGGTTGGTCATCTCCTACAAACCCCACGGAGATTCGTCAATTTTTAGGTCTCGCAGGTTACTACCGAAGATTTATAGAAGGATTCTCCAAGATTGCAAAGCCGTTGACTAAGTTAACCCAAAAGAATGAGAAGTACATCTGGGAAGAAAAGGAAGAAGCAGCCTTCCAGTTGTTAAAACAAAAGCTTTGTGAAGCTCCAATATTAGCCATTCCAGAAGGAAACGAGGACTTTATAGTATATTGCGACGCATCTTATCATGGACTAGGAGCAGTTTTGATGCAAAGAAGCAAAGTAATAGCTTATGCATCCCGCCAACTAAAGAAACATGAGGAAACCTACACGACTCATGACTTGGAGTTAGGAGCTGTAGTGTTTGCGCTCAAGTTGTGGAGACACTACTTATATGGCACCAAATGCACCGTATACACCGACCACAAGAGTCTTCAACACATTTTGGATCAGAAGGATTTGAATATGAGGCAACGTCACTGGCTAGAGTTACTCAGCGATTATGATTGTGAGATCCGTTACCACCCAGGAAAGGCTAATGTAGTAGCAGATGCGTTAAGCCGAAAGGAACGATTGAAACCCCTTCGAGTTAGATCACTAGGGATGACTATCCACTCACCCCTTCCATCCCAAATCCTTAACGCGCAGAACGAAGCACTTAAAGAAGAAAACCGACCCAAAGAAAAGATTTACGGTATGCCCGAGAATAAGAATGGTTTCGTGAAGAAATCTGATGGAACACTATGTTTCAAGGACAGAAGTTGGATCCCGATGATCGGAGGTATTCGTGAGCTCATCATGTATGAGTCCCACAAGTCAAAATACTCCATTCATCCAGATTCCGACAAGATGTATCAGGATTTAAAGAGACTATATTGGTGGCCAAACATGAAGGCTGACATCGCAGAATATGTCAGTAAATGTTTAACATGTTCAAGGGTAAAGGCAGAACATCAGAAACCTTCAGGCTTACTTGTACAACCAGAACTTCCTATATGGAAATGGGAACTAATCACTATGGACTTCATCACCAAACTCCCAAGAACCTCATCCGGACACGACACAATATGGGTTATTGTGGATCGTCTAACAAAATCCGCTCATTTTATACCCATCAAAGAAACCGATGAGATGAATACACTAACTCGGATATATATGAAGGAAATTGTCACTCGACATGGAGTACCAATTTCGATTATCTCGGATCGAGATAGTCGTTTCACCTCACACTTTTGGAAATCATTACAGAAAGCCTTAGGAACTAAACTAGATATGAGCACAGCCTACCACCCTCAAACTGATGATCAAAGTGAAAGAACTATTCAAACCTTGGAAGATATGCTCCGAGCATGTGTTATCGATTTTGGAAAAGGTTGGGATAAGCACTTACCATTAGCAGAGTTTTCATACAACAATAGTTACCACGCCAGTATAAAAGCAGCACCATTCGAAGCACTGTATGGTAGGAAGTGCAGATCGCCCGTCTGTTGGGCAGAAATCGAAGAAAGACAACTTATAGGACCAGACCTTGTTAGGGAAACAACCGAGAAAATCATTAAGATTAAGCAACGCTTACAAGCAGCCCGAGACCGACAGAAAAGCTACGCAGACCTAAAAAGGAAACCCATGGAATTTCAAATAGGAGACAGAGTCTTATTGAAAGTATCTCCCTGGAAGGGAATGGTACGATTTGGAAAGCATGGAAAGTTGAACCCCAGATACATCGGTCCATTCAAAATCCTGGAAAGGATAGGACTCGTGGCTTATAGGCTAGAACTACCCGAAGAACTTAGTCGGATTCACGACACCTTTCATGTGTCAAACCTTAAGAAGTGTTTATCCGATGAATCTCTCATGATTCCATTGAAGGAAATTCGACTAGAGGATAACCTTATCTTTACCGAGGAACCTATTGAAATTATGGATAGAGAAGTCAAACAACTAAAACAAAACCGTATCCCTATTGTCAAAGTTCGTTGGGACTCCAAGCGAGGACCGGAATACACCTGGGAGCGCGAGGATCAGATTCGCTCCAAGTACCCACATCTCTTCACCTAAGACACCCTCGACAACTATCTTAGACTACAATTCCGGGACGGAATTCCCTGTAAGAGGTAGGTAATGTAACCTCTCGTAAATTTCCCATACGATTAGTAAATGCATACGAATAAATAAAACGATGTTACGCTAAATTAACACCATTTCACGGGTAACAATTTTTTTTTTTTTTTTTGATATGACTTGATATTGAGCCACTATGATAACTGTGATTGACCGTTTACCCAGGAACGATGCTTACACACAACCTAGGTTGCCTATGATTATTGCGAACGATAAATAATTATATAACACGTTTATATTTAATAATACGTTTCGTCTAAATAACGTATACTATTTATATATTCCCCGAACCTACGAAACTTCCCGAGAACGCTCACTAATATTTTTGAACTTTGACACGATAATCGAGACACCCCAGGTGGGCCCCCAACACCCTTTGGGTCACGGATTACACAACACAAACCAAACGGACTCTTTTATTTCTTTTTCTTTTTGCTTGGGCCGACAACACCAGCAGCCCACCAGGCCAAGCCCAAACGCACCCTTTTGTTATTTTGTTTTGGTTTTCGGCTAGCCTCGACACTCCAAACGTACCCTATTATTACACGATTTTTACACATAACGAATAACTATTATTACCCATTTTGATTTACCTAGTACCCAAGAACCACACGAGACATAAACATGTCTTACTCACCCTCGTTTACTACACTAAAAACGTCCAAAGCAAAACCATGAACACTCCCATGGAGATAACTACAAAACGTGTCATAACCTTTCTTCCATGCCTCCCCTTCTCCCCAATATCAAGTGAATGAACAGAAAAGACGTCAGGAATGTATCACAAGGATACTTGGTTTGTACGCACGCCATTGGACAAAGAAAGAGGTGCTACTATTTGCTCAACATGGAACATGATCGATCATGTGATCTTGCATATCTCTCCACACCTTATAACTTACTATATAACGTATACATGCAATCACAAACTACTACTACTACTCTTATACGTACCATACTATTAAAAATATTAACGAGAGAGAGCAATGGAGGGACGAAAGGATTGCTAGGAGAACCACGCTTAGAAGAGAACCTAGGAAGCAAGCTTGGAGTTACTTGAACCATTGGAGGGACGTGAAGTGAACCACAACACATTGAACCATATACACGAACCATACACTACGTTTTACTCCATCTCTTAAGGTGAGGTGAGACCTTCTAATCGCTATTTTATTACATGTTTATATACGTATTATTTATTTTTGCACAAACACTTCGTCCAAATAAAATAAGAAACTAAAACGTAACATGCACATATTATATATTGTATGTTTACTAAGTCATTAACGAGTATCTATAATAATATGGAACTAATAATAACGTATACACCCTAGAAATCACACGTTGCTATGTTGTATTGAACATGCACGAAACATACTATAACACTTAGTTTATTTTCCAACTTATATTGTTTTACGATATGAGTTTCGACCACACACTATGACTTCGCCATTTCTAAAATCGACACACAACCCCTAAGTATTTTTACACGATCTAATTATGTACCTGGTACACTAACGAAAATGGTAAATTAATTGATCTAACGATTTGATTTTTTCACTTAACGAGGCCTAAAGTAAAACGCCATGAAACCAGTTTTTCAGAAACTTAAATAAGCTTTGGGCCGTCTATGCCCAATAAGTTCGTTTTGGCTTATTGTGATAAGCTGAGTGCATAAGCTGTTTCGAAATGTTGTTATAACTTAAAATGACGGATTTCGACTAACCCAATGATCCCCAAAACTCTTTGGATCATTAAACCTTAACGGGCCTTAATATTGGATCGTTAAGCCCACTGAACGAAATAAGCTAAGAATAAGCTAATAAGCTGTCGAACTAAACTTTTCTAAATGTTTTGAGCTTATTGAACTAATAAAAAATGTTAAGTTTTGAATTTGGTAAAGTTTGGACCATTTTTGCAAATGTACGAGAGTTAGGGACTAAAATTGCCATATTGGTAAACTTGAGTGAAAAGCATAAAAACTGTTTTCTAAGGGGTATAAACTGTAAATATTGAAACTTAAGGATTTTAAATGTATATATTTGAATTTTGGACTAAAAATGTAAATATATATAACTTTTGGACTAACGGCGTAAATGTTTTCCGTTAAGGGTAAAAAGTGTAAAATTGAGAAACATGAAGGATTGAATAATGATATTGATTTTAATAAAAACTTTATATATATTTATACTTATATATAAATATTTGAATATATATTAAAACGATAAATAATAAAACGTAACTTATTATATATATATATATATATATATATATATATATATATATATATATATATATATATATATATATATATATATATATAATACGAATAAAACTTATATAACGATAAACTATAATTAGACGAATAAAACAATACGTAACCATTATTCATTTTTATACGACGCAACACATCACATATGCACTTTATCGATTCTTTATAATTAATAATAAACGTTCGAAATAAAACGAGACTTAAGAACTAAAACGTGCCATATCTTTTAGGTTGTGTGTGAAGCCGTTGCCTTGTATCGTTGAGATTACAATTGTTCTACTATCCTACTAAGGTGAGTTCATAGCCCACATTTAACTAATTTTCTGTGGGGGGGATACATGCTTAAAAACCGAACACAAGTCTTTTCCTGATCTTATTATTGCTTAAGTAGCTATTGCCAAAAGTCCCTCGATCATGAACCTTAATCACTTGAAAAGTGAACGTAAATAATTGTGAATAGATCTATTAGGGATGGACAATCCCCATTTGGTTGCTAGAGGAAAGTCACCAAATGCACGTTATTTGAATATAATAGGTTACTGGCAAATACCTCTCTTGGGGGCTATATATATTTCACATCATTATTATGAAAATATTGATGTCTGTTGAATCGTTGAGTGTCATGAGCTTAATGCAATAATGAATGTGATTTTCTAACTTGTTTATTTGTATCGATATTACAATAAACATCTATCTCTTGTGTTCAAACTCTTAAATATAAACCTATGAATTTCACTCAACTTTTGTTGACTTTTAGCATGTTTATCTCAGGTAACTAAATGGAATGGATGGCAACAGCACGAAGTGGGCAAATAAAGAAACGTTTATTTCTCTTTAAATAAAACTTGTTGTTAAATAACGAATTCTCTTGGAATTATGAATATTTGGTATTTTAAATAAAACTTAAAACGATCACTTGAATCGTTTTCTATAATTGTGACGAAAGATCCACAATATAATACCCCAAAAGTCTTCCGCTGACATTTTAAGTCTTCCGCTGTATTGATCGATTTTGGGGGTGTTATAGATTGGGATCAGAGCTACGGTTATAGTGAACCAAGTGTTTTTGGAACATTGGACTATAACTACACTTTAAACGGGACAAAATTTTCATAAAATACCATCCTACGCCCTTCGTGCCTACGCATCCCAGTAATTGGTAAAAAGTATTATTTACCTTTATAAGCATTTTTTTTAAATTGGTTATAATTATGCTTACATTTACTAATCGGGAAATTTATTACAGTATCATGTCTTCGAACACCCACCCTATCAGCTTGTCCTCAAACTCAGGAACTGAAGATGTTACTTCAGCCTATGCTACCTCACCTATGCCTATGTCTCCTGCTACTGACAGATACATGCAAAGCCAGCAATTTCTGCCAGCATCTGACACAGAGGCTTCTCCTCTGGCAACATCTGGTCCGATTCGCCGATCTAGGCAAATTAGACAACTTCAGCCGTATGAAGCAAGTACTGCTGTACCAGCACCAGCTCTTGTCATACCACCTGAATCAGTTGTGCCATCACCACCTGCACCACCAGTAATACCACCAGTACCAACTATCTTCTACAGCCAAACTACTACTGTACCACTAACACCATCACCTATAGTATCACCTCCACTAGCATCACCGCCAGCACCTTACCAAAGTGTCCCTCTAACACCTCACCGAAAGATTTACCCAATCCGCCCAACCGCCTCAGAATCTAGTATTCACAGTAGTCGCCGAAGGACCCACAAACGGGCAGATGCTCGTAAATGGTCTTTCTTATTGCCCATTATGCGATATTGGAGATCTCAAGAAGGAACACCAACAACAAGGGAACTTGGGGAAAGTTCTTACTCTACCTCCCGAATACTGCCAGTCACTGGGGAACCCATACACCATACCATACCATTGTTAGCTGCAAGAATGGTTCGCCACGAAGACCGACTTGATTCCATCGCTAGTATACTCAACAAGATTCCACAAGAACTTCTAGAAACCTTTGAAGATGACATGAACAGTCTCATAATTGGTCATCTTGCAGTAGAGGATAAGGTCGAAAAGTTGGATTCTCTATTTTGGGAATCAATGGAATTCATAGGAGCTCTTTGTGGGGCTAACACTTCGACCGAAATAACATTGGGAACTTTAGACCGAGAAATTGAGAGAATCAACACTGAAAACCTACGCCTTAGGCAAGCCCTGCTAGAAGCTCGAGAAAGGGAAAGAGCTCGAGATCAAACCATGGAAGCCATGTTCACTACCATTCAAGAACTCCAAAACCGCCTAGACAAGGCCTTAGGAAAACCATGAGACCACCACCTTGTTAAGAAAAATCAATGTCCTACAAATAAGAATATCTTGTCGTGTTTTGTAAACATTTGCACAAGTACAAATAAGTGTTGTAACACCGTGACATTGATTTATGGAAGTTTATTTTATCTTTATTTACGTTGCATTATATCGTAATTTATTGGTTCATACAGGTCAAACTTATTCGTTATGTGTGTTATCCCAACATACAAAAACTTACGATGATCGAATCATTGTAACTACGACCTATATTTAACTATTCATTACTCGATATGTATTTTCAACGTGATAAGATTATTATAAATGTTCTAATAATATACCTTCTTTTATAGCAATATGGCTAGAACTAGGAGAACAACCACGAACGCCGCACCGACAAACCCTGAAGTTATGACCCCGGCTGCAATCCAGCAAGCAATCGCTGACGGCGTTAATGCCGTTTTAGCTGAACAAAACCGTAATAGAGACGGAAATGCACCAGCACCCCGCTACTGCTCCTACAAAGACTTCATAGCATGTCAACCGACGTATTTCAAAGGGATTGAAGGAGTGTCGGAATTAGCTCAATGGTTTGAAAGAAGTGAAACTGTTTTCCAAAGAAGTGGATGCTCGGAAAACAACAAAGTGAGCTTCGCAACGGGAACGCTAATGCAAGACGCTCTATCCTGGTGGAACTCTACCGTTCAAACACTAGGAGCAGAAGCAGCACATCAGCTTACTTGGATTGAATTCAAGGCTAAAATACTAAAGAAGTATTGTCCCTGTTCCGAACTGCGAAAACTCGAAGATGAGTTCCATGCCTTAATAGTGAAAGGAGTTGATTTGAGAAGTTACAACCGGAGATTCCAAGAACTTAAGATACTATGCCCTACCATGGTACCCAATTATGAGAAGACATTAGAGAAATATGTCGAAGGACTCCCTAGGAGTATTGAAGGAAATGTCACCTCAGCAAATCCGCCAACCTTAGAAGCAGCAATGGAACTTGCTCAGAAACTTCTGGATTGAGAAGTGAAATACAATGAACTTAAAAGGAAATTGGACGATAAAAGGACCACTCACCATCACAACAACAACCAGCAGAACTACAACAGTCATCACCGCAACAACAACCAACGCAACAATAATCGGAACCACCAACCATATCACAACACCCGAAGCACTCAGCAGCAGAATCAAAGACAAGAAAAACCCCGAGTCTACACCGCTGCGGAAGGTGTAGGGTACAACAGACAGAAACCCCTTTGCCAGCGATGCAAACTTCATCATGAGGGTCGTTGTACCATCCGATGTGACAAATGTCATAAAATCGGGCATCAAACCAGGAACTGTAAGATTCCTGCTACGGGAAGCAACGCATTAGCTATACCACCCACTTGTTTCGGATGCGGAGAAGTAGGACACATCCGGAGAAACTGCCCAAAAGGAAACGAACCAGCCAACGCCCAAGCTAGAGTATACCTACTCGGAGATGGAAACGGGCCCGATGTAGTCACCGGTACGTTTCTACTAAACCATCATAATGCTAGAGTATTGTTTGATTCGGGCGCCGATAAGAGTTTTATATCGGATACGTTTGCCCCTTTACTTAATGTTACCCCCTCTAAGCTAAACACCACCTACGAAGTCGAAATGGCTGACGGGAATTTAGTAGACACCAATACTATCATTAAAGATTGCACCCTAACCTTATCTGAAAAACCTTTTGCCATTGATCTTATGCCGGTTCAACTTGGTAGCTTCGACGCTATTGTCGGCATGGATTGGCTATCCCACCATCGTGCTAGGATTCACTGTGACGAAAAGGCTGTCCATATACCATTCAAGGATGAAACACTCATTGTCCAGGGCGACAAGAGCAAACCTCGATATGGAGTTATCTCATGTATGCGAGTAATAAAATACATGAAAGAAGGATGTCAAGTATTCATAGCTCAAGTTACTGAAAGTAAGTCATCCGAAAGGCAGCTTGATGATGTTCCTATCGTTAGGGATTTCCCTGAAGTATTCCCTGAAGAATTACCTGGTATTCCACCCGTACGTCAAGTAGAATTTCAGATTGAACTAGTGCCTGGAGCAGCACCAGTAGCTAAAGCACCTTATAGGCTAGCGCCATCTGAAATGGAAGAGTTGTCAGAACAACTAAAGGAATTATCGGACAAAGGATTTATTCGACCAAGCTCATCACCTTGGGGAGCTCCAATTTTGTTCGTTAAGAAGAAGGATGGATCTTCCGAATGTGCATCGATTACCGGGAGTTGAATAAACTTACGGTAAAGAATCGATACCCATTACCTCGAATTGATGATCTGTTCGACCAATTGCAAGGATCAAGTGTGTACTCAAAAATTGATCTAAGATCAGGATACCATCAGCTAAGAGTTCGAAAAGAAGATATTCCGAAAACTGCATTCAGAACGCGCTATGGTCACTACGAATTTCAAGTAATGCCGTTCGGTCTGACCAATGCACCAGCAGTTTTCATGGATTTAATGAATCGAGTATGCAAACCTTACTTGGATAAGTTTGTAATAGTATTCATCGACGATATTTTGATCTACTCTCACAACGAAGAAGAACATGCGGGACATTTACGAATCATTTTAGAACTGCTCAAGAAGGAAGAATTGTACGCTAAGTTCTCTAAATGCGACTTTTGGATTCACACCATACAGTTTTTAGGACACATCATCGATAGTCAAGGCATTCACGTAGACCCTGCAAAGATTGAGGCTGTTAAAGGTTGGTCATCTCCTACAAACCCTACGGAGATTCGTCAATTTTTAGGTCTCGCAGGTTACTACCGAAGATTTATAGAAGGATTCTCCAAGATTGCAAAGCCGTTGACTAAGTTGACCCAAAAGAATGAGAAGTGCATCTGGGAAGAAAAGGAAGAAGCAGCCTTCCAGTTGTTAAAACAATAGCTTTGTGAAGCTCCAATATTAGCCATTCCAGAAGGAAACGAGGACTTTATAGTATATTGCGACGCATCTTATCATGGACTAGGAGCAGTTTTGATGCAAAGAAGCAAAGTGATAGCTTATGCATCCCGCCAACTAAAGAAACATGAGGAAAACTACACGACTCATGACTTGGAGTTAGGAGCTGTAGTGTTTGCGCTCAAGTTGTGGAGACACTACTTATATGGCACCAAATGCACCGTATACACCGACCACAAGAGTCTTCAACACATTTTGGATCAGAAGGATTTGAATATGAGGCAACGTCGCTGGCTAGAGTTGCTCAGCGATTATGATTGTGAGATCCGTTACCACCCAGGAAAGGCTAATGTAGTAGCAGATGCGTTAAGCCGAAAGGAACGATTGAAACCCCTTCGAGTTAGATCACTAGGGATGACTATCCACTCACCCCTTCCATCCCAAATCCTTAACGCGCAGAACGAAGCACTTAAAGAAGAAAACCGACCCAAAGAAAAGATTTACGGTATGCCCGAGAATAAGAATGGTTTCGTGAAGAAATCTGATGGAACACTATGTTTCAAGGACAGAAGTTGGATCCCGATGATCGGAGGTATTCGTGAGCTCATCATGTATGAGTCCCACAAGTCAAAATACTCCATTCATCCAGATTCCGACAAGATGTATCAGGATTTAAAGAGACTATATTGGTGGCCAAACATGAAGGCTGACATCGCAGAATATGTCAGTAAATGTTTAACATGTTCAAGGGTAAAGGCAGAACATCAGAAACCTTCAGGCTTACTTGTACAACCAGAACTTCCTATATGGAAATGGGAACTAATCACTATGGACTTCATCACCAAACTCCCAAGAACCTCATCCGGACACGACACAATATGGGTTATTGTGGATCGTCTAACAAAATCTGCTCATTTTATACCCATCAAAGAAACCAATGAGATGAATACACTAACTCGGATATATATGAAGGAAATTGTCACTCGACATGGAGTACCAATTTCGATTATCTCGGATCGAGATAGTCGTTTCACCTCACACTTTTGGAAATCATTACAGAAAGCCTTAGGAACTAAACTAGATATGAGCACAGCCTACCACCCTCAAACTGATGATCAAAGTGAAAGAACTATTCAAACCTTGGAAGATATGCTCCAAGCATGTGTTATCGATTTTGGAAAAGGTTGGGATAAGCACTTACCATTAGCAGAGTTTTCATACAACAATAATTACCACGCCAGTATAAAAGCAGCACCATTCGAAGCACTGTATGGTAGGAAGTGCAGATCGCCCGTCTGTTGGGCAGAAATCGGAGAAAGACAACTTATAGGACCAGACCTTGTTAGGGAAACAACCGAGAAAATCATTAAGATTAAGCAACGCTTACAAGCAGCCCGAGACCGACAGAAAAGCTACGCAGACCTAAAAAGGAAACCCATGGAATTTCAAATAGGAGACAGAGTCTTATTGAAAGTATCTCCCTGGAAGGGAATGGTACAATTTGGAAAGCATGGAAAGTTGAACCCCAGATACATCGGTCCATTCAAAATCCTGGAAAGGATAGGACTCGTGGCTTATAGGCTAGAACTACCCGAAGAACTTAGTCGGATTCACGACACCTTTCATGTGTCAAACCTTAAGAAGTGTTTATCCGATGAATCTCTCGTGATTCCATTGAAGGAAATTCGATTAGAGGATAACCTTATCTTTACCGAGGAACCTATTGAAATTATGGATAGAGAAGTCAAACAACTAAAACAAAACCGTATCCCTATTGTCAAAGTTCGTTGGGACTCCAAGCGAGGACCGGAATACACCTGGGAGCGCGAGGATCAGATTCGCTCCAAGTACCCACATCTCTTCACCTAAGACACCCTCGACAACTATCTTAGACTACAATTCCGGGACGGAATTCCCTGTAAGAGGTAGGTAATGTAACCTCTCGTAAATTTCCCATACGATTAGTAAATGCATACGAATAAATAAAACGATGTTACGCTAAATTAACACCATTTCACGGGTAACAATTTTTTTTTTTTTTTTTTGATATGACTTGATATTGAACCACTATGATAACTGTGATTGACCGTTTACCCAGGAACGATGCTTACACACAACCTAGGTTGCCTATGATTATTGCGAACGATAAATAATTATATAACACGTTTATATTTAATAATACGTTTCGTCTAAATAACGTATACTATTTATATATTCCCCGAACCTACGAAACTTCCTGAGAACGCTCACTAATATTTTTGAACTTTAACACGATAATCGAGACACCCCAGGTGGGCCCCCAACACCCTTTGGGTCACGGATTACACAACACAAACCAAACGGACTCTTTTATTTCTTTTTCTTTTTGCTTGGGCCGACAACACCAGCAGCCCACCAGGCCAAGCCCAAACGCACCCTTTTGTTATTTTGTTTTGGTTTTCGGCTAGCCTCGACACTCCAAACGTACCCTATTATTACACGATTTTTACACATAACGAATAACTATTATTACCCATTTTGATTTACCTAGTACCCAAGAACCACACGAGACATAAACATGTCTTACTCACCCTCGTTTACTACACTAAAAACGTCCAAAGCAAAACCATGAACACTCCCATGGAGATAACTACAAAACGTGTCATAACCTTTCTTCCATGCCTCCCCTTCTCCCCAATATCAAGTGAATGAACAGAAAAGACGTCAGGAATGTATCACAAGGATACTTGGTTTGTACGCACGCCATTGGACAAAGAAAGAGGTGCTACTATTTGCTCAACATGGAACATGATCGATCATGTGATCTTGCATATCTCTCCACACCTTATAACTTACTATATAACGTATACATGCAATCACAAACTACTACTACTACTCTTATACGTACCATACTATTAAAAATATTAACGAGAGAGAGCAATGGAGGGACGAAAGGATTGCTAGGAGAACCACGCTTAGAAGAGAACCTAGGAAGCAAGCTTGGAGTTACTTGAACCATTGGAGGGACGTGAAGTGAACCACAACACATTGAACCATATACACGAACCATACACTACGTTTTACTCCATCTCTTAAGGTGAGGTGAGACCTTCTAATCGCTATTTTATTACATGTTTATATACGTATTATTTATTTTTGCACAAACACTTCGTCCAAATAAAATAAGAAACTAAAACGTAACATGCACATATTATATATTGTATGTTTACTAAGTCATTAACGAGTATCTATAATAATATGGAACTAATAATAACGTATACACCCTAGAAATCACACGTTGCTATGTTGTATTGAACATGCACGAAACATACTATAACACTTAGTTTATTTTCCAACTTATATTGTTTTACGATATGAGTTTCGACCACACACTATGACTTCGCCATTTCTAAAATCGACACACAACCCCTAAGTATTTTTACACGATCTAATTATGTACCTGGTACACTAACGAAAATGGTAAATTAATTGATCTAACGATTTGATTTTTTCACTTAACGAGGCCTAAAGTAAAACGCCATGAAACTAGTTTTTCAGAAACTTAAATAAGCTTTGGGCCGTCTAAGCCCAATAAGTTCGTTTTGGCTTATTGTGATAAGCTGAGTGCATAAGCTGTTTCGAAATGTTGTTATAACTTAAAATGACGGATTTCGACTAACCCAATGATCCCCAAAACTCTTTGGATCATTAAACCTTAACGGGCCTTAATATTGGATCGTTAAGCCCACTGAACGAAATAAGCTAAGAATAAGCTAATAAGCTGTCGAACTAAACTTTTCTAAATGTTTTGAGCTTATTGAACTAATAAAAAATGTTAAGTTTTGAATTTGGTAAAGTTTGGACCATTTTTGCAAATGTACGAGAGTTAGGGACTAAAATTGCCAAATTGGTAAACTTGAGTGAAAAGCATAAAAACTGTTTTCTAAGGGGTATAAACTGTAAATATTGAAACTTAAGGATTTTAAATGTATATATTTGAATTTTGGACTAAAAATGTAAATATATATAACTTTTGGACTAACGGCGTAAATGTTTTCCGTTAAGGGTAAAAAGTGTAAAATTGAGAAACATGAAGGATTGAATAATGATATTGATTTTAATAAAAACTTTATATATATTTATACTTATATATAAATATTTGAATATATATTAAAACGATAAATAATAAAACGTAACTTATTATATATATATATATATATATATATATATATATATATATATATATATATATATATATATATATATATATATATATAATACGAATAAAACTTATATAACGATAAACTATAATTAGACGAATAAAACAATACGTAACCATTATTCATTTTTATACGACGCAACACATCACATATGCACTTTATCGATTCTTTATAATTAATAATAAACGTTCGAAATAAAACGAGACTTAAGAACTAAAACATGCCATATCCTTTAGGTTGTGTGTGAAGCCGTTGCCTTGCATCGTTGAGATTACAATTGTTCTACTATCCTACTAAGGTGAGTTCATAGCCCACATTTAACTAATTTTCTGTGGGGGGGATACATGCTTAAAAACCGAACACAAGTCTTTTCCTGATCTTATTATTGCTTAAGTAGCTATTGCCAAAAGTCCCTCGATCATGAACCTTAATCACTTGAAAAGTGAACGTAAATAATTGTGAATAGATCTATTAGGGATTGACAATCCCCATTTGGTTGCTAGAGGAAAGTCACCAAATGCACGTTATTTGAATATAATAGGTTATTGGCAAATACCTATCTTGGGGGCTATATATATTTCACATCATTATTATGAAAATATTGATGTCTGTTGAATCGTTGAGTGTCATGAGCTTAATGCAATAATGAATGTGATTTTCTAACTTGTTTATTTGTATCGATATTACAATAAACATCTATCTCTTGTGTTCAAACTCTTAAATATAAACCAATGAATTTCACTCAACTTTTGTTGACTTTTAGCATGTTTATCTCAGGTAACTAAATGGAATGGATGGCAACGGCACGAAGTGGGCAAATAAAGAAACGTTTATTTCTCTTTAAATAAAACTTGTTGTTAAATAACGAATTCTCTTGGAATTATGAATATTTGGTATTTTAAATAAAACTTAAAACGATCACTTGAATCGTTTTCTATAATTGTGACGAAAGATCCACAATATAATACCCCAAAAGTCTTCCGCTGCCATTTTAAGTCTTCCGCTGTATTGATCGATTTTGGGGGTGTTATATGATCAACTAATCTAATGGCAAAAAAGTGATTCTCGCTGTTCTCGCACTTAAAATGGTTCTCGCATGAAAGTCTCACTATATATATATATATATATATATATATATATATATATATATATATATATATATATATATATATATATATATATATATATATATATATATATATAGGGAAGGGTTAATGTGAGATCAAACTTAACATTGTAAAAATAAGATCTAGTCTAAACAATCACCAAAAATATTTATAATTAACCATATTAGCAATAATACACAAAAAATAAAACATTAATACTAATTAACATTTTAGTAACTAATAACCAATTGATACATGAGTTTGGATTAGTGATACATAATTATAAATTTACATGTCAAATCAAAGTGTACCACCTTAACATGATACATATTACATGTCAAATCAAAGTGTATCACCTTCGTTTCGTCAATTTTAAAAACAAAATCATCGGAACTTTAACAATTTTAGTTGTAATTCATAAAAAAAAATTAATTTTATTTTATTGAGAGTATCACTTGTCAGATTTTAGTTGGATCTTATTTTTACAACTTTATTAAATTCCATTTTTAACTATATCATAATTTTCAGATTTTTTTTTTCTTAGCATGCATGTTTCTAGAAAGTCAAGGTGCATATATGTTTCTTTTAAATAATGTAAATTTACATGTGTTTTATTGTACAATAGTTTAAACATTAAATGAGTTTTACTTAAAAATGTAATTGCATACATGTTTCTACCGTATATTCTACAAACTTCTTAAATAAAAATTAAAAACATAAATTATAGTCGTAACCTTTAGATTTATTACAAACCAAGAACATAATATAATACACAAATTTTTATATCAAATGAAATACAAATCAAATGTATCATTTTGAATATACATATGCACGCCTTCTAAGAATATATATGCACAAAACATATGTAATTGAAGTTTCTCATCAGATTCTTTCGAACATGTGTGCATGTCTTCCAAGAACATACATGCACGCCTTCCAAGAACATACATGCACGCCTTCCAAGAACATATAGTACTTTCAGTTTCTATTGAACCTTAGACCTTGATAGATCTTTGAGCACTCGTGGATCATCAGTTATGTTTATGTAATCACAAACACACTAAAAGAAAATCTCTATAACTTATATTCTGAAGCGGAAAATAAACACAAGTATAAACAATGATTACTAAGAATACTTGATCCTCTATGGATCTTTTAATAATACTTAAATTGTTTCTAAAACGTGTTCATAATACATAATCGTGTGTTCCTTTTATAGATAAGGAACCCCTAAACCGTTTCACAAGAAACGTATCTTATATAAACTAAAAGAGATATGCATTATCACTTCCTAATTAAACTCATGCATATCCTAACTAAATAACAAAATACACGGAATATCTATATCCGTAGAAACAAACTATGCTGAAACTATTCTTCAGCAGATATATTGCTTTAGCAGGAACCAACTCTTCAGTAGGAACCATCAGCAGTAACTTCAGCAGAATTCCCAACAATCCTCCCCTAATCTTAATTTGACACGGTTAAGTTCAAGATTCTTGATAGATCTTTAAAGTTACAAACCAAGAGGATTGAATTCGAACATCATCAGCAAAGAATCTTCATCAGCAAGATCTCTATGATCAACAAATACTTGAAAACACCATTCTTTGCAGCAACAAATGACCAAATGTACATCAAAACATTTGAGTTTCATACTATTCTCATCACATCCTGGTGGGTTAACTCCTGTGAGAGGTGAATCATTGAAAATAATGGATTTGATGTCTCTTTACCAATAGCCATCACTACTGGAGTAGCCAAATATTTAAGTTCGAAAACTATGGTACACTGATGACCATATGATTTTTATCAAATCATCACTTATAAACAGATTTGAGATGTCTTTACCTGTAGCCGTTTGCTCAGGACTAGTTAATTATTTAGTTGAATAAATCACCTTGGTAAATTGAACACCAAATATGGTTTTCCACTGCCTTTACCACAAGCCATACACTTGTGGGCTAGTTAATTATTGGGAATCCATAAGGAAAAATCCATGGTCAATTGACAACCATCCAACTCTCAGTGGTTAAGCATGAGTGAGTTGAGTACCCAATAGTTTTTAGCAAACTATTACAGCTATCAACAGATTTGACTTGTCTTTACCAAAGCTGTACCTTTTGGACTAGCCAACTTTTTGATGGAATAGTCAACATCAGGTAAGTTGATAACCAGATAAGGTGTGGTAATAACCAACACCAGAACCTGCATACAACATACACAATACTATACAAATCTGTTAGGTTTTTTTTCTTTTTTTTTCTTTATTATTATTATTATTATTATTATTATTATTATTATTATTATTATTATTATTATTATTATTATTATTATTATTTTTTTCATTACACTAAGAATAATGAAAATAATCAAATATACAACAAAATACCATCAAGTAGCTCTGCGCACCCTGATCCTGATTTTGAACAAACGAATCAAAGATTCAGCAAACAGTTTAGCATTCCCAACTGGATCAGGAGGAATTTCCAACTTATGTTGAAGCATTTTCTCCATGAGAGGCACAGACAGAGGATAATTCTTCTCAATGAACATTATTACCCTGATTCCAGATGTAGTCTCCAAGACATGAACATAAAGAAGAGGATAAAATTTCCAACTTTGTATTTTCCACCTCTGATTGTTCTTCCACACTCCATACCCAGAACCAGTAGGTGAAGTAGAATCCATAAGCACTTGAAGATCTCCCAATAGAAACAATCCTGCACCTTCAGGAGTATGAGTAGCATAATACTTGGAAACCAAGTCATGGTGAGTGACTAAGTCCTGATGATCCACAAGATGCAAAATTTCTTGTAGAAATGTGAAAGACAGAGATGTTTTATCAAGCCTATAAATAGTATTGATCTGTCCATTACTAGACAGCTCCCATCGAACCAAAACATCCCTAAAACCCTCTGGCCAATCATCAGGAGATCCTTCTTTGATAAAAGAAGAATCAGCAGCATTCACATCTACCACCCTATGCACTTGAGGAGGGTGTGAGACCTTCATTCTAGCCATTCTTTTGGCTCTTCTACCAGGAATATATATATATATATATATATATATATATATATATATATATATATATATATATATATATATATATATATATATATATATATATATATATATATATATAGCAGCATGTGGAGAAGAAGGTTCTTCAGTAGGTACATCCTCAGCAGATACATCTTCGGCAGCATGTGTTTCCACTTATGGAAGATCTAATGGAACATCGGTAGAAACCTAAGTAGAAGATTGATCAAGTACAATAGATTCAGCTTGTGCATCCATCTCCATTCTAACTTGTTTAGCTCTAGCAGCTGCAAGCTCTACTTCTGTCACTTTGATCTCATGAAATCTTGCCATTTCAGCTTGTTGATCATCATACAACCTCTTTGCAGCCTCTTCACCCAATCTCTCCTCCTCCATTTGTCTTCTTGTTCTCTTTTTAGAAGGAAGATCTTCTGCTACAACTTTTGCTTTTCCTTTGTCAATAACAGATGGAGCAACAACAGGTTTTGTATCAGCAGAAGTAGATACACTAGGTAAAGGTAGATGAGCAATAGCAGGAACACCCATATTAATATTGGAATCAGGATCAGCAGAATGAGATACAGATGTAGCAGGCACATCAGCAGAATCAACTTCATCCATCTTTAGTCTCTTTGAATGTGGTTCTGCATCAGTAGTAAGTAGAGTAGGAACAAGCTTCGGAGTAGCAGGCACATCTGCAGCTTTCTTTCTCTTTTTCATAATCTCAACTATTCCAGGAACAAAATCATCTTCACTGACTTTATTTCCAAGAATATCTCTATATGCATCCAATCTGCTTCATCAAAATTTGGAATTACAACATCCAATTCTCTTTGTCTTGCTAGAGGCAGAGTAGAAATATACTTGTTTGTAGCAGATTGGAACTCTGAGTCATAGTTAGCTTGTTGTTCCTATGCCAATTCTGTACTTTTCTTATGATCTTCCCATTCTTTCAAAAGTATTTCTTGCTCATGTCTTTCTTCTTCTGAAATAAGAGCATCATCACTCACTCTAGTAATGTCAGCAAAATCATCATGAGGAATGACTAACTCCTGCATAGGATCAGCAGGTAAATCTTGAACATCTAAATTAATTAGAGTATCAGCAGATCCTGTAGGATGAGGAGTTGCAGTTGTGTCTTCATGAGAAACTTGTTCAGGAATATATGGATCAATGCTAGGTGAATCTATATACTCTTTACTAGCCACAAAGAATGAATCCACTGATGTGTGAACCCCATCAGTAGCCTTCTCAGCAGCAACATCAATTATTGGTTCAGTACCCTGAAGAGTATCACCAGCATCTGTCATTGGAATCTCAGCAACATTGGATACCTTAGAAGATTTAGTAGACTTCTTTGCCAAATACTGTCTTCTATTCCTTTTGCTGAACTGAATGGGCTTCTTTAGTCTTGAAGATTCAACAACTCTGGGAGAAGAAGCATGAGTCTGTTGAGCAACTTCAGCCAAGATCTCAAGTGAATCCAAATTCATGTCCTTATGAACTTCATCAGCATCAATCACAACCTTTCTTTTATTGTGCTGACCAAGTTGAGTTTCTAACTCCTGAACCCTCCTTTTCAACAACTCAATCTCACTACCAAGTGAGGATTTGGTATCTGCAAGCTCCTTTTGAAGATCATCAGTCTTTTTAACATACCTACTGAGCAAATCATATACAAAGGTAAGAGTAATAGGGTTCTCAGCTCCACCAACAGATTGCTCAGTGGTAATGGGAGCTTCATTGAACCTATAAGGAGAAACAGACATATGTACAATAGTGGGAGAGCCTTTATCAATTGGCTCGCTTACAGGACTAGGTGTGGGTAGTCTAGTAATCTCATGTTCAAGAGGTGTAGGTACTTGGGTACCAAGAGACTGAATTGTCTCCTCAACCCCAGGAACAAGCTCATCAGGAGCAACATGAGAAGGTGACCAAAAAGGACTAGGTGACAAAGGTAAAGGGGAAGGTGGAGGCAGGTCAGAAGAAACATGTAATGCTTCAGCAGTTGTAGATGGCTCTCCATCATTTACCACTGATGGATTACCATCAGCAGCAACACCAGAAGATGATGGATTACCATCATCAGCAGCATTTTGAGAGGGTATATCACCAGTAGCATCACCCTCACCTGCATCATCATTACCATGTGGCAACATAGCAACTAACAGAGGGTGATGTACCCCATCATAGTTTGTTTTCATAGAAGCAAATAATTTAGAACTAAGATCCTTAATGGGGATATGGACTCTGTCTTGTGTAGTTATGTCTAAAATTATTTGAAGAAACATAGGGTACATTAAAACTTATGCTTTTTCTTCTCAATGTTTTCTAGCATATTATCAAAAATAAACTTAGAAAAATTATAAGTTAAACCCTTGGAAAGACATACAATACCACAACCCAATTGGGGAGAGAATAGATCCCATCCAACAGACTTGTTGCTGATACATTGGAGCAGTGTGTGCACCAGAAACCTCCACTTGGGACAAAACTGATTCTTAAGCCACTTAGTTGTGTCAGTGCTTTGATAACCAGCTTCCCTCAACCCAGCAAGTATCACTTCAGTGTTGGAGTAAAAAACACCATTCTCATCATCCAAACAAAGCTTTGTCCTTATCAATGATTCAGTCAACACATACTCATTTCCATCAATATTAGCTACAATCTCTGTGTCAGACCTTTTTGTAGCAGATGCCCAAAATTGTTTCACCAACGATTCTTATATCACATTTGGAGAATGTGTGAGAGCATAATGAATCTTGGAACGTTGCAAAAACTCCACCATAGGAACATACAGTTCTTGATCTTTTGTCTTACTCAGAAAAGCAACCTTGTTATGATTTTGCTTGAATTGAAGTGTTGCCATTTGAAGGATTTGTGAGAAACAGTTATGAGTTATGCAAATGGATGATGGGTTTAAATCGATTGATGAGGGAATAAGTTAGTTTTGGGCGAAGATATGCGAAATAAGTTATAAACGGAAGTTACCCAATCATGGTCAAGAATATCGGAACAAATCGTTGACCATATCTGACGTGTAAAGCGGCTCCATCCAATTTCAAAATTAACCTTTCAGCAGAAACTATGGTCAATCTGCTAATGAAAAGTCAATCAGTAGAATCCACTCAAGAGTAAAAATATCTTCAGTAAATATCTTGAGTTTTACTGTGTCACTCAACTCGCATTAATTACCATCAAACCTTGACTTCGCCTATACAATAATCCCCAAATCACACTTTACATATATCAATTGCCCCCAATTATCATCAAAACCCTAATTTCTCAATAAAATCCCAATTATCCACCAAAATCATGTCATCCAAACCAGAAATAATAGATCTAACCTCCTCCACCTCTTCATCATCATCAAGTGATGGTTGGAGCAATTACTTTCCCGCCAGTGCCCAATCAAGGAAGAATGAAGATGTGAAATCCCCAAGTCCCTCACCATTAGAGGATCCTGCAAACATTCCTTCGGATTTGGATGATTCAGACGTTGAGAGAGAGAACTAGAGAGAAGGTGGAATGCTTTGGAGAGAGTTGAACCAAGCCATGCCCCCATTCCTACTGAAAGACAGTATGTCTCTCCTTTTGTCTTTACCTCTGATGAAGAATCTTCAGAGGAGGAAGATGAAGATCCATCATTCATTCCCCCTTCTACACCAGAGAGATCCCATCCAAGTCCAAGGAAGCCTAATCCATCTCTTCCAACATCATGGGATGTGGTGTTAGGTCTTCCTGCTCAAGGATCTGGTGCTTCATACCATGGACGCAAGGGAAAGGGCAAGAAGGCAGAGGTGATGGGTAAGGGAAAAAGGAAGGTGGAGTAAAAGGAGATGTGATGTTGCCAGGGACCAAAGATATATAACTAGATTCTTGAGCATCTTCGTCGTCATCATCATCATTCCCTCCTTTCCATTTTCACCTTCAGCTTCTTCATCGTACTGGTCATGCATATCTACCAGCCTTTTGTAATAGATGATAGGAGCTAGTATAAGTTTGGTAGACATAGTATAGGAATGGTCTTGTATTCCACTTTGAAGTTGATTGTAAGCTGTAAATTGTTTCTTGAATGAATGAAAAGCTTTTCTCAATTATCAGCACTTTGAGTCTTACTTAAGTAGAAACACTCAGCATCTATTGTATTACTCTTCAGCAGAAACAAGCTTTAAGCTTACATGACCACTTTCCCATTGTAACAGTCTTAGTGAATTTTGTAACACCCCCAAAATCATCACGTCAGCGGAAGAATTGAAATGTCAGCGGAAGACTTAAAATGTCAGCGGAAGACTTTTTGGGTGTTACTTCGAGGATCTTTTTCACAATCATAGAAAACGACACAAAAGTGACTCTTTAAAGTTTAATTCATTCAAAATACCAAATATTCGAGACATCAAGATGTTTCATATTTTAAACAACAAGTTTATTTGAAATATGTCAAAATGTTTGTTTAAGCCCATGCCGGGTTACAAGCCCACTCCGTGCCTTCAAGTTCCTTCTTGTTTAGTTACCTGAGATAAAGACATGCTAAAAGTATCAACACAAAGGTTGGTGAGTTCATAGAGTTTATAGTTTTGAATATCGATTTCCAAAATCAAAGAGTTTGTAAGTCCAAAGTAGTTATAATAACAGTTGATTATCAAATTTAAGTGTGAGTAAATCCATAATGTTCATAGCTTAAATCGTTGACTTATCAAAATCAGAATATGAGTGATTTCCTTATTAATTCAAAAATAGTCCGTTGGTTTGCCCTTCACCGGGTCAACACCAAAATAGTAGTTTGTTTGACCTAACCGGGTCAATACCAAAATAGTTTGTTCGTTTGCCAATTAATAGTTTTCCTGCTATATAGTGAGCACAATCTCATAGTTTAATAAAACAGTGGGCTACAACATTGTACACCCCAAACATCAGTCGTTGTAATACTGTATCATGACTACAGTACTACCGTTCTATTGCTCTAAGCTCATGACACTCAGCGATTAACAGGCATCAAAATTATCCATAATCATGATGTAAAACAGTGGCCCTCAGGATAGGTGTTTACCAGTAACCTATGAAATCAAATAGCGTGCATTTGGTGGCTTTCCTCTAGCGACCAAATGGGGATTGTCAATCCCTAATAGATCTATTCACAACTACTTACGCTCACCCTTTGGGTGATTAAGGTGCATGAACGAGGGACTTTTGATAATCGGTACTTAGGCAATAGAGATCAAATATAGCATACCATCGAAAAATCACTTGTAATCATGTCTATAGCAGGTATTTCCTTATGAGATATAAAAATGTGTAAACTAGTAAAGTTTATATGAAATACGATCATGTATTTAGTTAATGAATACTTGTAAAAGTAAAAACAGTAGTTAAGCATGTATCTCCCCCGAAAACATTTATAAACAATTGTAAAAAAAGTAAGAGTAGGGGCTATGACTCACCTTAGTAGTACAATAGTAGTGGTAGTAACATAATCTCAACGATGCAAGGCAACGGCTTCACACACAACCTAAAAGATATTGTATGTTTTAGTTGATAGTTTAAATCTAGTTTTATCGCGAATATTAGTCATTCAGTTGTGATTAAAACTCGTGTTCATTTAAATGCTTGAAGTTCAAGAACAAAGTTATATATACATATAACTTGTGAGTGTAATGATCGATGATCGATGTGCGATGGAAAATCATCAAGAATAAGTCAAAGTGTGTAGACGATGTTTTATGATGTTAGTTTTAAAAGAAAAGAAATAAACGTATCGTTATATATATATATCGTAAAAAAAATTAATTATAGTTATGCGAATATTTATATCGTATATATATAAGTTAAATTTATAAAAGTTTTATACTAAATTTGTGTATTTATATATCAAATATTAATATTATTTTTATAAAATAATATTACAGAAAATCCCTTCAAGTTTTACAAATGTTACCTTTTTAACCCTAACGACATAAATTTTACACCGTTAGTCCAAAGTTAACGATTGTTCCATTTTAAGTCCAATTACTATCACCATTTACATTTTTCAACTCCAAGTTTTAATATTAACAGTTTGTAACCTAGAAATTTAGATTTGACAGTTTCTACCCTAAGTTTCCAAAATTTATGCTTTTAGTCCCTCGGTTAATAAAATTTGCAAAGTTAGTCCAAAAGTTACCAAATTCAAAACTTAACATTTTTACTTCTTAAATAAGCTCAGGACAACTTATTTAACTTATCAAAATAGCTTATTAGCTTAAAATCTCTTATTTCACCAAATGGGCCTTAACGAGACACTTTTAAGGCCCGTTAACATTTTTAGATCCGTTGGGCTTACGAAAGGTTTGGACCTGGCTTTGGGCTCATTTTAATGTTCTAAAAATGTTACTTAAGAGTTTATACGACCAGCTTATCAAATAAGCTTAAAATAAGCTTAACGGGCTTATTAGCCCATTTGTTAATTTATTAAGTTTTATAGAAAACAAATTTCGTCCAATCAAAATGGGTCAAGCAAACAGCTTATACGAGCTTATGAGGTCAAATAAAATATGTTTCCTAATTGTTTACCAAGTGGTTAACGAGGTTAAGCTTTAAAAACAGTATGTCAAGTGTTGAATTTATAAATGGCGAGACCAAAGCTTATGACCAAAATCTATATCAAAATAGTTTCCAGACTTAGAAATATTTCTAAGTGTTTTATTAAAATTCGAATGGGTCAAGTTATCTTGTAAGCGTGTCTAGTTCAATGAGTAAACGTTTATATTAATTACAAAAAATTGTACCACTTAATTGTTTGTAATACGAGTATGTAGTATGTGTGAAAATATATATGTGTCGTTAATATATTTTACAAGAAAATCTATCAAAGCTTAAGTGATAATTTAGTTTGCAAATATATCAACGTTACCCAAAAATTACTAAGTGTTGAACATATAACCAAAGTGTCCATTAAAACTTCTAAACGTGTTACGTTCGTTAAGAAAACGTGAGTATTAGCTTTAAAACTTTATTTCATTCGATTCTCAGTATATTCAACATCACATATGTCGAGTAAAATATATATGTTACTTTTATATATTACGAATTAACGAGGCAAAGTGTTCGTGTAAAAATGAATATAATGAAATGAAAAGTAGGAAAAGATTTTGAGTATTCTAACCTCACCTCAAAAGGGTGGGGTAAAATTGGACGTAGAGGTCGAGCTGGGGCCAGAGGGCTGTGTAACTTGCTTCACAACACACCAAGGATGCAAGACGAACCAAACTTGAACCTTGAACTTGTTTCTATCCTTCGTACGCTAGGCAAGAAGTTTGTCCCAAATCGACACTTAAACTTCACACAATTAATTATTTGGTGCGTATGAGCTTGTGATACCAACTGAGGATGCGTGGGCAAGTTATAAAGAGCTCATGGAATGTTAGGATAAGTGAGAAATGCCAAGGAAGTGGTGTGTTGTCTCGTTTCTAATGTGTGGCACCGCAAATTCAACCAATCGAAAGAAAACACAAAGAGAATGTGTATGTAGGATTTACTGTTTGTTTTCTGACATTTACTATGCATTCTTGTCAGGTTAGAAGTCATTGGAGGGCTTGGGTGGTTGCTAGTATTATTGTGACACGTTTTTGGATTTGTTGTTCACACGGTTTGGGCAGTTTACTTTGGACAGATTTGAGGTAGTGAACAAGTGAGGTAGATAACGATATTTGTCATTCCTGATACTATGCCAGGTCTTCAATCGAATGGTGAAATAAAATCAGTAGGTTGTGTGTCGAAATCAAGAAATAATGAGGGTGTTTTGTGGCTGGTCGCGACTGGGAAACAAAAGAAAGAAACAAAATATCAAGGGTGCGCTTGGGCTTTGGCCTGGTGGGCATCGTAGATTGGTTCAGGCCCAGCAGAAAAGAAAAATAATTAAGGGTCCGTTTAGTGGTAATTGGGGTTTAAGTGGCCCATAGGGTGTTGTTTGTGTTTGAGTAAACTGTCATTTGCATGGTTTGCTTCCTTTATTTTCTTTCGATGGACAATAGCAAAGAAAAGGGGTTGATATTGTGTTTTGTTTGAGTGTGAATTGCATGTATCCTTTATATGTGAGTTTTGGTGCATGACAAGTGGTGAGAATGGCAGGGAAAAGGCAAGCCTTGGAGTATGAAAGAGAGCTTGTCATAAGGTGTGTAAGAGTGTGTGTAAGTAACATGGTTTCCTTAGGCTTTACTTGGGGTAGTAACGAGTGAGGGAGGGTGAAGGTGTGAGTTATAGGTTATATTTGAGGGAGGTTTACTTGGGTCGGGTTTGTATTCCACAAATAACAGCCACGAATTACATTTTTGGTTCAAAATCTCGCGAGTCTAGACATAAAACATTATTTCGGACAACTTTCGTGCTTTACACTTTTCCTGGTTCGGACCACAAGAGCCTTAAAATTAGGACTTAAATTCATTACAGAAAGTTGGTGGTTTATTAGAATTTATACGAAGTGTTATTACTATTTGTGTTAATTTGAGATTGTGTAAGGTGCCTTAACTTGATCAATATTCTAGTATAGTAATTATATTTAAAAGTTGATAACAATTGTCTTTCATGGTTCTTAGAAGCATGGAAACTAGAGTTGTTAAATAAAAGGGATATGTCGTGTATAAAAGTTATAATCAACTGAGCTAAAGCAAACATGCACTTGTGATTTATAAATATAATAGTTAGAGGTGTGCTTGTTCAAAGTATCGTGTCGAGGTCCAAAAATATTAGTGAGCAATCTCGGGAATTTTCGTAGGCTCCGGAAATATATAAATATTGTACGGTAAATATACGAAGCGTATATTTATAAAATATAATTGTTTTAAATTTATATTTTATTCGCGATATTTATAGATTATCGAGGTTGTGTGTAAGCATCGTTCCTAGGTAAATGGTCAATCATAAATGTTGTAGTGGTTCACATAATAAGTCATGCATACAAAAAAATTTGTTCTCCGTAAAAATGGTATTTAATTCACGTAATATCCTTTTATTAAAATATTGATATTTACTAATCGTATGGGAAAATTACGGGAGGTTACATTACCTACCTCTTACAGGGAATTCCGTCCCGGAATTCTAGTCTAAGATATTTGCCATGGATGTCTAGGGAAAAGATGTGGGTACTTGGTTCGAATCTGATCTTCGTGTTCCTTAGAAATCCTATATCTCAAGTATAACTTACTTACACCTCAGAGACAATTGTTCCCTATATTGCATGATTCTTCCTAAATTAGACATAGGTGATCAGGCTATGTATAATTTACGAGTAATGATGCAATGCTTGGACCAATCGACCCGTATGATGTCCGGTCTAGTTGTTGGTTCGTAGAGTTTATAAGTCAAACGGTTGATTTTCTAAATCAAAGTATGAGTGATTTCTCTAACTTAGTCAATACTAAAATAGTTCGTCGGTTTGGTGTTTAAATGGATTTTTGGCCATGCCACAAATGAAATGATAGCTAGAGTAGAAGGAGTGGATAATATGGAATTTAGGAAGAACTGGATAGTACAATAGATGAGGAAATATCACAGCGAGTTGCTCATTGAACAGAAAGTAGACCTAAGTCGTGAGAAAGACGAACACTTAAAGGTGACATCGCTTAGTATAACCAAGTGCTTAAGGAAATTCGGACAGTTAAATTCTATACTTCATCAGTCTGTTGCGTTGTTGTTGTTGCGGTGATTGCTGGTGTTGCTATGATGGTTGTTGTCGTGGTGATGGGTGATTCTTTTATTATCGAGTTTCCTCTTGAGCTCCTTGCATTTGACCTCTTGGTCCAATAGCCTCTGAGCAAGTTTCATTGTTGCTTCCAGGGTTGGCGGGTTTGATGAGGGGACATCTCCTTCAATGCTCCTAGGGAGTCCTTCGACGTACTTCTCCAAGGTTTTCTCAAAGTCAGGCACCATCGATGGGCATAGTATCTTAAGTTCCTAAAACCTTCGGTTGTAAGTTCTCAGATTGATTCCCTTTACTACCAATACATAGAACTCATCATCAAGCTTCCTCAATTCCGAACGAGGACAATACTTTTTCAATGTCTTGGTCTTGAATTCAGTCCATGAGAGTTGATATGCTGTCGTTGCTCCTAGAGTCTGAATAATAGCATTCCACCAAGATAGGGCATCTTGTATTAGGGTTCCCGTTGCGAAGCTAACTTTGTTGTTTTCTAAGCATCTACTTCTTTGGAAGACCGTTTCACATCACTCAAACCATTGGGCTAATTCGGATATCCCTTCGGTACCTTTGAAGTATGTGGGTTGGCATGTTATAAAGTCCTTATAGGTGTAGTAACGAGGTGCGGGTGTCGCGTTTCCAGCCATTTGTGTGCCAGTATCTCTTTGGCCGGCTTGTTCGGTTAAGACGGCATTGACACCATCAGCAATTGCTTGCTGTATCGTTACTGGGGTCATAACTTCGGGGTTTGTTGGCGTAGTGGTTGTGGTTGTTCTTCTAGTTCTAGCCATGTTGCTATCATCAACGGAAGAAAGACATATGGTTTTAGAATTTCATAATGACCAAGTTAAGTTAGAATACTTCTTATACAACCAAGAATAGGTTATAATCATAACAACTTAGTCAATGAGAAATTTAAGTTAAGATGTGTCACATCATGTCGGAAGGACAAACATAAACCGATGTCATTACAACATTTATTAATACTTGTTTGAATGTTTACAAAACATCATATGACAAGATTCCTTATTAATAGAACATTGGTTTGTTAAGCTGACAAGTCTCAGATTCATGGTTTTCCTAAGGTTTTGTCCATACGGTTTTGAAGTTCTTGAATGGCAGTGGTCATAGTTTCGATGGTTTGATCTCTTGCTCTTTCCCTTTCAAGGGATTCTTGTAAGGCTTGCTTAGGATACACATTCTCCATGTCAATCCTCTCAATTTCATGGTCCAGGGCTCCCATCATTATTTCTGTCGAAGTGTTGGCTCCACACTATGCTCCTATTAACTCCATTGATTCCTAAAATTGAGTATCCATCTGTTCAAATACAACCTTCATAGCTAACTGGCCAATTACGAAGTTCTCAATCTTATCTGACGTGTTCACGAAGAAAGTCGTTGAGGGTGTTGGTAATAGTATTGATTCGATTCTCATGTCGGCAAGTCTATCTGCCAACAAGGGTATAGTGTGATGAAGGGGTGAATAAATAGTTATTCCTAATGATCTAATATTGAGTGGTTTTAATTGTTCTTTCTAGCTTAACGTATCTGCTACTACATTAGCTTTTCTTGGGTGATAACGTATCTCACAGTCATAATTGTTGAGTAATTCTAACTAGTGGCGTCGTCTTGACTTGAGAAACAATTTCATGCTGAATGAAGATTGTTATTCTATTGTGTTTGGAAAATAATTATTGTTCACATTCTATTGTTTCGTGACGATCTGTGGGGTAACTTACCCATTTAGACAAAGATTTTGTCTGCAACAGATATTTAACAATGAGGGTTTCGGATAAAAGTGATAGATGTAGAGAAGGTTGCTGAACTTCAGCTTTTGTTCTGTTGGAAGGTCTAAAGTCTTTCAGTTTATTTATGTTTCTTGACAAGTTGTCAAAAGAAGGTTTCGATACTAAGAGGACTATTTGGGGTTTTTCTACGCAAATAACTCCTATGTGGATGTAAGGTTGAACCGCGGAAGGAACCTCTTTCGGTTCTTAAAGCAAGTATGCTTTTCAAGCTTTTCCTTTACTCTTACTATAGCAGGCACACGCAAAACTCTCTATTTGGCTTTTTACTGGAATCAATAGGTCTATACATAAGGTAGTGTTTTCACGACTTACTAAACGGGGGATCAAAATCTTTGCGCAGTAGCGGAGGGCGAAGCGAATGTAGGGGACACAGCCTATTCAGGGAAGGAGGATGGATTGGACTTGTTCCTATTCATGGTATGGGTAAAAGCAGCCCTAATGACTTTGAGTGAAGATATGCTTATATGGCACGAAATGCCGATCAAATTCGTCGAACAAGGGATGTGCATTCAAAAATGCCTATAGTTCTGCTCCAGTAAGAAGTTCATGGATCTATTGGTAGAAGCTAGTAGGTGGTGATGGTGATAGCAAAGGTGGTGTAAGTGGTGGTGGCACAACTGATTCCGGTGGTGGTATAACAAGAGCTGGTTGTGATATAAGAAGAATTTGCTTCATACGGCTGAAGTTTTCGAATTTTCCTATTTCGGTGAATTGGATCAGGTGATGTTGAAGGGGAAGCCTATAAATCCGATGACAAGACAATAGGGTGGGAATATGAAGACATGGTATTTGTAATAATCCCGATTAGTAAATATGAGTCATTAGCATAATTATAACATGTTAACATATATAAGAAATCATGTAAAAGTAACGTCTTTACCAGATGTTGGAAACGCGTAGGCACGGAGGGCATAAGGTGGTATTTTGTAAAAGTGGTCCGTTTTAAAAGTGTAGTTATAGTCCAATGTTCAAAACACTTGGTTCTCTATAACTGTAGCTCTGATGCCAATCTGTAACACCCCCAAAATAATCACGTCAGCGGAAGACTTGAAATGTCAGCGGAAGACTTAAAATGTCAGCGGAAGACTTTTTGGGTGTTACTTCGAGGATCTTTATCACAATCATAGAAAACGACACAAAAGTGACGCTTTAAAGTTTAATTCATTCAAAATACCAAATATTCGAGACATCAAGATGTTTCATATTTTAAACAACAAGTTTATTTGAAATATGTCAAAATGTTTATTTAAGCCCATGCCGAGTTACAAGCCCACTCCGTGCCTTCAAGTTCCTTCTTGTTTAGTTACCTGAGATAAACACATGCTAAAAGTGTTAACACAAAGGTTGGTGAGTTCATAGAGTTTATAGTTTCGAATATCGATTTCCAAAATCAAAGAGTTTGTGAGACCAAAGTAGTTATAATAACAGTTGATTATCAAATTTAAGTGTGAGTAAATCCATAATGTTCATAGCTTAAATCGTTGACTCATCAAAATCAGAAAATGAGTGATTTCCTTATTAATTCAAAAATAGTCCGTTGGTTTGCCCTTCACCAGGTCAACACCAAAATAGTAGTTTGTTTGACCTAATCGGGTCAATACCAAAATAGTTTGTTCGTTTGCCAATTAATAGTTTTCCTGCTATATAGTGAGCACAATCTCATAGTTTAATAAAACAGTGGGCTACAGCATTGTACACCCCAAACATCAGTCGTTGTAATACTGTATCATGACTACAGTACTACCGTTCTATTGCTCTAAGCTCATGACACTCAGCGATTAACAGGCATCAAAATTATCCAGAATAATTATGTAAAACAGTGGCCCGCATGATAGGTGTTTACCAGTAACCTATGAAATCAAATAGCGTGCATTTGGTGGCTTTCCTCTAGCGACCAAATGGGGATTGTCAATCCCTAATAGATCTATTCACAACTACTTACGCTCACCCTTTGAGTGATTAAGGTGCCTGAACGAGGGACTTTTGGTAATCGGTACTTAGGCAATAGAGATCAAATATAGCATACCATCGAAAAATCACTTGTAATCATGTCTATAGCAGGTATTTCCTTATGAGATATGAAAATGTGTAAACCAGTAAAGTTTATATGAAATACAGTCATGTATTTAGTTAATGAATACTTGTAAAAGTAAAAACAGTAGTTAAGCATTTATCTCCCCCAAAAACATTTATAAACCATTGTAAAACAAGTAAGAGTAGGGGCTATGACTCACCTTAGTAGTACAGTAGTAGTGGTAGTAACATAATCTCAATGATGCAAGGCAACGGCTTCACACACAACCTAAAAGATATTGTATGTTTTAGTTGATAGTTTAAATCTAGTTTTATCGCGAATATTAGTCATTCAGTTGTGATTAAAACTCGTGTTCGTTTAAATGCTTGAAGTTCAAGAACAAAGTTATATATACATATAACTTGTGAGTGTAATGATCGATGATCGATGTGCGATGGAAAATGATCAAGAATAAGTCAAAGTGTGTAGACGATGTTTTATGATGTTAGGTTTAAAAGAAAAGAAATAAACGTATCGTTATATATATATCGTAAAAAAAAATTATAGTTATGCGAATATTTATATCGTATATATATATAAGTTAAATTTATAAAAGTTTTATACTAAATTTGTGTATTTATATATCAAATATTAATATTATTTTTATAAAATAATATTACAGAAAATCCCTTCAAGTTTTACAAATGTTACCTTTTTAACCCTAACGACATAAATTTTACACCGTTAGTCCAAAGTTAACGATTGTTCCATTTTAAGTCCAATTACTATCACCATTTACATTTTTTAACTCCAAGTTTTAATATTAACAGTTTGTAACCTAAAAATTTAGATTTGACAGTTTTTACCCTAAGTTTCCAAAATTTACGCTTTTAGTCCCTCGGTTAATAAAATTTGCAAAGTTAGTCCAAAAGTTACCAAATTTAAAACTTAACATTTTTTCTTCTTAAATAAGCTCAGGACAACTTATTTAACTTATCAAAACAGCTTATTAGCTTAAAATCTCTTATTTCACCAAATGGGCCTTAACGAGACACTTTTAAGGCC
Organism: Artemisia argyi; assembly: GCA_030686995.1. Lineage (NCBI taxonomy): Eukaryota > Viridiplantae > Streptophyta > Magnoliopsida > Asterales > Asteraceae > Artemisia > Artemisia argyi. The sequence goes on from CM060678.1 coordinate 108,196,696, forward strand.
CGTTAACATTTTTAGATCCGTTGGGCTTACGAAAGGTTTAGACCTGGCTTTGGGCTCATTTTAATGTTCTAAAAATGTTACTTAAGAGTTTATACGACCAGCTTATCAAATAAGCTTAAAATAAGCTTAACGGGCTTATTAGCCCATTTGTTAATTTATTAAGTTTTATAGAAAACAGATTTCGTCCAATCAAAATGGGCCAAGCAAACAGCTTATACGAGCTTATGAGGTCAAATAAAATATGTTTCCTAATTGTTTACCAAGTGGTTAACGAGGTTAAGATTTAAAAACAGTATGTCAAGTGTCGAATTTATAAATGGCGAGACCAAAGCTTATGACCAAAATCTATATCAAAATAGTTTCCAGACTTTGAAATATTTCTAAGTGTTTTATTAAAATTCGAATGGGTCAAGTTATCTTGTAAGCGTGTCTAGTTTAATGTGTAAACGTTTATATTAATTACGAAAAATTGTACCACTTAATTGTTGGTAATACGAGTATGTAGTATGTGTGAAAATATATATGTGTCGTTAATATATTTTACAAGAAAATCTATTAAAGCTTAAGTGATAATTCAGTTTGCAAATATATCAACGTTACCCAAAAATTACTAATGTTGAACATATAACCAAAGTGTCCATTACAACTTCTAAACGTGTTACGTTCGCTAAGAAAACGTGAGTATTAGCTTTAAAACTTTATTTCATTCGATTCTCAGTATATTCAATATCACATATGTCGAGTAAAATATATATGTTACTTTTATGTATTACGAATTAACGAGGCAAAGTGTTCGTGTAAAAATCAATATAATGAAATGAAAAGTAGGAAAAGATTTTAAGTATTCTCACCTCACCTCAAAAGGGTGGGGTAAAATTGGACGTAGAGGTCGAGCTGGGGTAAGAGGGCTGTGTAACTTGGTTCACGACACACCAAGGATGCAAGACGAACCAAATTTGAACCTTGAACTTGTTTCTATCCTTCGTACGCTAGGCAAGAAGTTTGTCCCAAATTGACACTTAAACTTCACACAATTAATTATTTGGTGCGTATGAGCTTGTGATACCAACTGAGGATGTGTGGGCAAGTTATAAAGAGCTCATGGAATGTTAGGATAAGTGAGAAATGCCAAGGAAGTGGTGTGTTGTCTCGTTTCTAATGTGTGGCACCGCAAATTCAACCAATCGAAAGAAAACACAAAGAGAATGTGTAAGTAGGATTTACTATTTGTTTTCTGACATTTACTATGCATTCTTGTCAGGTTAGAAGTCATTGGAGGGCTTGGGTGGTTGCTAGTATTATTGTGACACATTTTTGGAATTGTTGTTCATACGATTTGGGCAGTTTACTTTGGACAGATTTGAGGTAGTGAACAAGTGAGGTAGATAACGATATTTGTCATTCCTGATACTATGCCAGGTCTTCAATCGAATGGTGAAATAAAATTAGTAGGTTGTGTGTCGAAATCGAGAAATAATGAGGGTGTTTTGTAGCTGGTCGCGACTGGGAAACAAAAGAAAGAAACAAAATATCAAGGGTGCGCTTGGGCTTTGGTCTGGTGGGCTTCGTAGATTGGTTCAGGCCCAGCAGAAAAGAAAAATAATTAAGGGTCCGTTTAGTGGTAACTGGGGTTTAAGTGGCCCATAGGGTGTTGTTTGTGTTTGAGTAAACTGTCATTTGCATGGTTTGCTTCCTTTATTTTCTTTCAATGGACAATAGCAAAGAAAAGGGGTTGATATTGTGTTTTGTTTGAGTGTGAATTGCATGTATCCTTTATATATGAGTTTTGGTGCATGACAAGTGGTGAGGATGGCAGGGAAAAGGCAAGACTTGGAGTGTGAAAGAGAGCTTGTCATAAGGTGTGTAAGAGTGTGTGTAGGTAACATGGTTTCCATAGGCTTTACTTGGGGTAGTAACGAGTGAGGGAGGGTGAAGGTGTGAGTTATTGGTTATATTTGAGGGAGGTTTACTTGGGTCAGGTTTGTATTCCACAGATAACAGCCACTAATTACATTTTTGGTTCAAAATCTCGCGAGTCAAGACATAAAACATTATTTCGGACAACTTTCGTTTTTTACACTTTTCCTGGTTCGGACCAGAAGAGCCTTAAAATTAGGATTTAAATTCGTTACAGAAAGTTGGTGGTTTATTAGAATTTATATGAAGTGTTATTACTATTTGTGTTAATTTGAGATTGTGTAAGGTGCCTTAACTTGATCAATATTCTAGTATAGTAATTATATTTAAAAGTTGATAACAATTGTCTTTCATGGTTCTTAGAAGCATGGAAACTAGAGTTGTTAAATAAAAGGGATATGTCGTGTGTAAAAGTTATAATCAACTGAGCTAAAGCAAACATGCACTTGTGATTTATAAATATAATAGTTAGAGGTGTGCTTGTTCAAAGTATCGTGTCGAGGTCCAAAAATATTAGTGAGCAATCTCGGGAATTTTCGTAGGCTCCGAAAGTATATAAATATTGTACGGTAAATATACGAAGCGTATATTTATAAAATATAATCGTTTTAAATTTATGTATTATTCGCGATATTTATAGATTTATGAGGTTGTGTGTAAGCATCGTTCCTAGGTAAATGGTCAATCATAAATGTTGTAGTGGTTCACATAATAATTCATGCATAAAAAAAGAAAATTTGTTCTCCGTAAAAATGGTATTTAATTCACGTAATATCATTTTATTCAAATATTGATATTTACTAATCGTATGGGAAAATTACGGGAGGTTACAAATTTCTACATAAAATCAGCAACTACTGATGCGTAGGGATTGCACCAGGCTTTACCTCTCGAGGGATCTCGAGAAGCTTACAACCCCCACCAGGCAATGTACCTGATTGTTGTAGTATAGTATAGTGACAAGTACCGGGGGATTGATCGTTCAGCTAGGATTAGTGTCGCTAGGATTAGAAAACCTAATTACTAGTTCTAGAGATGAGGGATGATTCTTTTTGTATTTTTATATTTTTTAGAAAGCAAGTAAATATCTCGGGTTTGAAGGATTTGGGCGGAATTAGTTGCTAGTCAACTAACCCAATACTAAAGATGCAATTAAAATAAAATACTAAAAATGAAAATAAAACTAAATTAAACTAAGGTTGTGAACAATAAGTGGAGAAATGTGTTTACTTAGATTTCACTACTCCCTAGATATCTTTTACACGTTAATTACTTGTTATAGTTGCGTGGATGACAGATTGTATTCCTTAATACCATTCATGGGGTGGCGTACTTAACTCCCCAATCCTATGAGTGCCTACTTCACTCCTATGTCGAGCCGGCTAAGAAGCTCCTAACATGGGATCATTAGAATTTACTCATGCATTAAATACAACCAATAAAACCTAGTACACATCGGTTCATGTTTCCTAAGACGTTCAAGCATGTTACCATTTGGAGATCTGCCAGTTTTCTTAAGCCTAACATTGAAATCATTCATCCAATACAACCATAAACAAGTAATCAACACATAATTAACATCTAGGTTTCATTAGATCTAAGCAAACACAAGATAAATCTAGCCTAGCATGGTGGAATCAAGACAAGCACAAGATATAGACATCCAACACATAGACATATTGATTGAATTAAAAGAACACTTATCTCAATAGCACATGTAAGCATTCAAGGGCTGAAAACCCTTGAAAAAGCTATAAAATTCGTATATGGTTCGGCCTTAGGGTTTCTCCAAACTTGTTCCTCTTAATGAATGAAAATTAGAAAACTATATATAGAAAATGGAGGCTGACAGCGTCAAGAACAATCTTGTGACGCCGTCATCTCGCCGCCAAAAGAATCCTCGGACTGCCTTGATCTACATCTGACGCCGTCATGTATTACACATTTCCAAGCCGTCACGTATTTAACTCTTGACGCTCTTCCTTGTGACGCCTTAATTTCTGTACTGGGTCGTCATGATATTTATTCTTGACGCCGTCACACACTGTTCCCAGCTTGGAAAATTAAGTTGCCAAAAGAATCCTCGGACTGCCTTGATCTACATCTGACGCCGTCATGTATTACACTTTTCCAGGCCATCACGTATTTAACTCTTGACGCTCTTCCTTGTGACGCCTTCATTTCTGTACTGGGTCGTCATGATATTTACTCTTGACACCGTCAAATTCTTACTCTTGATGCCGTCACACACTGTTCCCGGCTTGGAAAATTAAGTATTTGGCGTTTTCTTCACTTTTATGCTCCAAAAACGTCCGAATTGCTTCCTTTTCCAGATTTCACTCCCAAAGTACCTAAAATCACAAAAGGAACGATTTAGGGCAATATTTGATCAAATAAATTCAACTTCGGGCTTAAATGACCCCCTAAAAGTGGTTCATTTTTCGCCTCATCATATACCCTTACACTTGAGATTTGCTTGTCCTCAGGCAAATGCGCTTTTATTCTAGTCAAAATACAAGTTAGGGGTCATTTAACACTAATATAAAAGTAATTACAACAAATAATCGTTCCACTAAAGACCAAAGACAAGCACGGAGGTCATACACAAGCACCTCACAAATAGTGTTTAGATACTCACATCTCTCGGGTGTAATAAAGTATAAATTACAATATGGAAATGGAAGATATCTCTCACTACCTGTCATAGCAAAATAGATTACCATAGGCTTGAGAAAGGATCAAACCTCCACCACATGGCGTAAGCACCTAGGATAAACTATCAAAGAGGTCTTTTAAAAGGGTTGTAACGTTAGGTGTAGGGATATGAAAAACACGGTTTTGTTGGATATAGGCAGTCGTTACTGGTGGCGAGTTAACAATCTTGGTTAATTACATGTACAATATGGCGTTACTAAGCCAAGACTAGACTCGACTTAAGCTAACAAATGAAAAATAACAAAAACATAACATGAACATAGAATGAAAAGTGATGGTAGTCCGTATGTTTTTTTCTCTTTTCTTTTTTCTTTTTTTTTTTTCTTTTTTTTCTTTTTTCTTTTTCTTTTTTTTTTTTTTTTTCTTTTTTTTTTTTTTTTTTTTTTTTTTTTTTTTGCATACACTCTTACCCTACCATCCAAAATAATACATCATAGGGAATGAAAATTCCCCTTACACTTGAATTTTTACATACTTTACAATAAACTAATCTAATGACTCGAATTAAGAAAATCAAAATACTTGGAGCACTTTTAAGATTAACGCACATATGGGGGTAATATATGATGTTCTTCCCCATTACTCCATAAAATAAGTACTTTACCCATGAGTCCCAATCGTCCCAAAACAATATGTACAAGGATATGACTCGACTTAGCAACAATGTAATCAATTAGATAGTTAACTTAGAGTTTAACAAATAACAATAATGCACTAAAGATAAGCGCATACACAGAAGGCTAAGGCGATTTGGGTGTACATTTAAGTGGGGTGTAACAAATTCTTCCTTTAAGTAAAATGCTTAAAGTTAGAAACGAAAAGATAGGCTCAGAGGGGTGTACTAGGGGTTTCGTGTACTAAAAATGAGTACAACGCTAAAGGTGTGGGAAAAATTAGTTGACTTAACTAGCCAAGTAATATGACTTAAATGGTCAAGTAATTATGATACGGGTTTAACACAAGGGTGATCCTAATGCCTCTTATCATGTAGTAAATCCTACTACACGAATGTAGTCTCACTAGCGGTCTCGGGATGCATCACTAACGCAAGTTCTAGAATCTAAATGCTACCGGTACACTCATAAGCACTAATAGTAAATGCTTTTCCTATCAAATATAAAGGCGAACCTCACATATTTGGGTGGAAAATTTTTCTGAATAGTACGGTTTTGTGCTAGTCATACAATCTCCTATCCATGAGACGCTTGCTATGGCTAAAGTTTCACTCCTAAATGTTGTAAAAAATTTTAAATTTGGCGATAAAATTACACTAACAAGTATTTCTCATAGTTTTATTACACATCTACTATCAAACAAACAAACTCAAGCGAAAGTGTATCTGTAAGGTATCATCATTTTACACTCCCCTTACACTTAAGATGAACAGTGTCCCCAATGTTCAAGTAAAGAATGTAAAAGTGAAAAAGTAAAAAGAATGAAATCAAATACTCCCCTGATTCACTCGGTATGGATAATAAGGTGGCCAGGTTAGATCTTCCTCCAAGAAAATGAACAATCAAAGCTTCCCTTCCAGAAAAATAATCATCTTCTTGTCATACATAACCTGTAAATCCTGGGGAAACAAACAAGACAACCTCGCATAAAATCGGCGGCAATCTATATAAGTTACTAAATCCTAGAAAACAAAATAAGATATAATGCTTGTGGAATGAAGTTTGCAGATTTCCTGGAGATTATAAAACTTAATAATTCAACAAAAACTTTAACTCCGTTAGAAAAACAAAACTGGTAAAATTTCCAGATTTTTACACATGACGCCGTCAGAAGTGACCTGCAGAAATTCTTATGTTAAGTTTCCGGAAAATTTCTGGAAAAACTTGGTCCTACTTCCTGGAAAATCCTGCAAAACTTCATTATGACTCAATACAAGCATTTGACTCTAACAAATACGAATATACATGTTCACTTAATATTGTGGAGAATCATGATCGGTTTGTTTCTTAAAAACATATTTTGGGTTTCCCCTTACACTTATCTTTTGCAAAAATACCTTTAGGTGGAGTTAAGACTAGGCCAAAACAAAAAAGTAAAGTATTTCCACTTTTTAGTTAGAATCATGATCTACCAACAATAAAAATAAAGCATGCATACGGAAGCAAATAACAAACAAACAAAATAAAATCACACAAACCATGGGTTGCCTCCCAAGAAGCGCTTTTCTTTATTTACAAGTCTTGTAGCTAGACTCAAGGTCATGGGTTACTACGTGACCTCATCGTTGGTTTCACTCTCTAGGTCGTATTCTAAACCATTTTTGTATTCCGGACCTAGTTGCAAGCATTCTTTGTAGAAACCAAGCATCCTATTTTTCACATACTCTACTCCTCTACGTCTATCCTCATCATTTCTATAATAAGCCGCTTGCTTGTGTTCCTTTTCTAAATTAGAGTGGAGGCGGTATTGCTCAATCTTGTAGGGCATTTGGTAGGCAATCTCATCATTCTCTTCCTTGAATCTAACTATCCCTAAAGTCGGATCATAACTCATCCTAGTGACCTCAACAAATGGTTTTCCGAATATTATTTGGCTTAGACAATCATCTATCACCGGACGAGTGTCTTCTACTATCATAAAATCGATCTCATAAGTGAAATTGATGATAATCACATGCAATCCCTTCACTCTTCCTACAAAATTACTTATCAGATTCTTATTGGGCATCATCCTAAATTCAAGTTGCTTCTTCATCACCCAATTGTAATAAGTCCTAGTCATGATATTTACAGGGGATCTAGGATCGATATAAGCTTTCCATATATGCATATGCCCGATGTTGCATGGTATGTTGATGTTAGAGGGGTCTCCCATTTTGATAAGGGGTGTGCCAAGGATATATGGTCTCTCGGGACTATCGAATAAATCCTTATGGTATTCCCATTCTTCCTTGGTGGGCAACTTATCGAAGTACTTCTCTATAGTTTCTATTCCCTTTAACCCTTTTTCCTTATTGACCTCAACTTCCCTACTTTCATCCCTAGTCTCGGTTTCTACTCCAACTTTATCCTTGTCACTTTCTTCTATCTCCTTATCAATTGGCTTAATGGTGACAACATTGACAAGGTGGACATGTTTTGATGATGAGGGGTCCTTAATTTGGGTTCTGTTATTGGTGTCCCTAGTGTCCTTCCTAGGTGAAGTTAACGCTTGGTTGTTGAGGGCTTTCAACAAGTTGTCTATCTTGTTGGTCATCTCCGTTTGTTGTTGGTTGAATTCGGTTTCAAACCTAGCTATGAGAGCTTCTTGAGATGCCATGAACTTAGACATCAATTCTTCAAGATTGTTGGTACTACCATAGTTGTTAGAAGGATTGTTGTTGAAAATACGGTTAGAGGGTGGACCGTTTGGTTGGTAACGATTAGGCGGATTGGAAGAATTGGGTTGATTTTCTTTCCACCTAAGGTTTGGGTGATTTTTCCAAGAGGGGTTGTATGAATCACCGTAAGGGTTTGGCTCGGGTTTGAAAGTGTACCACTTATCTCTCGCTTCGTTGGAACGCGAGGATGTGTAGTCCGCAAAAGCTGTTCCGGGGAGTTCCACACAATCACGAGTGTCATGGGGACCACTACATAAGTCGCATGAAGAAGTGATTTTGTTCACTTGGCTTGGAGGCTTAGGAGCTTCGTAAGATTTCATGAGAAACTTGACTTGGTCGTCAAGTTCCATGATCCTACGGTCGGGAGTGCTAGAGTTGTTCGAAGGCAAAGATATTGCCTTGACTGTTTTGTTCAAATCATGGGGATCATTCCAAATTTCATTGTCATAGAGAGCAAGATCTTCTATGAGTTCCCATGATTGTTCCGCACTTAGATCACGCAGCTTACCACCGGCCGATTGGTCAATGGCTCGCCTCGTGGAGAGGTCGATATGGTCATAAAAGATTTGGACATGGAGCCAAAGATCTATGACATGATGAGGGACTTTTTGGAGTAAGTCCTTGAAACGAGTCCATGCTTCATAAAGAGATTCATTTTGACGTTGTTGGAACATCAAGATGTCATTTCTAAGCTTAGTAGTTCTCCCCGGTGGGAAAAATTGAGCAAGGAAACGAGTGGTGAGATCATCCCATGTGGTGATGGATCCCGCGGGTAAATGTTCTAGCCATTGAATAGCTTGATCCCGTAGAGAGAATTGGAATAGGCATAATCGGGTTGTCTCTCTAGTTTCAACATCTAGGTCTATGGAGTCTACGATTTTTAGGAAGTCCTTAAGATGTTGGTTTGGATCTTCGGAACGAAGTCCATGAAATGCACATCCGCTTTGCACCAACCGGATGGTGTCGGATCGCAAGGGGGTCACATGGGCTCCGGTGAGCTCAATGGTGTTTCGATAGCCTTGGTGGCTAGGTCGGGAATACTCTCATAAGGTTCGGGGCCTAAGAGGTTCTAGTGGTGGGTTTTGTTGTGGTGGGATGACGGGTTCAAAGATGTTCCCATTGTCCATGATGTCGGGTGGTGAAAAGTTACGAACAAAAACACAAAGAAATAAGATAGACTAAAGAAACCTAAAAATAAAAATAAAATCTTACTAGAAAGGAATCTAGCAAGTAGACCTAATAAAAAGAAATTCTAACCTAGACAATAACTATTCCCCGGGTTGTGGCGCCAAAAACTTGATGCGTAGGGATTTCACCAGGCTTTACCTCTCGAGGGAGCTTGAGAAGCTTACAACCGCCACCAGGCAGTGTACCTGATCGTTGTGGTATAGTATAGTGACAAGTACCGGGGGATTGATCGTTCAGCTAGGAATAGTGTCGCTAGGATTAGAAAACCTCATTACTAGTTCTAGAGATGAGGGATGATTCTTTTTGTATTTTTATATTTTTTAGAAAGCAAGTAAATATCTCGGGTTTGAAGGATTTGGGCGGAATTAGTTGCTAGTCAACTAACCCAATACTAAAGATGCAATTAAAATAAAATACTAAAAATGAAAATAAAACTAAATTAAACTAAGGTTGTGAACAATAAGTGGAGAAATGTGTTTACTTAGATTTCACTACTCCCTAGATATCTTTTACACGTTAATTACTTGTTATAATTGCGTGGATGACGGATTGTATTCCTTAATACCATTCATGGGGTGGCGTACTTAACTCCCCAATCCTATGAGTGCCTACTTCACTCCTATGTCGAGCCGGCTAAGAAGCTCCTAACATGGGATCATTAGAATTTACTCATGCATTAAATACAACCAATAAAACCTAGTACACATCGGTTCATGTTTCCTAAGACGTTCTGTTGGGAATAAAATGCACAAGTTAAAGAGTCTGCCAGAAGAGCCTACTAGTTGATAGTTAAGCCTGCCTCTTCAGTTTTGCTGATGTTGAAGATATACTAACAGTACCTTCTGGGTAAGAAGGTACTGCTAGTTAAAGAAGGTCCTGCCAGTTTTCATGACAAGTTGTTATATTTTATTTAGAGATATTTAGTTGTATTATTCGTCTTTGTACAAAGTTATACGTTAAGTAAAAGTAGAACAGAAGTCTCAGTAGATATAATGGAGTGTTTTACCTTGAAAGGTGTAATATTAGGATAAGATAAGTCTCTAATATATCATATTAAGCAACTTGACAACTTGTAATAAGGGCTCCTTATACTATAAAAGGAACCCTTAAGTCACTTTCTTAGATATAGTTTTCATAACCTTCTCATAGATTTCCATGCATAACTTCCATCTTTAAATCCTTTCACGTATCAAAGATACAAGGTTACACTTGTAATCCTGGTGATAGTTTAGATCACCCGTATTATTTCATCAATAATATTGAATCGTTTTGTGTTATTCATGTTGTGTTCATTCTCGTTTACTTATTCACCACCTTTGTTCCTTTAGTGTGTTTTAGTAAATTCCGCGTGCTAAATCACATTCATTCATAAATATCCCAAACACATTACTAAGATTAACATCCCAAGTGTTTGTATAATCCCTTCCCACAAGTGGTATCAGAGCTAGGCTGATATTTACGACATAAAAGAAAAAAGCAAAAATGGATGTTGAGCACATTCAAACCAATGTGGCTGCAAAACTTCCATTACTTAAACAGAATGAGTTTGAGATGTGGAAACTGAGGGTTGAACAATACTTCCAAGTGCAAGACTATGCACTTTGGGAGATTATTGAAAAAGGAAACTAATTTAAACCAGTAACCACCACCTCCACAGTAAATGATGCACTTGTCACAACTGTGCAAGTAAACCCAACAACCGCTGAAGAAAGAATTCAAAAGAGAAATGTTCTAAAAGCCAGGAGTATGCTTCTCATGTCTATTCTAAATGACCATCTTTTAATCTTTAACAAGTACAAATGTGCTAAAACCCTTTTTCAAGCTATTGTGGCTAGATTTGGTGGTAATGATGCCACCAAGAAAACTCAGAAAACACTTTTAAAACAATAGTTTAAAAACTTTTCAGCCACACCAAATGAGTCTTTGGACAGCATGTTCAATAGACTACAAAAGCTTTCTAGTCAGTTAGCCATTCATGAAGTGATAATATCTCAAGAAGACTTAAACTCCAAATTCCTTAGAAGTCTACCCTCTGAATGGGCCATGCATGTCCTTATCTGGAAAAACAAACTAGATATTGATTCCATGAGTCTCAATGATCTTTACAGCAACTTCAAAATAGTAGAGCATGAACTAAAGAAGTCTACTGGTTCAAGCTCAGGAAATATGGCATTTGTGTCATCTCATGGTACCTCCAAGAAAGTTGATGAAGAAAAAGATGGTAGAGAAGAAGGTACTGCCAACACAAATTTTGGTACTGCTAGTACTTCCAGCAGTACCAAAACCATTTTAGATGAAACAATTGGTTGTGCTTTCCTAACATCACAACACAATGGTTCCACATTGACCTTTGAAGATCTTCAAGACATCAGTGATGATGATCTTGAAGAAATGGACAAAAAATGGCAGCTTTCACTTCTTAGCATGAGGGCTAAGAAATATTTAATGAGGACTGGAAAGAAGATTGTCATCAATGGCAATGAACCTGCTGGGTATGACAAGTCTAAAGTGGAGTGCTACAACTGCCACATGAAGGGTCACTACTCAAGAGAATGTAGAAGACCAAAGAAGCAGGGTGATAAGGGGAGAAGTTTTGAGAACAAGAACAGGGGAAACAATGAGAACAAGAGCAAGGAAGTAGACATCACTGAAACAAAAGCTATGGTAGCTATTGATGGGCTGGGTTTTGATTGGACCTTTATGGGTGAAGAAGAGTCATCCTCAAATGAAATAGCTTTAATGGCTCTCTCCAATCCTGAGGTACAAATTACTAAATGTTCTGCTACTTGTGAAGTTTTTAAAGAATTAGAAATCTTAAGAAAACTTTATGATGAACTGAAAGTAGAAGAACGAAAAACTCATCAAGATCTAGTTAATCATAAATGTGGTATGGCCAAACTTGAAAAGCAGATAATTCACTTTAGAGAAAATGAACTCACCTTTTCTGACACAAAAGCTATTCTTAATAGAGACATATTTTTTAAAGATGCTGAAATAAACCTATTAAGAACTGAGTTTGCTAAAGTGAAACAAGCAAAAGATAATATTCAACTAACTGTTACAGCATTAGAAAATGCTTCTGCATGTACTAAAAGTATAGTTGAAAACCAAATAAACAAGAAAATCAAATATGGGATTGGATATAACACATGTCCACCTCCTTACAGAGGAATTCCCTGTCCCCCAGGTATAGATCTTGCTGAATCAGGTTTACATGAACTCACTAATAAACAAATAGAAAAAGTAAAACCTGTAGAAAATAGTGAACCTTTTGAGAGTGCAAGTGATACTTCACTTTCCAAAGAAAAGGTGCTCACTGATAAGAGCTCAGATGATACATCTATTAAAGGTTGGACATCTAATGAGAATGAAAAAGAGACTGTTTCTAAAAAAGGAAACAAAATAGGACCAACCAGTCCTAAAAGTGTAGAAAGTATCACTAAGACTAAAGTTGTTCTAAAAATAGTTGAATGTTGTGCTAAATGTAATAGCAAACCTAGAGGTTGTCAGAGAAATTGGAACAATCTTAAGTCACATCAACTTGGTGATAACTTTGCTTTGTACAATAAGGCATGCTATTATTGTGGTAGTTTTAATCATACTCATGCTTATTGTAACAACTGGGTTTCTGGGAGTACATAAAGGTCTAAAACAAATAAAACAAACCCCAGAAAAGGTTTTGTGAAATCTAACACACCAAAAGTCAATCATAATGTTAGACCAAATGAGCCTGTTTACCCAAAATTCACTACTAAGGGTGCAAGTAATACTTTCAAACATACACCAAGAGTTGTGAAAAATCTCATTAAAAGGGATTATGTGGTTAAAACACAAAATTGGAGACCAAAACCAAATGGTCCTGCTAGGCCAAATGGTCCTGCTAGACCAAATGGTACTGCCAAATTTGGTACTGTTAGACCAAAAACCACAAAATGTGTTAAAAATGACAATGCTGTTAAGTCCTCAGCATGTTGGATTTGGAGACCACTCCAATCAAATGGTGCATCAACAGTCCTAAAAAGGTTTGATTACATTGATGCATGAGGCAAACCCAAGTTAGTCATGGCTTGGGTACCCCAAGGAAACTAATATGTGTATACATGTGCAGGAACATTCAAATGATATTGCTGATCAAGGATATGTAGATAGTGAATATTCAAGGCACATGACAGGCAACATGTCTTACCTCACAGACTTCAAATCATTTGATGGAAGATATGTTACCTTTGGGGGAGGAATCAAAGGATAGATCACTGGTAAAGGTACAATTAAAACCAGTAAATTAGATTTTGAAAATGTGTACTTTGTGAAAGAACTACAGTTTAATCTCTTAAGTGTCTCACAAATGTGTGACACAAAGAACAATGTTCTTTTTACTGACACTGAATGCATTGTACTTTCTCCTGATTTTAAAATTCCTGATGAAAGTCAGATTCTTCTTAAAATCCCTAGAAAGAACAATATGTACATTGTTGATTTAAAGAACATTGTTCCTAAAGAGAGTTTAACCTGTCTAGTAGCAAAAGCCTCATTGGATGAATCTATGCTTTGGCATAGAAGACTTGGTCATGTAAACTTTAAAACACTCAATATAATTGCAAAATATGATTTAGTTAGAGGTTTACCCAAAAAGATTTTTCAAAATGACCAAACCTGTGTTGATTGTCTAAAAGGCAAACAACATAGAGCTTCTTGTAATCCCAAGACCCATAACTCAATTTCTCAAGCTTTATACATGCTTCATATAGACCTCTTTGGTCCTACATCTGTGAATAGCTTAAATGGTAAAAAATATTGTCTTGTAGTTACTGATGATTACAGCAGATTCTCTTGGGTTTTCTTTTTAAGAACTAAGGATGAAACAAGTGAGATCCTTAAGTCCTACATTACAGGAATAGAAAACCAAATTGATAAGAAAGTAAAAGTAATTAGATGTGACAATGGGACAGAATTCAAGAATAGAGTTATGGATGAATTTTGCAAAGAAAAAGGAATAAAAAGAGAATATAGTTTAGCTAGAACCCCACAACAAAATGGAGTAGCAGAAAGGAAAAATAGAACTCTTATAGAAGCTGCTAGAACAATGCTAGTAGATTCTAAGTTGCCTATTTCATTTTGGGCTGAAGCTGTAGGTACTGCTTGTTATGTACAGAACAGGGTTCTTGTAATTAAACCTCATAGAAAGACTCCTTATGAACTTTTGTTTGGTAGAACACCATCTCTAAGTTTTATGAGACCTTTTGGATGTCATGTCACTATTCTCAATACCAAAGATCATCTAGGAAAGTTTGAAGGAAAAGCTGAGGAAGGCTACATGATAGGGTATTCTTTGCAAAGTAAGGCCTATAGGGTGTATAATAGATGCATTAGGCTAGTGGAAGAAAACCTGCACATAGAGTTTCAAGAAAAACTACCAAATGTTGCAGGCATTGGACTAGATTGGTGTTTTGACATTGATAAACTTTCAGAATCTATGAATTATGTGCCTGTCACAGGTACAAATACTAATGATAATGCAGGTTTTGAAGGCAATGATGAAACAACTGAGGATCAAGATTACATCTTGATGCCAATTTGGACAGGATTGGATTCATCTTCAAGTCATAGAGAGCCTTCAAATACAACAAATGAAGGTATTGAAGATGATCATGGAACTCAAGATCAAGGGAATCAAGAAAATTCTGAAAATGAAAATGGTACTGCCAATTCACAAGATGGTACTGCCAGTTTTCAAATTGGTCCTACTGAACCATTAAATGTTCTATCAGATGATTCCTTACCAGAAGATATAGGGATTGGAGACCTTCCAATTTCCTATGATGTTCCTACAACACACAACACAAGAATTCTCAAAGATCACTCCATTGATAATGTGGTTGGCAGCATTGATTCTGGTGTTAAAACAAGAACTCAAGTCTTATCTTCAGACAAAGATGGGTTTGTCCTAGCTGTGTATGAAGAAAAGAACCATGAAGTTGCCCACATATGCCTATTTTCATGCTTTCTCTCACAAGTAGAACCCAAAAACATTACAAAAGCCTTAGATGATTCAAGCTGGGTTGAAGCAATGCAAGAAGAGCTACTTCAATTCAAACTTCAGAAGGTTTGGGTACTGGTTGATTTGCCCAAAGGTTACAGGGCTATTGGAACCAAATGGGTTTTCAGGAATAAGAAAGATGAAAGGGGAATAGTGATCAAAAACAAAGCCAGATTGGTGGCCCAAGGGTATACTCAAGAAGAAGGAGTGGATTATGAAGAAGTTTTTGCTCCAGTTGCAAGAATTGAAGCAGTTAGGCTATTCTTGGCCTATGCTTCTTTCATAGGATTCACTGTCTACCAAATGGATGTCAAAAGTGCCTTTTTATATGGTACTATTGAATAAGAGGTGTATGTTTCTCAACCTCCAGGCTTCATTGATGCAGAATATCCAAACAAGGTGTACAAGGTTACCAAAGCTCTTTATGGTCTACACCAAGCTCCTTGGGCATGGTATGAAACATTGGCTTTCTATTTATTGTAAAATAGATTTCAAAGAGGCAAGATTGATCCAACTTTGTTCATCAAAAGAACCAAGAAAGACATCTTGCTGGTGCAGATTTATGTTGATGACATTATCTTTAGATCTACAAATCAGGAGCTGTGTGTGGAGTTTTAAAAACTTATGCATAGTAAGTTTGAAATGAGTTCCATGGGGGAACTTACTTTCTTTCTGGGTCTCCAAGTGAAACAATCAAATGAAGGCATATTTATCAGCCAAGATAAGTATGTAGCAGATATCCTAAGGAAATTTGGGTTTGTAGATTCAAAGGTTGCAAGTACACCAATGGATCCAGAAAAGGGGTTACTCAAAGATACTGAAGGTGAAGATGTTGATGTGCACAACTACAGATCAATGATTGGGTCCCTGATGTACCTTACATCATCAAGACCAGATATCATGTTCTCAGTATGTGTATGTGCAAGGTTTCAAGTAAATCCAAAAGTTTCACAAATACGAATATACATGTTCACTTAATATTGTGGAGAATCATGATCGGTTTGTTTCTTAAAAACATATTTTGGGTTTCCCCTTACACTTATCTTTTGCAAAAATACCTTTAGGTGGAGTTAAGACTAGGCCAAAACAACAAAGTAAAGTATTTCCACTTTTTAGTTAGAATCATGATCTACCAACAATAAAAATAAAGCATGAATACGGAAGCAAATAACAAACAAACAAAATAAAATCACACAAAGCATGGGTTGCCTCCCTAGAAGCGCTTTTCTTTATTTACAAGTCTTGTAGCTAGACTCAAGGTCATGGGTTACTACATGACCTCATCGTTGGTTTCACTCTCTAGGTCGTCTTCTAAACCAGTTTTGTATTCCGGACCTAGTTATTCTTTGTAGAAACCAAGCATCCTATTTTTCACATACTCTACTCCTCTTCGTCTATCCTCATCATTTCTATAATAAGCCGCTTGCTTGTGTTCCTTTTCTAAATTAGAGAGGAGGCAGTATTGCTCAATCTTGTAGGGCATTTGGTAGGCAATCTCATCATTCTCTTCCTTGAATCTAACTATCCCTAAAGTCGGATCATAACTCATCCTAGTGACCTCAACAAATGGTTTTCCGAATATTATTTGGCTTAGGCAATCATCTATCACTGGACGAGTGTCTTCTACTATCATAAAATCAATATTGTAAGTGAAATTGACGATTATCACATGCAATCCCTTCACTCTTCCTACAAAATTACTTATCAGATTCTTATTGGGCATCATCCTAAATTCAAGTTGCTTCTTCATCACCCAATTGTAATAAGTTCTAGTCATGATATTTACAGGAGATCTAGGATCGATATAAGCTTTCGATATATGCATATGCCCGATGTTGCATGGTATGTTGATGTTAGAGGGGTCTCCCATTTTGATAAGGGGTGTGCCAAGGATATATGGTCTCTCGGGACTATCGAATAAATCCTTATGGTATTCCCATTATTCCTTGGTGGGCAACTTATCGAAGTACTTCTCTATAGTTTCTAGTCCCTTTAACCCTTTTTCCTTATTGACCTCAACTTCCCTACTTTCATCCCTAGTCTCGGTTTCTACTCCAACTTTATCCTTGTCACTTTCTTCTATCTCCTTATCAATTGGCTTAATGGTGACAACATTGACAAGGTGGATATGTTTAGACGATGAGGGGTCCTTAATTTGGGTTCCGTTATTGGTGTCCCTAGTGTCCTTCCTAGGTGTAGTTAACGCTTGGTTGTTGAGGGCTTTCAACAAGTTGTCTATCTTGTTGGTCATCTCTGTTTGTTGTTGGTTGAATTCGGTTTCAAACCTAGCTATGAGAGCTTCTTGAGATGCCATGAACTTAGACATCAATTCTTCAAGATTGTTGGTACTACCATAGTTGTTAGAAGGATTGTTGTTGAAAATACGGTTAGAGGGTGGACCGTTTGGTTGGTAACGATTAGGCGGATTGGAAGAATTGGGTTGATTTTCTTTCCACCTAAGGTTTGGGTGATTTTTCCAAGAGGGGTTGTATGTATCACTGTAAGGGTTTGGCTCGGGTTTGAAAGTGTACCACTTATCTCCCGCTTCGTTGGTACGCGAGGATGCGTAGTCCGCAAAAGCTGTTCCGGGGAGTTCCACACAATCACGAGTGTCAAGGGGACCACTACATAATTCGCATGAAGAAGTGATTTTGTTCACTTGGCTTGGAGGCTTAGGAGCTTCGTAAGATTTCATGAGAAACTTGACTTGGTCCTCAAGTTCCATGATCCTACGGTCGGGAGTGCTAGAGTTGTTCGAAGGCAAAGATATTGCCTTGACTGTTTTGTTCAAATCACGGGGATCATTCCAAATTTCGTTGTCATAGAGAGCAAGATCTTCTATGAGTTCCCATGATTGTTCCGCACTAAGATCACGCAGCTTACCACCGGCCGATTGGTCAATGGCTCGCCTCGTGGAGAGGTCGATATGGTCATAAAAGATTTGGACATGGAGCCAAAGATCTATGACATGATGAGGGACTTTTTGGAGTAAGTCCTTGAAACGAGTCCATGCTTCATAAAGAGATTCATTTTGACGTTGTTGGAACATCAAGATGTCATTTCTAAGCTTAGTAGTTCTCCCCGGTGGGAAAAATTGAGCAAGGAAACGAGTGGTGAGATCATCCCATGTGGTGATGGATCCCGCGGGTAAATGTTCAAGCCATTGAATAGCTTGATCCCGTAGAGAGAATTGGAATAGGCATAATCGGGTTGTCTCTCTAGTTTCAACATCTAGGTCTATGGTGTCTACGATTTTTAGGAAGTCCTTAAGATGTTGGTTTGGATCTTCGGAACGAAGTCCATGAAATGCACATCCGCTTTGCACCAACCGGATGGTGTCGGATCGCAAGGGGGTCACATTGGCTCCGGTGAGCTCAATGGTGTTTCGATAGCCTTGGTGACTAGGTCGAGAATACTCTCCTAAGGTTCGGGGCCTAAGAGGTTCTAGTGGTGGGTTTTGTTGTGGTGGGATGACGGGTTCAAAGATGTTCCCATTGTCCATGATGTCGGGTGGTGAAAAGTTACGAACAAAAACACAAAGAAATAAGATAGACTAAAGAAACCTAAAAATAAAAATAAAATCTTACTAGAAAGGAATCTAGCAAGTAGACCTAATAAAAAGAAATTCTAACCTAGACAATAACTATTCCCCGGGTTGCGGCGCCAAAAATTGATGCGTAGGGATTGCACCAGGCTTTACCTCTCGAGGGAGCTCGAGAAGCTTACAACCGCCACCAGGCAGTGTACCTGATCGTTGTGGTATAGTACAGTGACAAGTACTGGGGGATTGATCGTTCAGCTAGGAATAGTGTCGCTAGGATTAGAAAACCTCATTACTAGTTCTAGAGATGAGGGATGATTCTTTTTGTATTTATATATTTTTTAGAAAGCAAGTAAATATCTCGGGTTTGAAGGATTTGGGCGGAATTAGTTGCTAGTCAACTAACCCAATACTAAAGATGCAATTAAAATAAAATACTAAAAATGAAAATAAAAATAAATTAAACTAAGGTTTTGAACAATAAGTGGAGAAATGTGTTTACTTAGATTTCACTACTCCCTAGATATCTTTTACACGTTAATTACTTGTTATAGTTGCGTGGATGATGGATTGTATTCCTTAATACCATTCATGGGGTGGCGTACTTAACTCCCCAATCCTATGAGTGCCTACTTCACTCCTATGTCGAGCCGGCTAAGAAGCTCCTAACATGGGATCATTAGAATTTACTCATGCATTAAATACAACCAATAAAACCTAGTACACATCGGTTCATGTTTCCTAAGACGTTCTGTTGGGAATAAAATGCACAAGTTAAAGAGTCTGCCAGAAGAGCCAACTAGTTGATAGTTAAGCCTGCCTCTTCAGTTTTGCTGATGTTGAAGATATACTAACAGTACCTTCTGGGTAAGAAGGTACTGCTAGTTAAAGAAGGTCCTGCCAGTTTTCATGAAAAGTTGTTATATTTTATTTAGAGATATTTAGTTGTATTATTAGTCTTTGTACAAAGTTATACGTTAAGTAAAAGTAGTACAGACGTCTCAGTAGATATAATGGAGTGTTTTACCTTGAAAGGTGTAATATTAGGATAAGATAAGTCTCTAATATATTATATTAAGCAACTTGACAACTTGTAATAAGGGCTCCTTATACTATAAAAGGAACCCTTAAGTCACTTTCTTAGATATAGTTTTCATAACCTTCTCATAGATTTCCATGCATAACTTCCATCTTTAAATCCTTTCACGTATCAAAGATACAAGGTTACACTTGTAATCCTGGTGATAGTTTAGATCACCCGTATTATTTCATCAATAATATTGAATCGTTTTGTGTTATTCATGTTGTGTTCATTCTCGTTTACTTATTCACCACCTTTGTTCCTTTAGTGTGTTTTAGTAAATTCCGCGTGCTAAATCACATTCATTCATAAATATCCCAAACACATTACTAAGATTAACATCCCAAGTGTTTGTATAATCCCTTCCCACAAGTGGTATCAGAGCTAGGCTGATATTTACGACATAAAAGAAAAAAGCAAAAATGGATGTTGAGCACATTCAAACCAATGTGGCTGCAAAACTTCAATTACTTAAACAGAATGAGTTTGAGATGTGGAGACTGAGGGTTGAACAATACTTCCAAGTGCAAGACTATGCACTTTGGGAGATTATTGAAAAAGGAAACTAATTTAAACCAGTAACCACCACCTCCACAGTAAATGATGCACTTGTCACAACTGTGCAAGTAAACCCAACAACCGCTGAAGAAAGAATTCAAAAGAGAAATGTTCTAAAAGCCAGGAGTATGCTTCTCATGTCTATTCCAAATGACCATCTTTTAATCTTTAACAAGTACAAATGTGCTAAAACCCTTTTTCAAGCTATTGTGGCTAGATTTGGTGGTAATGATGCCACCAAGAAAACTCAGAAAACACTTTTAAAACAATAGTTTAAAAACTTTTCAGCCACACCAAATGAGTCTTTGGACAGCATGTTCAATAGACTACAAAAGCTTTCTAGTCAGTTAGCCATTCATGAAGTGATAATATCTCAAGAAGACTTAAACTCCAAATTCCTTAGAAGTCTACCCTCTGAATGGGCCATGCATGTCATTATCTGGAAAAACAAACTAGATATTGATTCCATGAGTCTCAATGATCTTTACAGCAACTTCAAAATAGTAGAGCATGAACTAAAGAAGTCTACTGGTTCAAGCTCAGGAAATATGGCATTTGTGTCATCTCATGGTACCTCCAAGAAAGTTGATGAAGAAAAAGATGGTAGAGAAGAAGGTACTGCCAACACAAATTTTGGTACTGCTAGTACTTCCAGCAGTACCAAAACCATTTTAGATGAAACAATTGGTTGTGCTTTCCTAACATCACAACACAATGGTTCCACATTGACCTTTGAAGATCTTCAAGAGATCAGTGATGATGATCTTGAAGAAATGGACAAAAAATGGCAGCTTTCACTTCTTAGCATGAGGGCTAAGAAATATTTAATGAGGATTGGAAAGAAGATTGTCATCAATGGCAATGAACCTGCTGGGTATGACAAGTCTAAAGTGGAGTGCTACAACTGCCACATGAAGGGTCACTACTCAAGAGAATGTAGAAGACCAAAGAAGCAGGGTGATAAGGGGAGAAGTTTTGAGAACAAGAACAGGGGAAACAATGAGAACAAGAGCAAGGAAGTAGACATCACTGAAACAAAAGCTATGGTAGCTATTGATGGGCTAGGTTTTGATTGGAGCTTTATGGGTGAAGAAGAGTCATCCTCAAATGAAATGGCTTTAATGGCTCTCTCCAATCCTGAGGTACAAATTACTAAATGTTCTGCTACTTGTGAAGTTTTTAAAGAATTAGAAATCTTAAGAAAACTTTATGATGAACTGAAAGTAGAAGAACGAAAAACTCATCAAGATCTAGTTAATCATAAATGTGGTATGGCCAAACTTGAAAAGCAGATAATTCACTTTAGAGAAAATGAACTCACCTTTTCTGACACAAAAGCTATTCTTAGTAGAGACATATTTTTTAAAGATGCTGAAATAAACCTATTAAGAACTGAGTTTGCTAAAGTGAAACAAGCAAAAGATAATATTCAACTAACTGTTACAACATTAGAAAATGCTTCTGCATGTACTAAAAGTATAGTTGAAAACCAAATAAACAAGAAAATCAAATCTGGGATTGGATATAAGACATGTCCACCTCCTTACAGAGGAATTCCCTGTCCCCCAGGTATAGATCTTGCTGAATCAGGTTTACATGAACTCACTAATAAACAAATAGAAAAAGTAAAACCTGTAGAAAATAGTAAAACTTTTGAGAGTGAAAGTGATACTTCACTTTCCAAAGAAATGGTGCTCACTGATAAGAGCTCAGATGATACATCTATTGAAGGTGGGACATCTAATGAGAATGGAAAAGAGACTGTTTCTAAAAAAGGAAACAAAATAGGACCAACCAGTCCTAAAAGTGTAGAAAGTATCACTAAGACTAAAGTTGTTCTAAAAATAGTTGAATGTTGTGCTAAATGTAATAGCAAACCTAGAGGTAGTCAGAGAAATTGGAACAATCTTAAGTCACATCAACTTGGTGATAACTTTGCTTTGTACAACAAGGCATGCTATTACTGTGGTAGTTTTAATCATACTCATGCTTATTGTAACAACTGGGTTTCTGGGAGTACATAAAGGTCTAAAACAAATAAAACAAACCCCAGAAAAGGTTTTGTGAAATCTAACACACCAAAAGTCAATCATAATGTTAGACCAAATGAGCCTGTTTACCCAAAATTCACTACTAAGAATACTTTCAAACATACACCAAGAGTTGTGAAAAATCTCATTAAAAGGGATTATGTGGTTAAAACACAAAATTGGAGACCAAAACCAAATGGTCCTGCTAGGCCAAATGGTCCTGCTAGACCAAATGGTACTGCCAAATTTGGTACTGTTAGACCAAAAACCACAAAATGTGTTAAAAATGACAATGCTGTTAAGTCCTCAGCATGTTGGATTTGGAGACCACTCCAATCAAATGGTGCATCAACAGTCCTAAAAAGGTTTGATTACATTGATGCATGAGGCAAACCCAAGTTAGTCATGGCTTGGGTACCCCAAGGAAACTAATATGTGTATACATGTGCAGGAACATTCAAATGATATTGCTGATCAAGGATATGTAGATAGTGAATATTCAAGGCACATGACAGGCAACATGTCTTACCTCACAGACTTCAAATCATTTGATGGAAGATATGTTACCTTTGGGGGAGGAATCAAAGGAAAGATCACTGGTAAAGGTACAATTAAAACCAGTAAATTAGATTTTGAAAATGTGTACTTTGTGAAAGAACTATAGTTTAATCTCTTAAGTGTCTCACAAATGTGTGACACAAAGAACAATGTTCTTTTTACTGACACTGAATGCATTGTACTTTCTCCTGATTTTAAAATTCCTGATGAAAGTCAGATTCTTCTTAAAATCCCTAGAAAGAACAATATGTACATTGTTGATTTAAAGAACATTGTTCCTAAAGAGAGTTTAACCTGTCTAGTAGCAAAAGCCTCATTGGATGAATCTATGCTTTGGCATAGAAGACTTGGTCATGTAAACTTTAAAACACTCAATATAATTGCAAAATATGATATAGTTAGAGGTTTACCCAAAAAGATTTTTCAAAATGACCAAACCTGTGTTGATTGTCTAAAAGGCAAACAACATAGAGCTTCTTGTAATCCCAAGACCCATAACTCAATTTCTCAAGCTTTATACATGCTTCATATAGACCTCTTTGGTCCTACATTTGTGAATAGCTTAAATGGTAAAAAATATTGTCTTGTAGTTACTGATGATTACAGCAGATTCTCTTGGGTTTTCTTTTTAAGAACTAAGGATGAAACAAGTGAGATCCTTAAGTCCTACATTACAGGAATAGAAAACCAAATTGATAAGAAAGTAAAAGTAATTAGATGTGACAATGGGACAGAATTCAAGAATAGAGTTATGGATGAATTTTGCAAAGAAAAAGGAATAAAAAGAGAATATAGTTTAGCTAGAACCCCACAACAAAATGGAGTAGCAGAAAGGAAAAATAGAACTCTTATAGAAGCTGCTAGAACAATGCTAGTAGATTCTAAGTTGCCTATTTCATTTTGGGCTGAAGCTGTAGGTACTGCTTGTTATGTACAGAACAGGGTTCTTGTAATTAAACCTCATAGAAAGACTCCTTATGAACTTTTGTTTGGTAGAACACCATCTCTAAGTTTTATGAGACCTTTTGGATGTCATGTCACTATTCTCAATACCAAAGATCATCTAGGAAAGTTTGAAGGAAAAGCTGAGGAAGGCTACATGATAGGGTATTCTTTGCAAAGTAAGGCCTATAGGGTGTATAATAGATGCATTAGGCTAGTGGAAGAAAACCTGCACATAGAGTTTCAAGAAAAACTACCAAATGTTGCAGGCATTGGACTAGATTGGTGTTTTGACATTGATAAACTTTCAGAATCTATGAATTATGTGCCTGTCACAGGTACAAATACTAATGATAATGCAGGTTTTGAAGGCAATGATGAAACAACTGAGGATCAAGATTACATCTTGATGCCAATTTGGACAGGATTGGATTCATCTTCAAGTCATAGAGAGCCTTCAAATACAACAAATGAAGGTATTGAAGATGATCATGGAACTCAAGATCAAGGGAATCAAGAAAATTCTGAAAATGAAAATGGTACTGCCAATTCACAAGATGGTACTGCCAGTTCACAAATTGGTCCTACTGAACCATTAAATGTTCTATCAGATGATTCCTTACCAGAAGATATAGGGATTGGAGACCTTCCAATTTCCTATGATGTTCCTACAACACACAACACAAGAATTCTCAAAGATCACTCCATTGATAATGTGATTGGCAGCATTGATTCTGGTGTTAAAACAAGAACTCAAGTCTTATCTTCAGACAAAGATGGGTTTGTCCTAGCTGTGTATGAAGAAAAGAACCATGAAGTTGCCCACATATGCCTGTTTTCATGCTTTCTCTCACAAGTAGAACCCAAAAACATTACAAAAGCCTTAGATGATTCAAGCTGGGTTGAAGCAATGCAAGAAGAGCTACTTCAATTCAAACTTCAGAAGGTTTGGGTACTAGTTGATTTGCCCAAAGGTAACAGGGCTATTGGAACCAAATGGGTTTTCAGGAATAAGAAAGATGAAAGGGGAATAGTGATCAAAAACAAAGCCAGATTGGTGGCCCAAGGGTATACTCAAGAAGAAGGAGTGGATTATGAAGAAGTTTTTGCTCCAGTTGCAAGAATTGAAGCAGTTAGGCTATTCTTGGCCTATGCTTCTTTCATAGGATTTACTGTCTACCAAATGGATGTCAAAAGTTCCTTTTTATATGGTACTATAGAATAAGAGGTGTATGTTTCTCAACCTCCAGGCTTCATTGATGCAGAATATCCAGACAAGGTATACAAGGTTACCAAAGCTCTTTATGGTCTACACCAAGCTCCTAGGGCATGGTATGAAACATTGGCTTTCTATTTATTGTAAAATAGATTTCAAAGAGGCAAGATTGATCCAACTTTGTTCATCAAAAGAACCAAGAAGGACATCTTGCTGGTGCAGATTTATGTTGATGACATTATCTTTGGATCTACAAATTAGGAGTTGTGTGTGGAGTTTGAAAAACTTATGCATAGTAAGTTTGAAATGAGTTCCATGGGGGAAATTACTTTCTTTCTGGGTCTCCAAGTGAAACAATCAAATGAAGGCGTATTTATCAGCCAAGATAAGTATGTAGCAGAGATCCTAAGGAAATTTGGGTTTGCAGATTCAAAGGTTGCAAGTACACCAATGGATCCAGAAAAGGGGTTACTCAAAGATGCTGAGGGTGAAGATGTTGATGTGAACAACTACAGATCAATGATTGGGTCCCTGATGTACCTTACATCATCAAGACCAGATATCATGTTCTCAGTATGTGTATGTGCAAGGTTTCAAGTAAATCCAAAAGTTTCACATCTCACAGCAGTCAAAAGGATCTTTAGATACCTCAAGGGTCAACCTAAGTTGGGTCTATGGTATCCAAGGGAATCATCATTTGATTTGGTAGCTTATTCAGATAGTGACTATGCTGGTGCAACCCTAGACAGAAAATCCACAACTGGTGGATGCCAATTTCTTGGCTGCAGACTCATATCATGGCAATGCAAGAAGCAAACAATGGTGGCCAATTCTACAACTGAAGCAGAATATGTTGCAAGTGCAAGTTGTTGTGGCCAAGTTCTTTGGATCCAGAATCAATTGCTTGACTATGGGTACAATTTTCTTAATACCATTATTTACATTGACAATAGCAGTACTATTTGTATCATTAAAAATCCAGTTCAACATTCAAAAACAAAACAGATTGAAATCAGACACCATTTCATAAGAGATCGCAATGAGAAAAGGTTAATTCAAGTTGTCAAAATTGATTCTGAAAAGAATTTTGCAGACCTTCTCACCAAAGCTTTTGATTTAGGTAGGTTTAAATACCTGGTAGCAGGTATTGGTATGATAAATCTTTGAAAAACATGTGTTTTTGTACATAAAATAAACAAGTTCTGGACTCTAAACATGGTACTGCTAGTTAGTCATAAGGTACTGTCAGTACATAATTGGTACTGTCAGTTCAAAGTTTGCTATGTTTTTGCTCATCTTGATGTTTAAATGTTAACAATGCTATAAAACAAGTGCTTTGCACTCTGTTCTTTTGGTTTACAACTAACCATTTCAGGTTACTCAAGATTGCTAACAAAATCAGGATGTGGAAATGGTAATCAGTTCACCAAGTTTTTCAAAACTTAAGAGCTAGCTAGTCCAAAGCAAACGGCTCTTGGTAAAGACTTCTCAAATCCGTTGATAGCTGATAGTTTGCTAAAAACTATAAGGTAATCAGTTCACCCAGTTTTACAAAACTAAAAGAGCTGACTAGTCCAAAAGCAAACGGCTATTGGTAAAGACTTATCAAATCCGTTGATAGCTGATAGTTTGCTAAAAACTATAAGGGATTTTTACTAAAATTTCAAAGAGACTGCCAAGTTATATCTCTAAAAACAAGGTACTGGTAGTTCAAATTTTAGTACTGGTAGAGTAAAAAGGTACTTCTACATAGCCGTTGACTCTGGCAGGTTAAAAATATAGCCGTTGTTTTGAAGGGTATTTTTGTGAATTACTCATGTTTTCATCGAATTAAGGATATAGTTATTATAATAAAAGATCTTTATGACCGCCTCTTTAATTACTTATCCATATCTTTAATAGTCGGTCAAAAGTAATTTTCTCATAATCAATCCTTATCATAATTCACACTCACCTTTCATCTTCTACCAGTACAACAATAAAATCCCACCATCATAATCAAAATTTTCATCAAACCTTTCACCATGGCTCGTCTAAGTTTTGCTAAACGTCACAACCAATTAGCATTTTTGGAAAAGTCTGATGACAATGAAACTTTTCATCAAGCAGTGGATTTTCTAAACAATTCTTATGTCAGGTTTGCTTTACTCATGAATCCCACTATTTTTGAATCTCAAATTTTACAATTTTGGCAAACTGCTAGAGTTAACACTCTTAGGAATGGGATTCAAGAGTTAGAGGTCAAAGTGGATGGTAGAACCTTGACTTTTACCGAATCATCCATTAGAAGACATCTTCATTTGGATGATTCAGATGGCATTAGTCAACTGCCTGATACTAAAATCTTTGAAAATTTGACAAAAATGGGGTATAATGTAACTTCTACAAAGCTTACATTTCTTAAAAAGCATTTTACCCCTCAGTGGAGATTTTTGATTCATACCATCCTTCATTGTTTAAGCCAAAAGAAAACCTCATGGGAGCAGTTTAGTGGTAACATGGCTGCAGCTCTCATTTGCCTGGCAACAAACAAGAAATTCAACTTTTCAAAATATATTTTTGAAGGATTGGTTAAAAATGTGGACAGTGAAACAAAGTTTTTGATGTACCCAAGGTTTATTCCGTGCCTCATCAACAAATCCAAACATTTGTTACTTCCCCTAAACAAACCTTTTAAAACTCCCAAACTTACACACAAGGTGTTTTCAAACATGAAAATTGTGTTTCAAGGAGAAGAAGTACCACTTTTTGAGGAAATGTTACCACAACATACCTGAAGAACCATCCACATCATCTGATCATTCATCCCCAGTACCATCACTCACACCAACAGTACCATCAGCCACACCACCATCACCAGTACCATTACCATCTCACCAACCAACACAAACACCATCTGCAACATCACCATCATTATCACATCATAACTCACCACCACAATCTCTTCCACAACAAAGTGTAGATGCTCAGACTATCAGGGAATTAAAGGAGCAAGTGCAGCACCTGCAAACTACTCTTGAAAGTCAAAACAAACATTTTACAGAGATCCACACCAACTTAGTTAAGAGGGTTGAGAAATTAGAGTTGAAGGTGAAATTGTTGAAGGGTAAAAGAACATCTCAGTTGGTTGTTTCTAGTTCCTCAAGTTCAGATGTAGAGGGTTTGGGTCTCCCAAAAAGGGGAGGATGGGTAGTTCTAAAAATGAAGAAGAGATTCAATTTCAATTTCATGAAGGAACTCAAGTGATTGATGAAGAGCCTGCTACTCAAGAAATAGAGCCTGCTATTCAAGAAAAAGAGCCTGTTAGTGCAAAAGATACTGCTGAAGCAGAGCAAGAGCCTTCTGGGATTCAGAGGATATTAGCTATGAATTTAAAAGGTTCTGATCAAGTGTCTTACAAAAGAAAGAGGGGATCACAGCCTCAGGGGAGGTTTGTTGTTCCTGATGAACAATCTGCTACTCCAAGTCTAGAATCATCACCAAAAGATAAAGGCAAGAAAATTGTGGTTGAAGATGAACCAAAGCCTAAAAAGTTGAAGAAGAAAGAGCAAGCACAATTGGCTGTAGATGAAAGGTTATCTAAACAACTTCATGAAGAAGAAGTAATAGGGGCTGAAGAAGAATCAAGAATGCTAGAAGAAAAGTTTGATGCTCAGCTGCAATACATCATTTCCATTGATCCAATTATAAGAGGTGAAGCTTACACTCTGGTGTGTGATGAGTCTCTTAGCTCAGATGAAATGACAATCAAGCTCAATGATTTCATCACTAGGAAATACAATCAAGAGGCATTGGATGATGTCTATCAGCAGATCCAGAATAATCAGAAGAAAGGATTTAAAATGCCACATTCTGAAGCAAATCAGAAGAAGTTCTTCAAGATATATCTGAAAAGAGAAGTGAACATGAAGGATCATCAACTCAAAGGTAAAATTCTAAAAATGAAGAAGAGATTCAATTTCAATTTCATGAAGGATCTCAAGTGATTGATGAAGAGCCTGCTATTCAAGAAAAAGAGCCTGTTAGAGCAAAAGTTACTGCTGAAGCAGAGCAAGAGCCTGTTGGGATTCAAAGGCTATTAGCTATGAATTTAAAATGTTATGATCAAGTGTCTTACAAAAGAAAGAGGGGATCACAACCTCAGGGGAGGTTTCTTGTTCCTGATGAACAATCTGCTACTCCAAGTCTAGAATCATCACCAAAAGATAAAGGCAAGAAAATTGTGGTTGAAGATGAACCAAAGCCTAAAAAGTTGAAGAAGAAAGAGCAAGCACAATTGGCTGTAGATGAAAGGTTATCTAAACAACTTCATGAAGAAGAAGTAATAGGGGCTGAAGAAGAATCAAGAATGCTAGAAGAAAAGTTTGATGCTCAGCTGCAATACATCATTTCCATTGATCCAATTATAAGAGGTGAAGCTTACACTCTGGTGTGTGATGAGTCTCTTAGCTCAGATGAAATGACAATCAAGCTCAATGATTTCATCACTAGGAAATACAATCAAGAGGCATTGGATGATGTCTATCAGCAGATCCAGAATAATCAGAAGAAAGGATTTAAAATGCCACATTCTGAAGCAAATCAGAAGAAGTTCTTCAAGATATATCTGAAAAGAAAAGTGAACATGAAGGATCATCAACTCAAAGGTAAAATTCTAAAAATGAAGAAGAGATTCAATTTCAATTTCATGAAGGATCTCAAGTGATTGATGAAGAGCCTGCTATTCAAGAAAAAGAGCCTGTTAGAGCAAAAGTTACTGCTGAAGCAGAGCAAGAGCCTGTTGGGATTCAAAGGCTATTAGCTATGAATTTAAAATGTTATGATCAAGTGTCTTACAAAAGAAAGAGGGGATCACAGCCTCAGGGGAGGTTTCTTGTTCCTGATGAACAATCTGCTACTCCAAGTCTAGAATCATCACCAAAAGATAAAGGCAAGAAAATTGTGGTTGAAGATGAACCAAAGCCTAAAAAGTTGAAGAAGAAAAAGCAAGCACAATTGGCTGTAGATGAAAGGTTATCCAAACAACTTCATGAAGAAGAAGTAATAGGGGCTAAAGAAGAATCAAGAATGCTACAAGAAAAGTTTGATGCTCAGCTGCAATACATCATTTCCATTGATCCAATTGTAAGAGGTGAAGCTTACACTCTGGTGTGTGATGAGTCTCTTAGCTCAGATGAAATGACAATCAAGCTCAAATATTTCATCACTAGGAAATACAATCAAGAGGCATTGGATGATGTCTATCAGCAGATCCAAAAAAATCAGAAGAAAGGATTTAAAATGCTACATTCTGAAGCAGATCAGAAGAAGTTCTTCAAGATATATCTGAAAAGAGAAGTGAACATGAAGGATCATCAACTCGAAGGTAAATCTTTTGATGAATTGAAGCTTCTATACTTAGAGGCTTACAGAAGAAACAAAACCAGTTTTCTTATGGATACACAAGAAAGGCCTTCCAAAGGAAGAAAAGATAATCAGAAGGAACAAACAGAGAAAGCAGACTTGCCTCCTATTCAATCAAGAGAAATGGTTGTCCATGTTCCACAAGTTGTATTTGCTGAACCTTTACATGCAAGGCATCCAGTCATAGATTGGGAAATCTACAATGACAAGTTTGGCAAAGCATGGAAGATAAAAAGAGTTGGAAATAAGGTTGAGATTTTCAAGAACTTTGAAAATCTACTTAGAGCATGTAGCAGAATGGATTTAGATGAATTATGGGTATTAGTTCAAGAGAAGCTGAAAACCAAGTATAAGCCTGATGCAAAGGAGCAAGAGCTATGGGTGGAGTTCAGCAGATTGTATGATCCAAATCCTACTGATACACATTGGAAATTTCCTTACTATGATTTATCTGTTACATGGGAATACTTCAACATGAGCCATGTCCATCATCTTTCCACTCAGAGTGGAATAGAACTCTTTATGCTAGGTGAGAAAGAGTATCCTTTAAGCTATGAAGTATTATCAGTCTTGATCTCCAACAAACTCATGTGTGAAGAAGAAACTGATGCAGTCAAAAGATTGAAAGAGAGCATATTTGATCAGTATGAAAGCCTAAGGAGAAAAAGATAAGGTTTTTGGAAGAGTTCCCTCAAATCCTCAAGGTATGAATTTTATTCACAAAGAAAATTGGTTATTTTAAAAGGGAATAAAAAGTTTAGGGGAGGATTGTTGGGAATAAAATGCACAAGTTAAAGAGTCTGCCAGAAGAGCCTGCTAGTTGATAGTTAAGCCTGCCTCTTCAGTTTTGCTGATGTTGAAGATATACTAACAATACCTTCTGGGTAAGAAGGTACTGCTAGTTAAAGAAGGTCCTGCCAGTTTTCATGACAAGTTGTTATATTTTATTTAGAGATATTTAGTTGTATTATTAGTCTTTGTACAAATTTATACGTTAAGTAAAAGTAGTACAGAAGTCTCAGTAGATATAATGGAGTGTTTTACCTTGAAAGGTGTAATATTAGGATAAGATAAGTCTTTAATATATTATATTAAGCAACTTGACAACTTGTAATAAGGGCTCCTTATAGTATAAAAGGAACCCTTAAGTCACCTTCTTGGATATAGTTTTCATAACCTTCTCATAGATTTCCATGCATAACTTCCATCTTTAAATCCTTTCACGTATCAAAGATTCAAGGTTACACTTGTAATCCTGGTGATAGTTTAGATCACCCGTATTATTTCATCAATAATATTGAATCGTTTTGTGTTATTCATGTTGTGTTCATTCTCGTTTACTTATTCACCACCTTTGTTCCTTTAGTATGTTTTAGTAAATTCCGCGTGCTAAATCACATTCATTCATAAATATCCCAAACACATTACTAAGATTAACATCCCAAGTGTTTGTATAATCCCTTCCCACACGTTCAAGCATGTTACCATTTGGAGATCTGCCAGTTTTCTTAAGCCTAACATTGAAATCATTCATCCAATACAACCATAAACAAGTAATCAACACATAATTAACATCTAGGTTTCATTAGATCTAAGCAAACACAAGATAAATCTAGCCTAGCATGGTGGAATCAAGACAAGCACAAGATATAGACAACCAACACATAGACATATTGATTGAATTAAAAGAACACTTATCTCAATAGCACATGTAAGCATTCAAGGGCTGAAAACCCTTGAAAAAGTTGTAAAATTCGTATATGGTTCGGCCTTAGGGTTTCTCCAAACTTGTTCCTCTTAATGAATGAAAATTAGAAAACTATATATAGAAAATAGAGGCTGACGGCATCAAGAACAATCTTGTGACGCCGTCATCTCGCCGCCAAAAGAATCCTCGGACTGCCTTGATCTACATCTGACGCCGTCATGTATTACACATTTCCAGGCCGTCACGTATTTAACTCTTGACGCTCTTCCTTGTGACGCCTTCATTTCTGTACTGGGTCGTCATGATATTTATTCTTGACGCCGTCACACACTGTTCCCAGCTTGGAAAATTAAGTTGCCAAAAGAATCCTCGGACTGCCTTGATCTACATCTGACGCCGTCATGTATTACACTTTTCCAGGCCGTCACGTATTTAACTCTTGACGCTCTTCCTTGTGACGCCTTCATTTCTGTACTGGGTCGTCATGATATTTATTCTTGACACCGTCAAATTCTTACTCTTGACGCCGTCACACACTGTTCCCAGCTTGGAAAATTAGGTCTTTGGCGTTTTCTTCACTTTTATGCTCCAAAAATGTCCGAATTGCTTCCTTTTCCAGATTTCACTCCCAAAGTACCTAAAATCACAAAAGGAACGATTTAGGGCAATATTTGATCAAATAAATTCAATTCCGGGCTTAAATGACCCCCTAAAAGTGGTTCATTTTTCGCCTCATCAACTACTCATAAGGGCATTCCACAAAACAGACACAAAGTAGCAAACAAACCAAACAAAACTTACAAGAACATTAGTTGGTTAGTGTTATCAAACAAAAATATACAAATAATATACAATTTTACAACTACAATCCTCCCCTGAGGCTTATGCCTCCCCTCAAACTTTGCAGTTAAGGGTTAAGCATACCAATATGGACAACTAAGTGTTGAAACCTAGGTCCATCAAAAGCCTTAGTCAACAAATCTACCACATTATCATCTGTGTGAATCTTAACCACTTTAATCAAATGTTTTTCATATGCATCTCTTATAAAGTGGTGCCTGATTTCAATATTCTTAGTTCTATTATGAAAAACAGGATTTTTAACTATGTATATGGTGCTTTGATTGTCAATGAAAATTTTGGTATTCATGAAATTAAACCCATAATCCAACAATTGATTCTGAATCCATAGAACATGTCCACAACAATTGGCAGCAGCAACATACTCTGCTTCAGTAGTAGAGGTAGCAACAATAGTCTGTTTCTTGCATTGCCAAAAAATCAATCTTCTTCCAAGAAATTGGCAACCTCCAATTGTGGATCTTCTATCCATATTTGCACCAGCATAATCACTATCACTATATGCTTCCAACCTAAAATGAGACTCTTTTGGGTACCAAAGACCTAAATGGGGTTGGCCTTTGAGGTACTTGAAGATCTTTTTGACAGCATTCAAGTGGGAAGTACGGGGAGTGACCTGGTGTCTAGAACAAGCACTCACAGCAAATGTAATGTCAGGCCTAGAAGCTGTCAAATACATCAATGAACCAATCATGGATTTGTATAAACGAACATTCACAGCAGGATCTGGTTCAAGATTATTCTTTGGTTTTGGAGCTTCATAGGGTGTAGTGGCAGTTCTGACATTTTCCATATCAAACTTCTTCAACATATGTCTCACATATTTATCTTGACTGATAAATATACCATTAGGTTTCTGCTGAACTTGTAAACCCAAAAATAAAGTAAGCTCCCCCATAGCACTCATCTGAAACTATCCCTTCATCAAGTCCTCAAACTCCCTGCACCATTCTTCTTTAGTGGAGCCAAAGATGATGTCATCCACATATACTTTCACAAGAATGATATCCCTGGAGTTTTTCTTTAGAAAGAGTTTTTTGTCAATGGCACCTCTTCTGTAACCATGCTTCAGCAGAAATGCAGAAACCCTAGCATACCAAGCTCTTGGTGCCTGATGTAGTCCATAGAGAGCTTTTACAACCTTGTACACATGATTTGGATGATCCGGGTATTCAAAACCTTTGGGTTAAGTTACATAAACCTCCTCTTCTATTTCACCATACAGGAAAGCACCTTTTATATCCATCTGATACACCATAAAACCCATATAAGATGCATAGGCCAAGAAGATTCTAATTGCCTCAACTCTAGCTACTGGTGCAAAGACTTCATCATAGTCAATGCCTTCCTCTTGCCTGAACCCTTGAGCCACTAATCTTGCTTTGTTTTTTTTACCAAAATACCCTTGCATCTCTTTTATTCTTCAAAATCCATTTTGTCTCAATTGCAAATTTTCCATCAAGGAGAGGTACTAGTATCCAAACCTGCTGATTCTTAAATTGTAGCATCTCTTCTTGCATTGCTTCAAGCCAACTTGAATCAGCAAGTGCTTGAGGAACACTGGTTGGCTCTATTTGAGAAAGAAAGCAAGGAAACAAACAATGCCAAAAGTCTGTATGATTGTCCCTTTGTTGATTGGAGACATAGGAAATGAAAGCAACTTCACAATACTTAGTGTTTTTCACAGTACTTCTAGTTCTAACAGGTGCTTGATGATCTCCAATAATATTTGATAGAGGATGAGCAATATTGATCCTTTTTGTTGCAGTGGGGTTGACATCAATGCTGGTGTCAAGATTGTTCACTGTGGGTCCACAATCATTGTCATAGGAAGAGGAGGTGAAGATTCCAGCTTTGGGTTGGTGATTAACAAGATCAGAAGGACTTGGAAATCTTGTATATGGTTTTCCAAAGTCTATGGACACACTTGTAGAGATTGGAGATTGTGCAGCATGACTATCAGTAGATTTGTTCATGTCAGAAGAAATAGGAGAACCTTCAGTAGAACTGTCAGCAGAATCCTGATTTTCACTGACTGCTTGTGTTGATTGTCTGAGTAAAGCCTCAGTATCTCTTGAAAACTTCTCACTAAGCCTCTCATCTTCTTGAGTGGCTGCATGTTCTTGCTTCTTGAGTCTAGCAAGATCCTCTACATAGTGTGACTCATCTTCATGCTCATCAGTAGAATGATCACCTGCAAATGGGTTAGGAGGAAAAGAATGTACAACAATGGTTTGTTCATCTTGCTCAGATTCACCATCTGAGTCATCGTCCAGGGTACCTGCATGGTTAGTGGGAGACTCTTTTGTACCTGTAGATTGGATAGAAACATATCTAGTATAGCCCAAATGATCAGTCAAGTAATCCAGGTCAAAATACCAAGTATGACCTTGTCCTTGAACATTACGCTGATCTTGTAGGTATCTCAGGTTAAGGGTCTCCTCAATCTTTTTAGGATGTAAATTGTAAACCATATAGGCCTTACTATGAGCTGAATAACCCACAATATAACCCTCATCAGCTTTTCCATCAAACTTTCCCAGTGAATAACTAGTGTTCAAAATGGTCACTGTACAGCCAAAAGGTTTAAGGTAATGAATGTCAGGAACTTTCCCAGTGAGAAGTTCATAAGGTGTCTTGAAATGAGGTCTAGTGATGGATACCATGCTCAAAAAATAACAAGCAGTGCTTACTGCTTAAGTCCAGAACATAGTGGGTGATTCGTTGTTGATTTAAAACAATTATCAAAATATCAACAAACGTGAGGTCTAATTTATCGTGAGACAAATAGACGTGAAGTAATACGAGTAACCCTTTTAGGAAAAAGATTACCTCGCAAAACTTGTGAAAGTGATATTTAAATTGTGAGACCGGGAAGTGATTTCCTGGGTCGTACCCCAACGAGGTGTGAATGGAAAGCTTCGTGTAAGATTGAGATTAGAACTTGTATGTTTGGTTGGAAAATTTGTTTGGTTTTGTCGTACGTTAAATTAACGGAAATTTGAAATTAACAAACGGAAATGAAATATAAACAACCTAAAGGGATACAAAAGGCAATATGGTAAACTAGGGAAGTCCTAAACTACTATGGGAAACATGATAGGTATCGGGAATCCTAAAACACAAGCTAAGCTAAAAACGCGAAAGTTATTTAAATTAAACGCGAGTGCGCAAAATAAAACGTGAATTAAATGCTACGCTAGGCCTACGGGTGTAAAAATGATTTTTCTATGTACCTAATTATAAAAGAAATTATTTTGAAAAAGAAAAAAAAATTTACTTTTTTAATTAATTGCTATGATTTAAAAAAAAACAATTTAAACTAAAGAAATTCCTAATAAATAGTAAAACAATTTAATTAAATCTAAGAAAATTATGGAAAGTTAGTTGTATTAAAAAGGCTCTAGGAAAAATAAATACAAGGAATAAGCAGTTCACACTAAGCAGAAATAAGCAACCTAAAAGCTGAATATAACCAATAAGCAAACAGAAAACAATAATAAATATTAAACTATAGAAATCCTAACAAGAAAAATCTAGTAGAGCAGATGGGAGAAGCGTTTGTTTGTGGTCTGTGTGAGCCAGAGGGTCAGGGGTTCGATTCTTGCTTCCCCCATTTTTCTGAAACACATTTTTTTTTCAACTTTTTCTTTTTGGATTTTTTTAAAACAATAAAAGGTAACAAATTTTGTGAAGTGTCTATTTTTGAAATCTAATAAATATGCTGTATTGAAGTGCTTGAATTTAACAGTTAAACCAATCCAAACTCAAAAGGGCTATAGCCTTGTCAGATACAAGCACATAAGCACAGCCAAGCTTGAATGAGCTACCAATAAGCTGAAAGCATTAGTTCAAAACCTAAAACAAGCCACTAAACTTTAAGTAAATCCAACCAAAGCTGCTAGAACCAATAATCTATACTATAAACTGCCTAGAAATTGAAAATTTAGACAAAGAGTAGCTTAAATGAGCATTTAAATTAGCATATGGATCGGGTTCCTGGAAACTTTAACAATCACAATACTAAACACCTAAATGTAACACAATGATACTCTAACAAGATAAGCTGCTAATCACAACTCATAGCAAAGGAAAAGAAAAACTAATAGTGGCAACGAAAGGGAATGTAATAAGGGCTCTTAACTGATACAAGCTTAACGGATCACAAAAGCTTGCAATAAGCTAATACATAAACCTAGCAGACTACAACTATCCTAAAATAGGCTAATGGGATAGAGTAAGTAGTATAGAAACCCTAAATACTAATAAAAAAAAAAAAAAACTAGTCCTAGGCTGAAAATGGTACAACAGTGGCTGAGGGGGCATGTTTGGGGACATAATAAGCTATCAATAAAAAATTCATAAAAATAAAAATACCGACATGTACACAAGCTAGCAGAGATGCTATGAACCAATTTTCATATCATAAGTCCCAAAGACGAGTAAGTTAACAATGGCCTTTGAAGGGCTGTTGGGACAACTGACATTGTAGGCCTGGATGACAGTGGGTCTAAATGGGTACAAACAAGCGAGCAAAGGAAATATGAAAGCAAACTAGAAGCAATTTGAATAACTAGGAAACTAGAAAATTAGATTTAAAAGTGCTACTGGGCTGCATATAAGCTGATGTAGCTGTGGAAATGGGTAAAAATGGGGGAAACAGTGGTCAAAAGTATAAGCTCCAAATAAACTTGAAAGTTATAACCAAACTTACACCTATAAAGTTCCTACTTCTAAATGACTGTGCTACACTTCCTGGAATCTGAAACTAACTTATACCCCACTGAAATTGGGATCAAAAAGACATGTTTGGACATGCTTTGGTTTATCAAAAATGTTTACTTAGAAACTAATTTTACCCTAATTGATTCGTGATCACATAATACGATCTTAAACTAGTTACCTATACCTGAAAGACTATATTAAACTCAGTTTCAACTTCAATTTGCCAAAATCCAATGAAGTTCATCACACGCTGCTACCATTGAACTTAGAGATGCAAATTTTGAAATCTAGTAAAGAAGCTATAAATCAAAATGAATCTCTTGACATGGACTTTAAAATATCTAAACAAACTTGAATCAACCTTAAACTAACTGAATTGATTCACCAAAACAACTACAAGCTTGAAATTGGTACTGACCCAAACAACCCCTAATGTAACTGATCATGCAATTTTAAACCTACAAGAGCTGTTTTAAACCAAAACCTTTAATAAAAGAAGCTAAACATGAGCTGTAGTGAAGCTAAACAAGCACACAACAAGAGTGAATAAACAGTTAAAAAGCTGGTTGAAGAAGCATAAAAAAAACTTGAATTGCTTTGATTTAAAAATAATGAGTACAAGACATTTTAAAATAACTTCCAATTAAACTTCTTAAAACTAAAATTATACTAAAAACTACTTTTTGACTAACTAACTACTGCCTTTGAAAGGCTTACAAGAGCACTATTTATACAAAAACTGAAAACTAGGGTTTACTTCTTCCTTGTGTTTCCTTTTTGAGATAAAACAGTCTTGAGACCCATTTGTGCTTCTCGTGAATGAATCCCAGCCATCAATTTGTATTTAGAGTAATCTCAACTCTCCATTCTGTTTTGGCGCCCAAACAACTACAAGGATCGCCAGTGTGGCGGTGGATACCCGTGAAGAGATTCCTTGGAGGAGGTGAATGGGGTCCTTTTGAGGTGGAGGGTGGAGTGTTGTAGGAGGTGGTGTGGAGGAGGGTTTTGATATGGTGGGTAAAAGCAGGGAAGGGGGAAAGAAGGTATCGTTACCTGTGTGTTGACTGGGGGTGGTGAGGGGTCAAACAATAAAACGTGTTTTATTATTTAACATTTAGGGTTGGGTATTGGACTTATGTGGGATGGGCTGGAAGGGATTGGAGGTGTGGTGATGGTAAGTGGATTTGGGCTGAGGTGATGTGTTGGACCAGGTTTAGGATTAATTTAAGTTAGGTAGTAATTTGGTTTAGTAAAAGGATTAGGTTAAGGTAGTTAATTAGTTTAGGGTAAATTAGGTTTAAGGTAAATGGTAAAAATGGGTTTTTGGTTTCGGGTTTGTTTTTCTACGCTCACTCCATTGCCATATCCCGGGGTTGACTTCGAACTTGACTTTTTGTATTTTCTTTGTTTTTCTTCAAAATCGTGTCAAGTCGGTCCGGTAATGCTCCATTATGCTCCTATTCCCATGCAAGCTCTGTTTTCCCTCACATTTGCCTTATTTTCAATCCATTTGTACCTGAAATACATAAAAACACACTCCAAGGATATTTGTGATGTTATTTGACCATTTTGAAGTATTTTTGATCGTTTTGACTCGAAAATTGGACGAAAAGATATGTGTAAAACGACACATATCAAATCCCCCACATTAAGCAATTGCTAGTCCCTAGCAATCTATAATAAAAAATAACCCGTTTTGAAAATTTAATGGATTTGATGTCTCTTTAACAAAAGCCATTACTTCTGGAGTAGCCAAGTGTTTCAGTTCAAGTAAGAACTATGGTACACCGATAACCATGTGATTTTGAGCAAACCACCAGCTCTAAACGGATTTGATTTGTCTTTACCAGAAGCCGTTTGCTTTTAGACTAGCCAACTCTTGATGGAATTCAATCATCATCTTGATGAGTTGATTACCAATTATGGTTTTACACTGCCTTTACCACAAGCCATAACCTTGCGGGCTAGCCAACTCTTTACTTTTTAGGATATGGAGAGTTGAATACAATACAATTTTGGGCAAATTGTCAGCCATAAACGGATTTGATATATCTTTACCAAGAGCCGTTTGCTCCCGGATTAGCCAATCCCTTTTGTCAGTTAGACATGGCGGACTGATAACCTCAAAATTTTTTGAAATAAAGTGAAAAAAAAATTTAAAATTTTGGCCAAAAACGAGGGTACTAGAAGGTAAATTGTGATCAAATTCGCTAGAATTCCCCCCCCCCCCCCACACACACACACTTAGAATTGAATATTGTCCTCAATATTTAAAGTCCCGGCTATTAAGCCGACTCTTTGAACGTAAAAGGGCAACATTACAAGCTAAATGTGGGAACACCGTTTTTTCACTTTATTGGTAACCACAGCAGGGGTAACTCCCCCACACTTAGGGTGAAAACCCTTTATGCATGCTACTGTTTTTGTTTACCGAGTCGCTAGCTTGACTCGACCCCGAATTCATTCGTTCTTGGCGAAGCAGGATGTGGAAGAGATAATCTCCATCGGACTTTCATTCAAGTTGTTTGGACAAACATTTGAAGCACATGAAAGTTCCACACCGATGAGATATACAGACCCTAGCTTAAGATAGTATAAACTATAAGCAATGATGCCGGGGTGAAAGATAGTGTCCTCATTCCCGAAGGAGTGAAGAAGAGAGGAAGTCACCAGGTAGGTGAAGAAAAGAAAGAGAATCATTATAATAATCATGACTGGATCTTCTTCCACAAGATCAGGCTCAGTTTCCTGAGTTTGGATTTTATCGGTTAAGCTCTTTGGTTTGGATAACATATCGGGAGGGAGGGTGGAAAAATTTGTCATAGGAATACAAACTCTCATGATTGAGACTCTTTCCCCCCGATCATGGTTTTTCTTGTCATCCAAGTTATCATACTCCGGAGGAGTCATGACATGAGTAAGTTCATCGGAGAACTCCTTGTGACGAGAATCAATCACATGATATAAATCAGTGAATTCTTGTTCCACTGTGGACTCATCACAATCCTCATTCTAAATATGAAAGAGTGGATTATCAGAAATCAAAGTGAATTCGGATTCGAATTCAAATAGAGGATTGATGATAGTAGTTTTGCATGTTTCGGGAACAAAGTGATTAACATTCTCTTGTGGACTGTTGGGATAAGAAGTGAGTGACGGATCATGATATAAGAGATTTTCAATTTCTCCCAGATCGGCCTCGAAATCAAAGAGACCATCATCACTTCCCAATGGAAGTGGATTGATGTGAGTGAGTTCATCGACGAACTCCTCAAGAAGAGGTTAAACATCAGAATGCAGAAGTGATGCCTCAACATATTCAATGTCTCCATAAGATGTATAATCATCGCTAAAATCGGAGAAAGTCTCAAATTTATCTTTTGGACACTCAAGAGGGGAAGGAAAATCACACAAATGATCATAAGTTCCC
Organism: Artemisia argyi; assembly: GCA_030686995.1. NCBI lineage: Eukaryota > Viridiplantae > Streptophyta > Magnoliopsida > Asterales > Asteraceae > Artemisia > Artemisia argyi. Next base: position 108,237,940 of record CM060678.1, read on the forward strand.
TGTGACTCTCTTGGGATTGGGACAAGGTTCTTAGCACTGGACTTTATGAATTCGTCCGATTCCTTTTCAGGAATAGTGCTAAGATGCTCGTCCCTCATGATCAGAGAGTGAGTGGGAACTTCGGGTGTGATAACAATAGACTGAGGGAGTTGAGAAGGACTAGCATTCATGGGTTTTATAAATTTCATTTGTTCTTCTGCTAGTAATTCCATCATAGTCTTTTCTCCCTGCGATTTGTGGATTGGCGGGTGTGGAGTTTGTTAGACTCCATGGATCGTTTTGAGCACTAGGGTTAAAAAATAACAATGACAATAAACATGATACGCAACGAAATTAAAACAAATCAAAGTTATTGACAACAAGGTTTTTCTCACAATCACCTCCAATTATTATTTGATCAGAATAATAACGTGTTACCCAACTGTAACATGGATCTAAGATAACTTAGACCTTGAAGGATTCGAACTAACACTAACCAACTCTAGTCTAGGCGTCTATAATGCACGCCCTAGACACACACACCCCTTTAATGACTACATTGTGGAAGACATAATAATAAAACCCTAACCCTTGATCTCTTTATATAATAGAGCTTTAGGGTTTACAAATTACTATGAGGGACTAATAAATAAATCTTCTTTAACAAGCAAGTCCCTTATGTTTTATTCTTCTTTATTTGAAGAATTCTTCCATGTCACTTTAAGTCCTTCATGTTTCATTCTTTCTTGTTTTGTATCATCAAATCTAATTGACCCAACAATCTTCCCCTATTTGATGATGACAAAACAAACAAGTTCTTGTATGCCATGAATGAAACAATCTTTGTCTTCCCCTTAATCCATGTCATGTCACTCCAAAATCTCTTCCCCTTTTTGTTATAATCAAATAGGGAATGTAAGCAGTAGAAACTTCCCCTCGAGTGATGCATGTAGATGTTAAACATTTAATCAATAAGCTTCCCCTGAAACTGATATGTTTACCATCTTCTTGAATCTATAATTCTGTAGGCTCCATGTAATGATAACATGTGAAGAAAATCAAATATAACGAACTTGATGAAGAAGTAGAATAACCCAAACTTGTGTCTTATGTCTTGTACTATCCAAGTGACTCCAAACTTATACTCACACCGTATAAGTAGACCGCAATCCCTTGACAAATCCTCATCTTCAATGAGACACTGAGCACTACAGTGTAACTCCTTTAAGTGATAGCCAACGTGTGCATAGTGCATCATAAGAAAAATCACACATTGCTTGATTCATCAAGCTGTTGTCACCACTGTATAAAACAAACAAGTTACCTCCTGCTATAAGGTATGATAAGAACACAAACCTGTGAAACTCAACTACAACATCAACTAAGTGATAATCAACCTTCTTCGTAATCAATTAATTAAATAAACCAAATACGAGCCTTTTTAAATATTTAAGAACAAAAACCAAAATCTTCCTGTGTGTGAACCAATCTGTGTGTGTAAACCATCTTCAAACCAATCTTAAAATGCAGCAGCAGTAAAAATCTTTCGAGCAGCAGTTTGAGCAGCAGAAACATTTTATATCGAGAAGCACAGCAGCAGTATCTTGGAAGACAATTGCTTAATAAATTCATCATTTGGACAATAAAATAATCATCTACGCAGATGATGAATCCCACTAAGCGACTTAAAAAATATTCCACATTAACAACTTTTCTGCTCCACGAATAATAACTTAACTTCCAGTTTTTTTTGTAGACCAATCAGATGTAGTTATCATTCAAGAACCACGACAAACCCAATTTAAATAACCCTTTGTCCTTTGATTTGAATAAGCACAAGGATAATTAAATATCAAACAGCATGCGCTGACCCGTTAACATTAAACAATCTTACGAGGTTTATATCATATTCACAATCGATAAACGACAAATCGAATAAAATGATCTTTTAAAATGCTAGGAATCAGATGACAATCACTTCTTGATCTACCAATAATATATTCCATCCGAACCACTTACATCATGTAGTATACGACAAACATACTTTAAATGTTTAATTGCACCGTCCCATGATTGAGTCTTAAACAGCGATTACATAGGAACCTTAAAAACCAATTCGTACTTCCTTCAAGCTGCTTATCATCAACATATACTAAGCGACAACTATAATGTTGAATTTATTCACCAAACAACCAATTAAATTCTTGTAGTACAAGGTTAATATTAAATCCTCAAAACCAATATATCAACTCATGATCACAGCCATTACGTGGTACTGACCCACACCAATTAATTCATTCCCGCGACTTATGATGTAATATGTGTATGACAAACACAATTAATTTTATGAGGTTACCTTTTTCGTATTATGTCCATAACAATTCTTCACAGCAGCAGAAAAAAATTCGACAACCTAAAATCAAATCTGCTTTCTTCTCGACAATAAAACCTTGTAGAAACCCTAGGTAACGAGCTAACCTGTCTCTGATGCCAATTGTGGAGTTTGTTAGACTCCATGGATCGTTTTGAGCACTAGGGTTAAAAAATAACAATGACAATAAACATGATACGCAGCGGAATTAAAACAAATCCAAGTTATTGACAACAAGGTTTTTCTCACAATCACCTCCAATTATTATTTGATCAGAATAATAACGTGTTACCTAACTGTAACATGGATCTAAGACACCTCAGACCTTGAAGGATTCGAACGAACACTAACCAACTCTAGTCTAGGCGTCTATAATGCACGCCCTAGACACACACACACCTTTAATGACTACATTGTGGAAGACATAATAATAAAACCCTAACCCTTGATCTCTTTATATAATAGAGCTTTAGGGTTTACAAATTACTACGAGGGACTAATAAATAAATCTTCTTTAACAAGCAAGTCCCTTGTGTTTTATTCTTCTTTATTTGAAGAATTCTTCCATGTCACTTTAAGTCCTTCATGTTTCATTCTTTCTTGTTTTGTATCATCAAATCTAATAGACCCAACAGCGGGATTTCAACTGATGTACTCGATGAATCTTTTTGAATAATAACAACGTTATCTTCATCATCATCATTGCCATCATCGTCAGCAAATAGAGCAACATTGCGAAGATTGGCATGTATTTTAGCTGCTCGTTGCTCAGCCAGTAATTCTTCCATGCTTTTTCCATAATCTCGTTCTTCAGCAAGTAATTCTTCCATAGTTTTCTCACGAGAATTTGGAATGAGTAGAAATTGTGGGGGTGTGGAATCGTCAAAACCGGAAATATCAACACTAGAACAAGGATTAGGTTCATAGTAATTTTGAATCCATGGTTGACATTGATAATTTTAATGAGGACCCCCATTATATGCACAAGAAGATCTTTGTGCATTTTGAAATGGTATATTAGCCAACTCCTCATTCATTTCTTTTAATGACTCTAGAGTCTTTAGAAAAAAATCTTGTTCAATTTGTTGAGGAGTTGCTTGAAACATTTGGTACTGTGGAGGTTGGTCTTGACACGAATAGTCATTACTGTTACAAGGAGTTGGATTCCTTGTTTGACAGTCGGAACTGAAGTGTGGGCCTCCACAATACTCACAAGAAAAGTTTGGTGTATTTCGATACGAAGCATCATTGAGATTTGGATAATATGATTCTTGCTCGTATGAATGTGACGGGTAGTTGGAAAAATTTGAAGAGTCATTGAACGAGTTCTGATTAGGATCATAAGCAAATGAATTCCTCGAACCACAAAACAAACAACTTCCATCCCGAATATCATTACCACATTGTTCACATGTACACCAACGACATGGCAAACCGAAAAGCGGCTCACCACAACCGACACAAGGAATAAAAGTCAGAGGTGGGACAAGACAGTTGGCTAGTCTCATGACCCAAATGGAGGGGCTGCTTTGAGAGCTAGGAATTTCCACCACTTCCGTTATGGTCTCTGGTTTTTGTTCTTGATAAACGTGAAGATTAGGAAAGTCGTTCTTTTTAGTCACTGCTCTAAGCTCTGTACGTTTGCTCGACAAACTTTTAACCGTAAATCCTGAAAGGTTAGGATCAATTCTTGATGTTTTGTCATTAATAGCACATATCTCGGGCTGTGAAGGGTTGTTCGAAGAATTTGGTGAATCATTGAGAGAATTTGGATTTATGAACAAATTGTACGTAGTACAAAATTTGTTACTACAATTATTTCCACACTTCTCAAAATACACCGGAAACAACGATAGCCATTCTCAATCGGGCTTTTACAGTGAAAACACGTGTAGCCAAGAGATGCCATAAGAATTATACATGAGAAGGGTATAAGAAGGCGAGAATTAAACGTATAGGAGACGAAGATTATTTTTGGTTTTTTCGAAAAACACAACAATTAAAACAAGACCAACTCATAAAGACAGGGGAACTTAAACAAATTATCACAAACGCAAGGTTAACCTTTAAGGACAAACGTACAAGGAGCGGGAGAAAAGAATGGATTTCTCACTAGGGCGAAGTTCGTTGAATCGCCCTATACCGTTTCGACTCCTCTTAACGTAAGCTTATCGATTAAAAGTTTTCCAAAACGCAAGTGATACGAAGGCAAGTTTTGATCTTTTGTTTGAGAACTTATTATGGTCACACCCCCAGTTGGTAGGTGTTGTGCCTTGGTTTGTGGTGGTAAGATTTTAGTGTTGTAATTATTAAACAAAGAAATGGGAAAATCTTTTTGTGTTTTTCTTATCTTATATAGATATAATACATATATAGAAACAAAAGAAAAATATTTTTGGTTTTTTACAAGTTTTATGAAAGCGTAACTTCTTGCGAAGGTTCTACAAGACTAATCGTCTATACCTTAACGAGACTTTCGACACACAGCCTCCCCGACAGCGACGCCATTTGATTCATTGTTGTTTTAAAACAATTATCAAAATATCAAAAAATGTGAGGTCTAATTTATCGTGAGACAAATAGACGTGAAGTAATACGAGTAAACCTTTTAGGAAAAAGATTACCTAACAAAACTTGTGAAAGTGATATTTAAACTGTCAGACCGGGAAGTGATTTCCCGGGTCGTACCCCAACGAGATGTGAATGGAAGCTTCGTGTAATATTGAGATTAGAACTTGTATGTTTGGTTGGAAAATTTGTTTGGTTTTGTCGTACGTTAAATTAACGGAAATTTGAAATTAACAAACGTAAATGAAATATAAACAACCTAAAGGGATACAAAAGACAATATGGTAAACTAGGGAAGTCCTAAAATACTACGGGAAATATGATAGGTATCGGGAATCCTGAAACACAAGCTAAGCTAAAAACGCGAAAGTTATTTAAATTAAATGCGAGTGCGCAAAATAAAACGTGAATTAAATGCTATGCTAGGCCTACGGGTGTAAAAATGATTTTTCTATGTACCTAATTATAAAAGAAATTTTTTTGAAAAAGAAAAATGTTTTTTTACTTTTTTAATTAATTACTATGATTTAAAAAAAATACAATTTAAACTAAAGAAATTCCTAATAAATAGTAAAACAATTTAATTAAATCTAAGAAAATTATGGAAAGTTAGTTGTATTAAAAAGGCTCTAAGAAAAATAAATACAACGAATAAGCAGTTCAAACTAAGCAGAAATAAGCAACCTAAAAGCTGAATAAAACCAATAAGCAAACAGAAAACAATAATAAATATTAAACTATAGAAATCCTAACAAGAAAAATCTAGTAGAGCAGATGGGAGAAGCGTTTGTTTGTGGTCTGTGTGAGCCAGAGGGTCAAGGGTTCGATTCTTGCTTCCCCCATTTTTCTGAAACACATTTTTTTTTCAACCTTTTCTTTTTGGATTTTTTTAAAACACTAAAAGGTAACAAATTTTGTGAAGTGTCTATTTTTGAAATCTAATAAATAAACTGTATTAAAGTGCTTGAATTTAACAGTTAAACCAATCCAAACTCAAAAGGGCTATAGCCTTGTCAGATACAAGCACATAAGCACAGCCAAGCTTGAATGAGCTACCAATAAGCTGAAAGCATTAGTTCAAAACCTAAAACAAGCCACTAAACTTTAAGTAAATCCAACCAAAGCTGCTAGAACCAATAATCTATACCATAAACTGCCTAGAAAATGAAAATTTAGACAAAGAGTAGCTTAAATGAGCATATAAATTAGCATATGGATCAGGTTGCTGGAAACTTTAACAATCACAATACTAAACACCTTAATGTAACACAATGATACTCTAACAAGATAAGCTACTAATCACAACTCAAAGCAAAGGAAAAGAAAAACTAACAGTGGCAACGAAAGGGAATGTAACAAGGGCTCTTAACTGATACAAAGCTTAACGGATCACAAAAGCTTGCAATAAGCTAATACATAAACCTAGCAGACTACAACTATCCTAAAATAGGCTAATGGGACAGAGTAACTAGTATAGAAAGCCTAAATACTAATAAACAAAAAAACTAGTCCTAGGCTGAAAATGGTACAACAGTGGCTGAGGGGGCATGTTTGGGGACATAATAAGATATCAATAAAAAATTCATAAAAATAAAAATACTGACATGTACACAAGCTAGCAGAGATGCTATGAACCAATTTTTATATCGTAAGTCCCAAAGAGGAGTAAGTTAACAATGGCCATTAAAGGGCTGTTGGGACAACTGACATTGCAGGCCTGGATGACAGTGGGTCTAAATGGGTACAAACAAGTGAGCAGAGGAAATATGAAAGCAAACTAGAAGCAATTTGAATAACTAGGAAACTAGAAAATTAGATTTTAAAGTGCTACTGGGCTGCATATAAGCTGATGTAGCTGTGGAAATGGGTAAAAATGGGGGAAACAGTGGTCAAAAGTATAAGCTCCAAATAAACTTGAAAGTTATAACCAAACTTACACCTATAAAGTTCCTACTTCTAAATGATTGTGCTACACTTTCTGGAATCTGAAACTAACTCATACCCAACTAAAATTGGGATCAAAAAGACTTGTTTGGACATGCTTTGGTTTATCAAAAAATGTTTACTTAGAAACTAATTTTACCCTAATTGACTCGTGATCACATAATACTAACTTAAACTAGTTACCTATACCTGAAAGACTATATTAAACTTAGTTTCACTTAAATTTGCCAAAATCCAATGAAGTTCATCACAAGCTGCTACCATTGAACTTAGAGATGCAAATTTTGAAATCTGTTAAAGAAGCAATAAATCTAAATGAATCTCTTGACATGGACTTCAAAATATCTAAACAAACTTGAATCAACCTTAAACTAACTGAATTGATTCACCAAAACAACTACAAGCTTGAAATTGGTACTGACCCAAACATCACCTAATGTAACTGATCATCCAATTTTAAACCTACAAGAGCTGTTTTAAACAAAACCTTTAATAAAAGAAGCTGAACATGAGTTGTAGTGAAGCTAAACAAGCACACAACAAGAGTGAATAAGCAGTTAAAAAGCAGGTTGAAGAAGCATAAAAAAAGACTTGAATTACATTGATTTAAAAATAATGAGTACAAGACATTTTAAAATAACTTCAAATTCAACTTCTTAAAACAAAAATTATACTAAAAACTACTTTTTGACTAACTAACTACTGCCTTTGAAAGGCTTATAAGAGCCCTATTTATACTAAAACTGAAAACTAGGGTTTACTTCTTCTTTGTGCTTCCTTTTTGAGATAAAATAGTCTTGACACCCATTTGTGCTTCTCGTGAATGAATCCTAGCCATCAATTTGTATTTAGAGTAATCTCAACTCTCCATTCTGTTTTGGCGCCCAAACAACTACAAGGATCGCCAGGGTGGCTGTGGATACCCGTGAAGAGCTTCCTTGGAGGAGGTGAATGGGGTGCTTTTGAAGAGGAGGGTGGAGTGTTGCAGGAGGTGGTGTGGAGGAGGGTTTTGATATGGTGGGTAAAAGCAGGGAAGGGGGGAAAGAAGGTATCATTACCTGTGTGTTGACTGGGGGTGGTGAGGGGTCAAACAATAAACCGAGTTTTATTATTTAACGTTTAGGGTTGGGTATTGGGCTTATGTGGGATGGGCTGGAAGGGATTGGAGGTGTGGTGATGGTAAGTGGATTTGGGCTGAGGTGATGTGTTGGACCAGGTTTAGGATTAGTTTATGTTGGGTAGTAATTTGGTTTAGTAAAAGGATTAGGTTAAGGTAGTTAATTAGTTTAGGGTAAATTAGGTTTAAGGTAAATGGTTAAAATGGGTTTTTGGTTTCGGGTTTGTTTTTCTACGCTCACTCCATTGCCATATCCCAGGGTTGACTTCGAACTTGACTTTTTGTATTTTCTTTGTTTTTCTTCAAAATCGTGTCAAGTCGGTCCGGTAATGCTCCATTATGCTCCTATTCCCATGCAAGCTCCGTTTTCCCTTACATTTGCCTTATTTTCAATCCATTTGTACCTGAAATACACAAAAACACACTCCAAGGATATTTGTGATGTTATTTGACCATTTTGAAGTGTTTTTGATCGTTTTGACTTGAAAATTGGACGAAAAGATATATGTAAAACGACACATATATCAGTGGGTAGTTTAGAGTCTGCAAGCTTGGATCTTGCTGCCTCTATTAAGGTCCTATTCTTTCTTTCAGCAACCCCATTTTTTTGTAAGGTTCTTGGTGTGCTATAGTCCCTTTTTATCCCTTTAGACTTACAAAGTTCTATTAATACAACATTTTTGAACTCTGTCCCATTATCACACCTAATGCCTTTAACCTTTTTATTTAACTGGTTTTCAATAAGGGAAATGAATTCTTTTAAAATAGGAGATGTTTCATCTTTAGTTTTCAAAAAGAATACCCAACAAAACCTGCTATAATCATCTATGATTACCAGGCGGAAATACTTATGATCAACACTTTTGATTGGAGTTGGACCAAATAGATCCATGTGCAGCAACTGAAGAGGTTCTGAGATGGTGCTCACATCTGTTATTGCTTTGTATGAGGCTCTGTGTTGCTTTCCTTTGTTGCAGGCAACACAATTATGTTCATTGGTGAAGACTTTTGAAGGAAGTCCCTGAACAAGACCAAGTTTAGGAAGCTTGTTAATGGTCTTGAAATTCACATGAGCCATCCTCCTATGCCATCTTGTAGATTCATCTAGGGATGCTTTGGCCACCAAACATGTTAGATCACCTGCAGGTTGGACATCATTCAAATTGAATGTGTACAAATTGAAGGTTCTAGGAACTCTTAGCAGAATGGTTGTATCTTTTAGAAGTTTGAAGTCTTTAGAGAGCACAAGACATTCATCCTCAAAGAAGAAGACTTTATTATTGGTGTCACAAATTTGTTATACTGAGAACAAGTTGAAATGTTGCATTTCCTTGACATAGTATACATTCTCAAAATCTAACAGAGATGTTCTGATTGTGCCTTTCCCAGTGATTCTACCATCTCCTCCACCAAAAGTCACATTGCCTCCTCCTTCTATAGGTACAAAATCATGCATCTTATCCTTGTTTCCTGACATGCTCCTGGAACAACCACTATCTACAATTCCTAATTCTTTACTTTTCAGAGGATGATCCTACAACAACAACAAAAAAAATATACAAAATATTCGTACAGATTGGAGACTCAAGTCATTGCTGACTTGAGCCTGCCTTGTGGATCAGAAGAGTTAGGCCATGGAGATGCATAAGATCCACCATTGTTCTTGGGCCTGTACTGAAAATTAGGTCCCTTCTTAGTCTAAGAACAACCTGTTGAGGGCTTCACAGCAATATCCCAATATCCTCCACCAACATACATTGAGTCAAAATATCTAGGCCAATAACCATTATGAAAATAAGAATTAGTTAGTCTCACATATGGTCTAGCAACAGATCTTCTCCAATGAGAAGGTTTATCAGCAGAATTGTGTTTGCTGGTTTTATGAGTTGCTTGTGGAACAAAAGATGGTATATCATTAACATTTTTCCACATTGATCTAGGTTTCCTTTAACTAGCACATACACCCATTCTTTGCTCATGAAAATTACAATCCTTAATCAAATGAAATTTACTTCCACATACAAAGCATTTCTTCTTTTTAGAAGATTTATTCAAAGTGAAAGATGTTCCATGACATGAAAAAGCATTCAAACCACAAACATTAACAGAATTGTTTTTGATAGAATTAAAAACATTGTTTTGTAAAGAATGAAATAACAAGTCTTCATAGGAAACTGTCTTAGAATCAGTAGTAACTCTAACAGGCTTGTAGGGAGTCTTGGGTGTTGTCTTAGGGGAGGTCTTGGGAAGGTCTGACTTTTCACTTGAATCACAACTGGTATATGTAGTAGACCCTTGGTCAGAGGACTTGTCACTGTCAGAACAAAAGACAAAGTCAGTAGATTTAGAATCAGGGTCTGGCAAGTCACTTGACTTTTTGCCATAAAGATGGTGTGATCCATCAAAGTCAACAGATATGGAAAGGTCTGTGGGCATGTGTTCTCCTCTAATAGGTCCAGGTACAGCATGTAAACTTCCTTCTTTTACATAATTAGCTAAACCTGCTGGTGTTTATTTACCTAGATCATTCCTAGCTTCTAAACCAACATACTTCTTATAACCTAAACCTATCCCTGAGTTTACAGATTGACTACCATAAAGTAAGCTAGCTAAGTTATCTCCTGATATTAACCATGTTTTATGTCTAGCTACTTCCTCATCAAGTTTCTCTTTCAGCTCTTGGTTTTCTGAAACTACATCAGCTTTTTCTTTCTCAGTACGCCTTAAATCAATCTTAGTACATTCTAATTCACTTTCTAACACCCTTATCTTTTCATCATAAGTAAGCTGATTCTTTTGAAACCATATTTTTTGTCTTTCTAAAGTTTTTAAAGCTTGTTTATAAACCTCAACTTCTAGATAGCATTCATTATATTTAGGTTTCAATTCAACATAAGCTTCCTTAAGTTCCTTATATCTTTCACTACAACCAAAAACACAGTTATGTACCTGAGAGATGCCCATCAAGGCAACTTGATCATACTGATCCTCTGTAGTGCAGCTTGCCAGCATAGAAACCTGCTCAGAACCAGAAGCTTCATCATCAGTAGGCTCATGAACCGTCCAGTTGACATGTTCATCCTCAGTGACCAAAGCTTTGGAGGATCCAGCTTTAGAGGTTCCAGCTTCCACTTGACTTTGCTGATAGGTAGTATATCTAACCTCATCACCAGCCTTCCTACCCTTGCATTCTCTTGAGAAGTGACCCATATGACGATAAGTGAAGCACTTGACCTTTCTTCTGTCAAACCTTGCTGGATCTCTTCCCTTGAAACCAAACTTTCTCCCAAACTTATTCTCAATCCTTTTGATGTTCAGAGAAATCATGGCCAACTGCCATTTCAAGTTCATCTCTTCCATATCCAGTGGATCCAACTGTTCAAAATCCTCATAAGCTAGATGCTGCTGATGTTCATATTCAGCAACAAAAGAGTGAAGTACCTCTTCCATTATATTACTGGATTTTGGTTAAGGATTTGATTTAGTGATGATGTGGGAAGATGATGCTGAGGAATATGGGCTTGAGGCATGAGGCATCTGATTGGATGTGGTACTAACAAAGGCTGAGTGAGTGGATGTTCGAATGGGACTTCTAACATCAGGCTCAAGAGATTTAAGTCTATTGTAGAGATCATCAAAAGAGAGCATATCCAATCCACTTTTGGCTTTGAGTGCAATGCTTACTTGCAACCAAGATGGTGGCAAAGATCTTAGGAACTTAGCATTGCAGTCCTCATTGTCTGGTCTAGCCTTCAACTGATTTAATTGACTCAAAATTCTGTGGAACCTGTCATAACCCTTGTGGATGCCTTCTTCCTCAGATATTTGGAATTCTTGAAATTGCTGTTTTAGCATGGATTTCTTCATCCTCCTTGACTCCTCATTCCCACCAAACCTAGCCTTGATTGCCATCCATATGTCCTTAGCATCTTCCATGAAGTGAAAGTCACCCATGTGATCATCTTGTATAGCCTGAAGGAGAATAGTTCTAACTTTATTCTCTCTCTGTACAGCTAATACTTTTTCAGCAGTTTTAGGCCCAATAATGGTAACAATTCCATCAACATCTTTGACTTGTTTCTTCAAGCTGTTACCCTTACGAACCACTTTCTAAAGATTCCAGTCAATATTGGTGATCCTATTTTGCATTTTCATAGCCCACAACTCATACTCCTCTGCATTCTTAAGGTATGGGAATTTGGCATTACTGTTTGTGAGAGTTAATTGTTGGAAAGATGTGGTGTTTTGGTTCTGAGTAGCATCTGATTCATTATCTGATCCAGCTATTGGTTATTTTGATTGTTTTGGTTTTTGGTTGTGAGGGTGTAAGAAAGATGTTCTTAGTATCACAGAGACTCTCATGAGGCTCTGATACCACTTGTTGAACCTTAGACCTTGATAGATCTTTGAGCACTCGTAGATCGTTAGTTATGTTAATGTAATCCCAAACACACTAAAAGAAAATCTCTATAACTTGTATTCTGAAGCGGAAAATAAACACAGGTATAAACAATGATTACTAAGAATACTTGATCCTCTATGGATCTTTTAATAATACTGAAATTTTTTTTCTAAAACGTGTTCATAATACATAATCGTGTGTTCCTTTTATAGACAAGGAACCCCTAAACCGTTTCACAAGAAACGTATCTTCTATAAACTAAAAGAGATATGCATTATCACTTCCTAATTAAACTCATGCATATCCTAACTAAATAACAAATACAAGGAATATCTATATCCATAGAAACAAACTATGCTGAAACTATTCTTCAGCAGATATACTGCTTCAGCAGGAACCAACACTTCAGCAGGAACCATCGGCAGTAACTTCAGCAGAATTCCCAACAGTTTCTCATCAGATTCTTTTGAACATGTGTGCATGCCTTCCAAAAACATACATGCATGCCTTTCAAGAACATACATGCACGTCTTCCAAGAAGATATATGCACGCCTAGAAAAAAATAATAGTCAAGATTAAATACTTTTAAAATAAAACTCAAGATAACATAACACACATGCACAAGCTTAAACTAACAAACACAAATAAACATGGGACCATTTTAATTTTAAAATTATTATGTTCAAATTATAAATCAATTAATCAGATGATTCCCCTTCTGACACCATATAGATAATTTCACATTTAATTTTAAATCATCATAATAAAACAAATTCATCCAAAGATATATCAATCATTGTGTAGTGCAAAGCATCTAGTAATAATTGTATCAAACACATAAAAACAACATATACGCAAATACATAATATGACTACATGCCACCAAAAATTATAGACATAAACATGAAGAAGAAATCAAATCGAAGCAGCGAAGCATTTTCTTTTGTTTTACCAACAATATCCATAGGTTCCATCTTTAACTCTTCAAGTTCAACCAAAAACGCTATATATCATTAGATTTTTTTGGGGTCAAAATATAGATCTGAATAACATAAAGAATACAATTACAATTATAATATCAGATTTATACATAAAAATAACAAAACGGACTCGCATATATCATATAATCATAGATGTAATAAAAAAAATCACTGATTAAAATATATTATCACAAATTTAAAAATGTACGGAACAGATATCAACAAAATCACAAATAATAACACAAATCTGGATAGACTTATAGAAAATTCTCACTATAAATCTGATTCAAAGAAAAAAAGGAGTTATGGTAGTTGTGAAAACTCGAATATGGTTGTTCTTTTAGTGCCGCTATATGAGTAACATAGATCGAGAAGGTGGCTAGGGGTCACCACGTCATAGCCACCAACGACTAAAGGCAACCGCACGTGCCATCACTAAAAAAAATACAAAAGCCTTTTTCTGGCATGTATGTGATGAAGAATATCAGCGATTTTTTCCGGTGAGTATGTGATGAAGAAAGTGGTAGGCAGCGGCTAGGGTTTCTCAAGGAAAAGGAGAGTGTCTGTGATTGTGGAGGTTATTTTTGACTTGTAACTGATTCCTCCTGTTAAAATAAATGAGTTTTTATTTATTTTCAACACATATTTAAAGAAACCCTATAATACTCTTTTACATTTTATTTAATATAATGTGCTTTCAATTTAACTAAAAAACTGCCACAATTATTATTAACCATTGATCTTCTAATCCAAATGCTAAAAAAGAGTTCTCACAGTTCTCGCACTTAAGAGGGTTCTAAAAATAAAGGTATATATATATATATATATATATATATATATATATATATATATATATATATATATATATGTGTGTGTGTGTGTGTGTGTGTGTGTATATATATATATATATATATATATATATATATATATATATATATATATATATATATATATATATATATATTCTACCGGACTTACTCGCGATATATTTCGTACCAAGTCATTGTTTACTGATAAGGATTTTAAATATACCTTTTTAAGGGGTCATTTAGTCCCTAAAGTCGTATGTGTTTGATCAAATATTGCCATAAATCGTTTCTTTTTGCATTTTAGGTACTTTGGACACATAAGACAAAAACCGGCAAGTTTTGGGCTAATTTGGACAAGAAAGTGAAGAAAACGACCAACTCACAAATCTGTCAGGAAAAGCAGACATGATGGCGTCACAACTTAACAAGTGACGCCGTCACTTATATTTGAAGACCAAGATTCGGAGTTAAATTTACATGTAACGGCTTAGACTTTTTATAAAGAGACGATGTCAGAGATCCAAGGCGACGCTATCACAACGATGATTTAGCAAAAGACGAAACCCTAATAACAGCGGGCTGATGAAGTCACAACCTATAACGTGACGCCGTCACCTTTGGAAATCTATATATACTTTCGCATGTTTTTCATAATTCGTGTAACACTTTGGAGAGGTGAAACCTTAGACGATTTTCTGCTACTTTGTAAGGCTTTTTACAGCAACTTTATCTATGTTCTCTTTAATCATTCAATATGTCTACATGTTGTTTGATTTTATGCTTTTCTTTTCTTCACATTAACATGCAGGCTAGATCTATTAGTGTTCGCTTAGATTGAATGAAACCTAGTTATTAATTATTGAATGTCGTCTCTTGTTTAATTGGTTGCCTCACATTATGAATAAGAAAACTGGCTTAACTCTTATATGTACTAGCTTGTCCATCTTATTAAACGCAACCCTAGAGTGCGCTAGTGGTTTTTCTCGTTGTATGTATTGCGTGAAGTGTGGCTTGTAGATCCTCGGAGACTTAATAGACTTTAAGCTTTCTTAGGGGAGACTTATACGTTCATAGAGTTAGGGCATATGGCACCTCCCTACGACCAATAATAAGGAACACAACGCTCCAATTAAAACAAGGACGTGACAATTTGATTAATCAATAAGAGATAACTAGGGAGTAAAGATAATCTAAGTGAACACATTTTTCTATCATAATAGTTACCACCAATTTACTTTTCTGCATATTTATTTTAATTTAGTTTAATTAGTTTTAGTTAATTAGTAGTTAAAACGCCCACTCTTCAAACTCGAGATTTTTACTTGCATTCTAAAAAAATATATAAAAAATACAAAAATATTCATCCCTCACCTTTTAGACCTATCTCGACATACACTTCGGCCTTCACAACACTATTCCCCTAGAGAATAATTAATCCCCCATGTCTTGCCTATACCATACAAGAATGGTTAGGTACACTGCCTAAGAGGATTGTAAACTTCTCGAGGTTTACAATATCTGCATCAATTTTTTGGCGCCGCTGCCAGGGAATAGTGTAGGTTTCAATTTCTATTTAGGTCTACTCACTAGATTCCTATCAAGTGAGATTTTTGTTTTTCTTTTTATTATCTTTCTTGTAGTCTATCTTTTCTTTGTTTTATTTGTTCGTAATTCTTATCATTTGCCATCATGGTGGATGATAATCCCTTTATTCAAGACGTAGAACAACAAGCACACCAACACCTAGAACCGCAACAACCCTGTACACAACCAAACAACCAAGACCCACCAAACCACCTCGAGCCCGTACCTAGGTGAGTACTCTAAACCAAGCCACCAATGCTATCAAAACACCATTGAGCTCGCCTAAAGAGCCAATGTATCTCCCTTGCGATCCGACACCATCCGGTTGGTGCAAAACGGATGTGCATTCCATGGACTTCGTTCCGAAGATCCAAATGAACATCTTAAGAATTTTCTTAAAATTTTTGACTCCATTGACCTTGATGTTGGTACTCAGGAGATGACGCGGGATCTATCTGCGAGATCTACCAATGGGATTGCCTACCCACGGGATCTATCTCAACTTGGGCTGATCTTACTTCTAGTTCAGGAATGACATTTTGATGTTCTAACAATGTCAAGGTGAAACTCTTTACGAAGCATGGACTCGTTTCAAGGACTTACTCCAAAAAGTCCTTCATCATGGGATTGATCTTTGGCTCCAAGTCTAAATTTTCTATGACCATATCAATCACTCCACAAGGCAAACTATTGACCAAGCGGTCGGTGGTAAGCTACATGACAAGAATGCGGAAGAATTATGGGGAATCATAGAAGATCTTGCTCTCTATGACAACGAATGTTGGAATGACCCCCGTCAGTTAAGGAAACGGTCATGACAATATCCTTGCCTTCGAATAACTCAAGCATTCCAGATCATAGGATCATTGAACTTGAAGACCAAGTCAAGTTTCTGATGAGCTCTTACAGAGCTACTAAACCTTCACGCCAAGTGAACAAAATCACTTTTTCATGTGAATTATGTAGTGGTTCCCACGACACTCGTGATTGCATGGAATTCACCGAACAAGCTTTTGCAGATTATGCATCCTCGCGTACCAACGGAGTGAGAGATAAGTGGTACACTTTCAAACCCGAGCAAAACACTCTTGGTGATTCTTACAACCCCTCTTGGAAAAATCACCCCAACTTTAGGTGGAAACAAAATAAAAAATTCTTCTCAAAACAAATTTTCAAATCCACCTAATCATTTTCAACCAAGCGGTTCATCCTTGAATCGCCCCTTTAATAATCCTTTCATTTTAAACAATTCAAACAATCTTGAAGGATTGGTATCTAATTTCATGTCATCTCAAGAAGCTCGTTTGTCAAGGTTTTGAATCGATTTCAAGTAACAACAAAGCAAGATGACAAATAAAATTGATACTCTTTTGAAGGTTCTCAATGACCGAGTAATGAGAGCACTCCTAAGTGACACCATGAAGAACCCGAAACTAGGTGTTAACTCTATTTCTTCAATTTCGTCTCCTAGTTCTTGTCCTCAATTTTCCTCGGTCAATGCAAAAAAACATGTTTCAAACAAACGTTAACCTTTCCAAAGGACCAAGACCATAAAGATAATACACCAAACAACGTGTTGGACAAAGAAGTTAATGAAACACCAACCAAACAAGAACCAAACCTCAATCTTAGTGACGAATTCAAGGATCTCTACCTTGAACGTTAGGTTCTAGATGTCTTGACTCATGCTCCATATTATAATGCCCTCTTGGAAAAATATAAGGAGTGTAGGATCGAAAATATACATGATTCATGTGGTTCGGGAGGTCGAGGTTGATCAAAATATAAGAACTTCATATTTAGTTTTAGAAAGAGAAAGTAGAGAGAGGGCGAAGAAAATGGAATATATTAAAAATGAAAGTAAAGATACACAATTTCTCACACCCCTCATGGAGAGTCATGAGGGGTATATATAGGCTCTACACATTACAAGTTTGCCAAGTTAACATAAGTAGTCCCTAATGGCACAACTTGCTACATATCTAGTCCATTTCACGTATGTGACGTTATCTTTATAAAAGAGCGAGGCTAACAAGGAGAAAGTTAAGTTGGGTAAGAATGGATCCGCTTTTGTTCAAAACAAGTTACCTAAGAAGTTAGATGATCTCGGATTATTTGTTTTACCTTGTAGTATTGGGAATTCTATGGCCTATGACACCTTAGCCGACTTAGGATCATGCATTAACATACTTATGTTACCAATCTAAAAGTTTAGGGATGGATCTAATTAAATTCGATGCATCTATAATGTATGCCTCCCTAATGTATGGTTATAGTTATTTCTCATCCTTCTCATTTCAAGATTTCTTCTCAGTTGTTCCAAAGTTTGTCTACATACATCAAAAATATTATTTTATTAATATTAAAAACTTGTACAAAAAATATATATGCAACTACTTATTGTAAAGAGTTTGTATCCAATTCCACGTCCTTACAAATATAGCAGACCTTTTATCCAACCCTTCAGGATGTACACCCTAAAATGTCAAAGGCGTGTTTGTTGAAATGTGAGTCTAGTAGGTTTTTATATGACCAAGTCATTCAAAGGCATGTTTGTTGAAATGTCAAAGGCATGTGTGTTGAAATGTGACCCCAGACCTTTGGTCTAGTGGTATGTATGTTACCCATCAACCTAGAGGTTGTGGTTCAAGCCTTGCTAGAGGCATATGTGTGATAGGTGGTATGACTTTTTGACCACATGGGATACATAAAAAAGCTGTTTAGAAAACTGTTACCCAAAGATAAGAAAAAAATTTCCAGGTCCCAAAAAAATGGGTAAAACCAGCCTCTAAAACGGTACGAACCACCATAAAATCAATGATATAACAACACCGTAGCTCTGATGCCATTTGTAGTATCGAAAATATACATGATTCATGTGGTTCGGGAGGTCGAGGTTGATCAAAATATAAGAACTTCATATTTAGTTTTAGAGAGAGAAAGTAGAGAGAGGGCGAAGAAAATGGAATATATTAAAAATGAAAGTAAAGATACACAATTTCTCACACCCCTCATGGAGAGTCATGAGGGGTATATATAGGCTCTACACATTACAAGTTTGCCAAGTTAACATAAGTAGTCCCTAATGGCACAACTTGCTACATATCTAGTCCATTTCACGTATGTGACGTTATCTTTATAAAAGAGCGAGGCTAACAATCTCCCTCCAAGATATCGTCACACGTGAATGGTTACAATGAGACCTATAAATACATAAAAATGTAAAATTACAACAATAGTAAACTATGTTGACGTTGTTGAAGCGCAGAGTCTCTGTAGTCTAGATACTGAGGCAGACTTGAAGTTCTCTCTTCCGATGAACTCGGCGTATTTGATCTTTGGCACTGACGGCACAGATCTTTGTAGCTCTGAACTTCAACTGTAACGGTCTAGTTAGGTTATTACTCCCTCCTAACTAGTGAGCCTTTATTCTTTTTCCTGCTCCCTCCTGAACTGACAACTCTCTTTTCATCACGCAGCGGATAAAGTGGATTCAAAAGTGTAGGCACATGGTTGTCGTTCAGGGAGCATCATGACAATATAATTCACATAACATTGCACAGAAGGTTGGTAATACGCTCCGATGTACACATCATTAGTAATTCTTCGGTTCCAGTGTAAGCACAATTCCCTCGAACAACCAACGTACTAGAGATGAAACACTACTTCTTTTGGCATGTTCTTCTCCCTCCTGATGGTTGCGATGTATCGAAATCATCATACTATTGTGTGTACATGCCAAAATTACCCGTACTTTACACTTCTGATGCAATATAGATAGACTGTGTAAGCATAATTTGTGAGTATATGTTGCAAAAATATACTCTCAATGCTATTCTCTCAAATCAACCTTTAAACGAACCTCCTTGTAATTCACCGGCTACTAGTAATGACCACATATGGAGACTGCCCGATATGACCAGCTTGAAAAAGAAGTAATCATCCCATCTTGTGACTTAATGCTTGTACGATAGATGTGACTTAATACCTATACTGAGCACTACAATGTAACTCCTTTAAGTATGAGGTTGCACGAAATATTCGCCACTTGAACAATCCACTACTTCGTGTGACACTGAGTACTACAACGTAACTCCTTTAAGTGATAGCTATACTGTGAGCGCTACAATGTAACTCCTTACAGCGGGTATAACTAGATAATCCAAGTCTTGATCACTATCATTTCCCGTGAATGCACAAACAAGTATCTTCGAAAGTCATGCATCCAACCACCCCTAGACTTTGAGATAAATAAGTACACTTTATGAAACACCACTTCAAAATCAAATCGATAATACCGTGCAAAAACCCCGTAGTCATTTTTGTTGAACGAAACAATTCTAGCTGTGAACAATGTATTCCCATGAAAATGATAATACCAAAATACCACTCTTATATCAAAATTTTATTTCCAAGAAATATTGATATCGGAATATATTTTTTGATACTTTAATTTGTAAGTTTATGCCATGTTATTATTTCCAATGTATAGCCCAATCTGAAATTTAACTCCATCAGCCCATTGATTAATAAACCCAAGCAAAAGCTATTAATAATCCGGTCCAGTCCACCATATAAACATTACAGTTTGAGCCCAATGCAAATGATATTACTAAATCCCATTTGATATCTTAAATCTAACCCTACACAAAGATGATAATTTCATCCGCCCCCTTTCACCTCCTGTTCTCTCTCTCATCAAACGCAGCTACACATTTCCAATGCTCCAACCGATTCAAGAAAGATCATAAGGCTTCAAGATCTTGAATGGTCTCAGGTAGGTTGAAGGTTTATGTAGTCACACATTTTTTTTTTAATCGAACAAGAGATGGAGGGTAACATAATTGTTATGCTTCCACTCTTATAGATTCGAATAAAAAAGAAGCATGGTCTTCAAATAGTGGTCAATGATGAGTAAGGTTCCACTAAAAAAATCTTTGAAAGATTAAATAAAAAGTGAACCGATTCTGAGATGTATCATTTTTTATTTTTGATGATTGGAGATGAAGTGAACATAAGGTTATGGTATGTTATATTTGCATTTTAGTGAGATTAGGAGCAGTTAGTTGTTGTACTTGTACACTCGTATTTTTATTTTTGGTTTATAGACTTGGATTGATGATGGATGAACTGAGGTCTAAGAGTTGGTATAATTGGTTTGTGGTCGTTGGTCTTGTGTCTTCATCTTGCATCTGCATTTTCGAAACTTTGCAAATTGTATTTTCGACACTTTACTTTTTCGAAAACATTGACACTTTATCGAGAATACTTTTTATCGAGAACAGGATCAGACAAGCTTTGCGAAACGGTAAAAATTTTCGAAAATAAGTATTCTCGAAAAAATAAATTTCGAAAACCTATTCTCGAAAACTAGTACATTTCGAAAAAGTATTCTCGAAAAATAGTACATATCGAAAATTTCTTATACAAGAAATTCCGACCAGATTCCGGCGACTTTTTGCAGATTCCGATGAATTTTCCGACCACCTTTTTGCAGATACCGAATATCACGGACCATGTTTATGTCTTTTGACCACAAAAATCTTCAACGGGATGGTACAAAAAGCTCATAAAGATGATAGCCATAAAAACTGTTATCAAGGTACATAGATGACCACAATAAACAGATAACTTTGTGAAAGAATATGACTTTTTGACCACATGGGATACATAAAAAAGCTGTTTAGTAAACTGTTACCCAAAGATAAGAAAAAAATTTCCAGGTCCCAAAAAAATGGGTAAAACCAGCCTCTAAAACGGTACGAACCACCATAAAATCAATGATATAACAACACCGTAGCTCTGATGCC
Organism: Artemisia argyi; assembly: GCA_030686995.1. Lineage (NCBI taxonomy): Eukaryota > Viridiplantae > Streptophyta > Magnoliopsida > Asterales > Asteraceae > Artemisia > Artemisia argyi. The sequence goes on from CM060678.1 coordinate 108,259,504, forward strand.
AATTGTAGTATCGAAAATATACATGATTCATGTGGTTCGGGAGGTCGAGGTTGATCAAAATATAAGAACTTCATATTTAGTTTTAGAGAGAGAAAGTAGAGAGAGGGCGAAGAAAATGGAATATATTAAAAATGAAAGTAAAGATACACAATTTCTCACACCCCTCATGGAGAGTCATGAGGGGTATATATAGGCTCTACACATTACAAGTTTGCCACGTTAACATAAGTAGTCCCTAATGGCACAACTTGCTACATATCTAGTCCATTTCACGTATGTGACGTTATCTTTATAAAAGAGCGAGGCTAACAAGGAGAAAGTTAAGTTGGGTAAGAATGGATCCGCTTTTGTTCAAAACAAGTTACCTAAGAAGTTAGATGATCTCGGATTATTTGTTTTACCTTGTAGTATTGGGAATTCTATGGCCTATGACACCTTAGCCGACTTAGGATCATGCATTAACATACTTATGTTACCAATCTAAAAGTTTAGGGATGGATCTAATTAAATTCGATGCATCTATAATGTATGCCTCCCTAATGTATAGTTATAGTTATTTCTCATCCTTCTCATTTCAAGATTTCTTCTCAGTTGTTCCAAAGTTTGTCTACATACATCAAAAATATTATTTTATTAATATTAAAAACTTGTACAAAAAATATATATGCAACTACTTATTGTAAAGAGTTTGTATCCAATTCCACGTCCTTACAAATATAGCAGACCTTTTATCCAACCCTTCAGGATGTACACCCTAAAATGTCAAAGGCGTGTTTGTTGAAATGTGAGTCTAGTAGGTTTTTATATGACCAAGTCATTCAAAGGCGTGTTTGTTGAAATGTCAAAGGCGTGTGTGTTGAAATGTGACCCCAGACCTTTGGTCTAGTGGTATGTATGTTACCCATCAACCTAGAGGTTGTGGTTCAAGCCTTGCTAGAGGCATATGTGTGATAGGTGGTATGGAAGTGAAAAGAAATAGCCATTCTATGGAAAAAAAGAAAAGAAAAGATATATGTGTGAATTCTCATATTTGACTATAGTTAATGATTTATGGTGATTCACGTTTTATTAAACATATGTTTTTATTGACATCATGATATGTTTAGTCAAAATTAATTATACATTTAGAGATGAATTCTTGGTGAAAGCACGAAATTTCATTTACAAAATGTAATAAACAATGTATACTTTATAGAACGTTCAACACTTTTAGATGGCAAAACAATCAAATATTGTTTATAATTGGCTTTTCAACTCATCAATTAATTCCTTTGAATGACTTGTTCATACAAAAACCTACTAGCCTCACATTTCAATGAACACGCCTTTGACACTTATAGGTTGTACATCTTGAAGCAAGTTGGGTATCTTTATGAAGGGTTGGATAAGGTCTAATAAATTTATAAGAATGTGGAATTCGATACATATTCTCTAAAATAAGTTGGAGAAAATTTAAATGTAGATCAAATATTCTATATAGATCCAATGAACAAATCCTAGCTATCCATGTTTTGATTAAAACAAGAAAAGTAAATGTTGACATAAACAATGCCTAAAAACATTGTTAACATTCATCGACATCTCTATGTTTTGATAATCACAAAACGTAAATTCATTAAACTAAAACTTGTGTCGTAAACAAGTATTTAGAGATAAATATTTCATTTTGCATCCAAATCACTTAAGGTATGAATAAACAAAGTATTTATTGCATTCTATGATCAAAGGAAATTTTTCTCTAATCACTAGAACTTTTATAAAATGTCATAAACATTTTATATCTTTTACAAAATCATTTTTGGAATTAAAAGAATATGTTTAAATCATTATAAATATATGATTTCAAATTTCCAACCAAAAATAGCAAATATTATCCAGAAAAATCTTCCCCACAAAAGGACAAACGAATCCAACGTTCTAAAGGGGTAGTCCCCTTAATTATACTAGGCGGCCCCCTTAATAATTAAGGGGACCGCCCCCTAATTAAGGGGACCGACCACGCTCCAGAACAGAAATTTGTTTGCCTATAAATACTGGTTCATTTCACAGATTTTTCTCACCTTTTGCACTCCTAAACTTTCTGTTCTAGATCTCCATTTCTATTCTCTAAATCCTTTGATCATACATACATAAATCTTTGTTTCAAAGTGATCCAAACATCAACCTCTTAAGTGCAAGAGAAGAATACTTTTATCCTCCAAGACAAGAAGTATTACAACTTGTTGTGACCTCCACATCCAAGTTGTTGGAGTGATTGTTTGTTGTGAATATTTGGTAGAAGATAGATTAGCTTAGTGTGTAGATAGAGTGATTGTTTAGAAGATTGTTGTGAAGTAGATTGTTGGGAAGTAGATAGTTGAGAAGAAGATAGTTGTGAAGAAGATCGTTGTGAAGTAGATAGGTGTGAAGATAGATAGGTGTGAAGATAGATAGGTGTAAAGTAGTTGTGTATAAGGTGTGATCAAGTTGTGACGAAGTTGTGGTGTGTATATTGGTGTGCAAGGTTTTCTCCGCCATAAGGGAGCTTGTTGACATAGTGAAGAAAACTCTCGAGTTAGGTGCTCGGGGAGTGGAGTAGGGCAAGGAAGGTGTCCTTGTAGCCGAACCACTATAAATCTCTTGTCTCGCGGTTCGATCTTTCCATCTCTCATTTATTTCTTTACTTACATTATTATTGCTGTATCATACATATATATTGTTGTTTATATTGTGCAAGACTTGAGTTCACATAATATCGAATCTAAATTTTTGAAAGTTAAGAAAACACACAAACAATCTTTTATAACAAATTAAAAAGACGAAAAACTATTCAACCCCGCCCCCTTCTAGTTTTCCACAATTGATATCAAGAGCCACGTCAAGCGAGATTTTTAAAATATATTGTATTTTAAAACTTGCAATGATCTATGGAATCTGAAAAATATTTAGAAGGGCAATCTATGCAAAGACCACCACTATTTGAAAGTGATGGATTTTTATATTTGAAAAATAGATTCGAAACTTATGTGAAATCTAAAGATCTTGATCTTTGGCATGTTATTACCTTCGGTGATTTTCCCCCTACTCAACAAAATCTGGAAACTAAAATGGATGAAATTGTAGCTTTTGAAAAACAAAATGATGATTTGAAAAAGAAATTAGCTAAAAATAATGAAGCTAAAATGGTAATTTATAATGCGTTACCGCGCAAAGAATATGAAAGAATTTTTATGTGTAAAACCGCCAAAGAAATTTGGGAGTCATTACTTATTACTCACCAAGGTAATAGTCAAGTCAAAGACAATAAAATAGATCTTCTTGTACAATAATATAACAATTTACGATTACGGAAGAGGAATCAATTGATAATGCTTTTGCTAAATTTAACACTATTATCACAAGTTTAAAAGCACTTGATGAGACATTTTCTAGTAAAAATTGTGTTAGAAAATTTCTTAGGGCATTGCATCCAAAGTGGCGAGCTAAGGTCACGGCAATTGAAGAATCAAAGAATTTGATGACTTTATCACTTGATGAACTTATTGGCAACTTGAAGGTTCATGAAGAAATTATAAGAAGAGATTCGGAAACGGTCAAAGTCAAGAAAGAACAAACTAAATCCGTTGCTCTAAAAGCCAAAAAGGAACCTAGTGACGATGATGATTCAAGTGACGAGAGTGAAGACGAAGAATATGCAATGGCCGTAAGAGAATTCAAGAAATTCTTCAAAAGACGAGGAAGATTCACTAGATTACCACGCGACGAAAGAAAGTCGTTCTAAAGAAATAGAAGTGATAACTACGGGAAAAGAAAGTGTTTTAGATGTGGAAGTCCAAATCATCTCATTGGTGAATGTCTAAAGCCACCGGGTTATAAAAATCAAAGCGCCTTTGTTAGTGGAACATGGAGTGATAGTGACAAGGAAGAAGTGGAAAAACCAAGAGACGAAAATTGTTTTGTGGCCAAAGCAACCGACGAAATATGTTTAGGAATAGACTTGGAGCCCGACGAATGGATCAAGGATAGCGGATGTTCGAGGCACATGATGGGGAACCGCAAGCTATTTTCTACGTATAAGGCATACAATGGAGGTAACATTATTTTCGGTAGTAACTTGCGTGGAAAAATCATTGGCAAAGGTACAATTTCTCAAGACTCACTTACTATTGAAAATGTTGAACATGTAGATAATTTAACATATAACTTGCTTAGTATAGGCCAAATATGCGACAATAAATGTAGCGTTACCTTTACCAAAATGGATAGCGAAATAGTTAAGAATGGAAAGGTTATAGGTAGAGGAATTAGGAAAGGAGGCATATATGTTATGAAACTAGGAAACAAACCAAAATATAGGATATGCCTGACAACCCTAGACGAAAACTCCACATTGTGGCATAGGAGATTAGGACATGCGAACATGCAACAAATACAATTTTTGGCCTCTAAAGAACTAGTTAGAAACTTACCTAACCTAAGATATGACAAGCATTTTTGTGATGCATGTAAAATTGGAAAACAAGTTCATGCTGGTCACAAAGCTAAGAATATAGTATCCACTACTAGGTTCCTACAATTATTACATATGGATCTATTTGGTCCATCCGCTGTGCGGAGCTATGGAGGAAACAATTATACCTTAGTAATAGTAGATGACTATTTACGATACATGTGGACTAGGTTCTTAAGTGACAAAACCCAAGCCTTTGAAAAATTTGAAATATTTAGTAAAATGATTCAAAATAAATTAGGATGCACAATAGTAGCCATTAGGACGGACCATGGTAGGGAATTTGATAACGAAGTACAATTCAGAAAATATTGTGATTTAAATGGAATATCTCATAATTTCTCCGCTCCTCGTACTCCTCAATCAAATGGCGTAGTAGAAAGAAACAATGTTAAACGAACAATCCATCCCACAAAAATTTTGGTGTCACGCTGTAGATACATCAACATATCATACTATCTTATAAAGCATTTAGGCCTTTTAAAAAAAGAACTACTTAAAATTCAGCATTACAAGTTCTTAAGCTAAAAGTACAACTAATTAAAACACATTTTCTAACATTAAATACAATTACAAGTTCTTAAGCTAAAAGTACAACTAATTAAAACACATTTTCTAACATTAAATACAATCTCTAAATAGAAATACTTAAAATTCAGCATTACAAGTTCTTAAGTTAAAAGTACAACTAATGAAAACACATTTACTAATGTTAAATACAATACAAAGCACTATTAATTTGGTCTAGATATTTAATGTAGTCAACTAATTAACTGGCTAATAAATACAATTAATGCATTTATTAAAATACGTCTTACATAAGAAATACAAATTATCAAGCATATTGTACAACCAACTTAAAAATAATTCCTGCTCGAGCCTGAACGGGCACGGGCAAAACGGGCTCGAGCCCAATGGGCACAGGCCATCGGGCATGAGCATGAACGGTTTACAAATCCTAGCTATCACTTTTGCCATTTGATGTCGTTACCCGCAGCTGCAACGCGCGGGTACCCTACTAGTATTATTAATAGGGTATCAATTAGGAGAATTTTAGGAAAAACTCCTTATGAGTTACTAAGAGGTAGAAAACCTAACTTAAGCTACTTTAGGGTATTCGGAAGTAAATATTATATTTTAAACACTAAGGATTATCTTACTAAGTTTGACCCAAAATCATACGAAGGAATATTTTTAGGGTACTCACAAAATAGTAAAGCATATATAATACTTAACAAACACATTATGAAAGTAGAAGAATCATTAAATGTAACATTTGATGAAACACCACCACCTCCTAAAACATTACCTTTAGAAGATGATGACTTAATCGAAGATGAAGCTATTGAGGTTAGTAAAACAAAACCCCATAGGAAATGATAATGAAAACATAGACTTAGGAAATAACGAAGTCGTAAATATTAAGGAATCTAAATCACATCCATTAGATAACATAATAGGAAATCTTAATCAAAGAACCCTTAGGTCATAAGCCCAAGATAAAAATAACTTCTTTTGTTTCCTCTCAGCAATAGAACCTAAGAATATTAATGAAGCATTAAAAGATGAAATCTGGGTTATAGCTATGCAAGAAGAATTAAACCAATTTAAGGCTAATGATGGTTGGGAATTAGTACCAAATCCAATGAACATGACCATCATAGGAACTAAATGGCTATATAGGAATAAGTTAGATGAAAATGGAATTGTAACTAGGAACAAAGCTAGGTTAGTTGCCCAAGGTTAAAATCAACAAGAAAGAATTGATTATGACGAAACTTATGCCCCCTAGCTAGACTAGAATCTATTAGGATATTACTTGCCTATGCATGCGCCCTAGACTTTAAGTTATTCTAAATGGACGTGAAAAGTGCATTCCTCAATGGTTTTATCAATGAGGAGGTTTATGTGGCACAACCTCCAGGATTCATTGACTTCGCAAAACCTGATTATGTTTATAAGTTAAAGAAAGCTATATATGGACTCAAACAAGCTCCTAAGGCTTGGTATGATCGATTAAAAGCTTTTCTTATTAAACATAATTATTCTATGGGGATGGTAGATAACACTCTTTTCACTAAAAAGAAAGACCCAAATCTCATCATTGTTCAAATATATGTTGATGACATTATATTTGGATCGACTTATCAAGAAATGTGTGATGAATTTACCAAAATCATGCATGATGAGTTCGAGATGAGTATGATGGGTGAACTAAACTTCTTCCTAGGATTACAAATAAAACAATTAGAAGATGGAATATTCTTTAACCAATCTAAGTACATTAAGGAAATGCTTAAGAAATTTGGCCTAGAAGACTCAAAACCCATGAAAACTCCCATGTCTACAGAAGTAAAACTCACAAAGGATGATGAAGGTGAGTCCGTAGATAATCCTAAGTATAGAGGTATGATAGGTAGTTTACTATACCTAACGGCAAGTAGACCCGATATCATGTTTAGTGTTTGCCTTTGTGCCCGTTTTCAAGAGGATACCAAAACCTCTCACCTAGAAGCGGTTAAGCGTATCTTCCGATACATTAAAGGCACTATACACTTTGGATTATGGTATCCTAAGGGATCCGACATAGAAACCATCGTCTATGCGGATTCGGATCATGCGGGAGACTACGTAGATAGAAAAAGCACTAGCGGTATTTGCACTTTCATGGGATGTTGTCTAACATCTTGGTTCTCGAAGAAGCAAACCGCTCTTGCTATTTCTACCACCGAAGCCAAATACGTTAGCGTTGGAAAGGCATGTCAACAAGCACTATGGATGAAACAAGCTCTCATAGACTATGGCATTAGGTTAGAAAATGTTCCTATTATGTGCGATAACAAAGGTGCTATAGATTTAAGTAAAAATCTGGTCCAACACTCTAGGACTAAACATATAGAAGTACACCGCCACTTCATTAGGGATAATGTACAAAAAGGAAACATATCTATAGAAAAGGTTGCATCAGAAGATAATATTGGGGATATATTCACTAAACCCCTTAAGCGTGAATTATTCAACCACTTGCGTTTAGGATTAGGAATGATGGAACAAGTTGACTAAATTTTATTGCATTTACACTACTTATTACTTGCATAAAATTTATTTTTATTCCACCTCTTCATATCTGAGTCTAGGAATCTATTTTGCACAAAATTAAAGATTGGGAAACCTCATTTTTATTGCATATACATTCTTGTAAAACCCAATCAAAATTTCTTTAAAACTATTCTCACATCTAGGAAATACATGAAAACCATTTTCCTTGCATTGTTGACAAATGCTAAAAACTTTTTCTTAAATCATGCATAAAATCTCACATGAATCGTCAAAATATATAATATAATATATAACATTGACATTCATGAATCGAACAAAAATCGAATCAAGGAGATTTTGGATTGTTTCTTAGGAAGTTTTCTTATTTGCATTTAGGAGTCGAAACAATCACAACTCCACATTTGTTGCATATAGGCACACACTAGGACAAAATCACTAACAATGTTGTCATCTTGTTCCATCACTAGTTTTTCACTCACTAGTTACCTTTGCCTTTGATCTTAGATAGTTGCTCTAGGAAGATTGAGTGCCCTTGCCTTTGCTTGTCTCTTCTAGATTATTATTAATTGCTTGTTTGCTCTATTTATTAAATTTTTTTGTATGCATGCTATATTATGATTAGATTAGATGCTATATTGCCTCAAAGAGTTGAACTTGCTTGAATCCAAACCCAAAAACACAACCTTTCTATAAATTTTCTGCCAAAAATCCAATTCTGCAATCTGGAAACCACCAGATGGGCGGCCCCCTTAATTATGTAACGAGCCCCCTTAATTATTATGTGGACCGTCCCCTAATTAAGGGGACCAGCCATCTGATGGTCGGGTTTACAGAATCTTTTATGCTTTTTAGCCCAATTCAACCTACATTTCTCAATTTTCACCAACATATTTTGTCCTAATCTCCCAAACAAACCTTATCCATCCATAAACACACAAATTATAACACCCCGTAAAATTCTCCTACGATTAACACATTACCATAACATAGATTAACCATTTTTACCCATAACAAATTTTTTTTTATATATACTTTGTCAATTACAACGTTATTCACTCTTACCTTGAAACGATATTTACACCTAAACCATAATAACCTAAATACCATACATAACTTAAAACATTGATACTTAATAAGTATACGTTTCAATAATTAACAAATACAATTTAAATAAATCCCGAGCCTACAAAAATTCCCATGTGTACTCGCTAATAATATTGGACCTCTAAGAACCACGAACTACAATTATTATCAACTTTCAAATATAATTGCTATACTAGAATATTGATCAAGTTAAGGCACCTTACAAGTTTCATCTCAACTTGACACAAATAGCATTTTATTTCAATAACAATTCGAATGAATTCTAATAAACCACCAACTTTCTGTAACGTATTTAAATCCCAATCTTAAGGCCCTTCTGGTCCGAACCAGGAAAAGTGTAAAGCACAAAAGTTGTCTGAAATAATGTTTTACGTCTAGACTCGCGAGATTTTGAACCAAAAATGTAATTCGTGGCTGTTATCTGTGAAATACGACCTGACCCAAGTAAACCTCCCTCACTCGTTCACTGCCCTAGAAACAACCCAAACTCACCACCCATTCTCCCCAATCATGGAAAAACCAATCTATGCATATTAGGAATGTCAGGTGTAAGTCTTGCACATTTGATTTGTTCTAGTTCGATTGGTCATGGTTGGAGGCAACATGTAAGATAACAACTCACTCACTTGATTTCTTCCTCGAATATTAACTAAGAAAACCATGTGCACCACCTTCCTTGCTCCATTCTGTCACTTATCATTTTCCCTGTTCGTGTATATAAAGGTTGCATGCAATTCGTTCACTTCACACACACAAACTCCTCACATCTCAAAATAACCCAAGTATCTTAAGTACTAGCTGCTGAGTCGAATAGAATTGGCTAAAGTTCAAGGGATTCAAGTTGAGCCTAGGATCTTTGAAGCGTAGCACCAGCTAAGAACACCTAATGCAACCATCATTGCTCCTCATACAACACTACATGATTCTTCATGGTCAAGTCAGTACCATTCCTACACACTATCATCATGACTCACCATCATTCCTACCATAACACCAACAAATCACCGTTCAAAAACCTGGTATACATTCAGATTTCACTCTCTATTATGCACTGACGAGAATGAAGGAAGATGGAGGAAACAAAAGCCTTGGACGATATGCTTCCACACTGTTGTCTCTCATTCACTACATTCGTTCCTCGCCATCATTTGATGTAGTAAGTATCGCAACCCATTTCCATACATTCACATTCATTATACCACATTTTTTTGTTGTCTCAACATACTCTCGTACCCTAGATAACACACGTATAAGATGGAAATGCTCACGCTAGAAACTCAATGGTTTTACTCGTTGGCTTGCATGGACAAAACTTCATATAAATAAGCTAAACATGAACGTTATAGGTTGTATCTACTAGTTAGATTGAAAAGAAATGAGAATATTTGGAAATGTAAGATATAAACCTTAAATGCTACTGAGTAAAGATTAAAACAAACTAAAACATTGTAACCTGATTTAGCTTCCTCTTGTTATTTTGTACACTTGTACAACATTTTAATATAAGAATGGCAACCTCAAAAATTTGTGTGGCCATGCATAAGGTGGTGTAATAAAATAATATTAACACTTATACGTATGACATGTTTTGAAAAATAAAATCTAAGACGAGTTGTACAGATTATTGAAATAACTACTTAAACATGGATAATCACAAGCTCAGTTTTGGTTTAAGAATATGAGACACAAATGATTTTATAAACATATACAAACCTACGACAATATACATGCTAAGTAAAAGTTATACAAAATAAAAATACTATAACGACGTCTTAAATAGAGTCTAATGAAAATATGGTTAACACTAATTTTACTTGGCAACCACATCAACGTAAACAATGAGCTATATATATTAGTCCTAATATATTATCAAGAATTTAATAAATATATACTTTATATATTTTCACACCTCGAAACTTAACAAAAATGATCAATATAAAAATGACGACATCATACTGACATATATAGAAACCTACATTTTGAGGATATAATGAAGTAATAATTATGAATAACTATATATTTCTGAATATACATATATATAATTTATAACGTAAATTATATGACTTGACGATATTATCAGTTAACATGAATAGACATTAAGAAATGGTTATTCCTATAATAAAACTCATTGATTCACTTAACTAGGAGTAACATACAATTACTATAATTTATCATTCACCAAATTTCGATACATAATATAAATTCATGACGAGAAATATAAATAATAAATGATACTTATGCATAAAGACAAGTTATATAGTATATAACTTTCTCTTGAACTATTAAGCGTTTTGCCACACAAGCCACCCCTGTCACAAAGTCATTTTGTCATCAAACACCATTCAAATCACGATTCTCGATAAGTCGAACTTATCTCGAACTTCCATATCATTCAGGTTATCTTTGAAGTCATTTCCATTCTACCTCTGACGTTACGTTATCTATGTCTATCATAACTCTCAGGTGAGTCGTAGCCCCTACTTTTACTTGTTTTACAATGGTTTATAAACGTTTTTGGGGGAGATACATGCTTAACTACTGTTTTTACTTTTACAAGTATTCTTTAACTAAATACATGACTGTAATTCATATAAACTTTACTGGTTTACACATTTTTATATCTCATAAGGAAATACCTGCTATAGACATGATTATAAGTGATTTTTCAACGATATGCTATATTTGATCTCTATTGCCTAAGTACCTATTACCAAAAGTCCCTCGATCATGCGCCTCAATCACTTGTAGGGTGAACGTAAATAATTGTGAATAGATCTATTAGGGATTGACAATCCTCATTTGGTCGCTATAGGAAAGCCACCAAATGCAGTTTATTTGATTTCATAGGTTACTGGTAAATACCTATCTTGAGGGCCACTATTTTACATTATTATTATGGATAATTTTGATGCCTGTTAATCGTTGAGTGTCATGAGCTTAGGGCAAGAGAACTGTAATAATATAGCACTACAATGACTGATGTTAAGGGCGTACGATGCTGTAGCCCACTGTTTTATTAAACCATGAGATTGTGCTCACTATATAGCGGGAAAAACTATTAATAATTGGCAAACGAACTACTATTTTGGTGTTGACCCGGTGAAGGGCAAACCAACGGACTATTTTTGAATTAATAAAGAAATCACTCATTTTCTGATTTTGATAAATCAATGATTTAAGCCATGAATATTAGGGATTTACTCACACTTTAATTTGATAAACAACGGTTATTATAACTACTTTGGACTCATAAACTCTTTGATTTTGGAAATCGATATTCGAAACTATAAACTCTATGAACTCACCAACCTTTGTGTTGACACTTTTAGCATGTGTTTATCTCAGGTAATTAAACAAGAAGGAACTTGAAGGCACAGAGTGGGCTTGTAACCCGACATGGGCTTAAATAAATGTTTTGACACATTTCAAATAAACTTGTTGTTTAAATTATGAAACATCTTGATGTCTCGAATATTTGGTATTTTGAATGAATTAAACTTTAAAGCGTCACTTTTGTGTCATTTTCTATGATTGTGACAAAGATCCTCGAAGTAACACCCAAAAAGTCTTCCGCTGACATTTTAAGTCTTCCGCTGACGTGATGATTTTGAGGGTGTTACAGATTGGCATCAGAGCTAGAGTTATAGAGAACCAAGTGTTTTGAACATTGGACTATAACTACACTTTTAAAACAGACCACTTTTACAAAATACCACCTTATGCCCTCCGTGCCTACGCTTTCCAACATCTGGTAGAGACGTTACTTTTACATGATTTCTTATATATGTTAACATGTTATGATTTTGCTAATGACTTATATTTACTAATCGGGATTATTACAAATACCATGTCTTCATATTTCCATCCGCCAGACGATTATGTGACTTTTAGATAGTTTATGCTACAACAACACTCTAGTATATTAATCTATTGATGTATATGCTCCCCAACTATTTTGAGTACTATACCAATCCTCCTTAATTATCTCGCTCTCATCTTTATAGATGCATATGACATACTCTTTTTGTACTCTTGGAAAAATCTTCGCATTACCTCGTCGATTAGTATGAGTGTTGAGTCAGAAATTCTTAAGTAGGATGATTTACAATGTCTTTATTTGAATGGATTGGGACGCCTTTTTATTGAAATAAAGAAATTGTAAACCGCCAAACCATAAGTTTATACTTCGTTATTTACATCGTTTGGGACGCTTCTCTATGTAAATAACGGATTATAAATAAGTGGGCTTAATTGTGTCTGAAATGGCATGCGTATGAAATCAAGGATCACTAAACTTCATAAAACACTAAAACTTCAGCCAAAGACTCACGATTTTCTCCTGTGTATGCCTAATTCTAAGGTATTACGGCACAACCACATTTATTCAATCATGTACTTACTTTACATTCTGGCGATTTATGAAACCTTTTCACGACATTGTATGTGATTACAATGGTCTCTCTTACTTCTCCGGCACTATGAGTGATATAGTGATCTCCGAACCTTTCACAACTTTACCTGAAATCCATCGAAATCTATAAATTCCTCTAATAGAAATACAAGATATGGAATTCCTAAGGAGCAAACAGATTCATCATCTACAAAAGCTTGAAACCAAATACCGTGTTGTCACTTAAAACTATATTTAACAAGTTCTCTTTACAAAAGCTGAAGTTCAACAACTTTCTCTACATTCATCAAGTTCTCATCCAAAACCCTCATTGTTAAAAGTCTGTAACTAGCAAACACTTTGTTTAACGGGTAGGTTAACCCCCAAATTTTAACTTTCACGAAACAAAATATTGTGAACCATGTTTATCTTCAAAACATGTTAAAATAAAAATCTTCATTCAAAATGGAATTGTTTTCTTAAGCCAAGTTAATCAAAAGGAATTGAACATAAGACAACGTAAGTAGTTAGAACTACTCAACAATTATGACTATGAGAACTGCTATCATCAAGGAAAAAGCTAATGTAGTAGTAGATACGTTAAGCTGGAAAGAAAAAAAAATTAAAAAGACGAAGCTAATGTAGTAGTAGATACGTTAAGCTCGAAAGGAAAATTAAAACCGCTCAGGGATTAGATCGTTAGGAATGACTATTTATTCACCCTTTCCACTCACCATTACAACTACCTTACCTTGGAATCCCGGGACGGGATTCAGTTTAACGGGTAGGTAATATAACACCCCGTAAAATTTTCCTACGATTAACACGTTACCATAACATAGATTAACCATTTTTACCCATAACAAATTTTTTTTTTATATATACTTTGTCAATTACAACGTTATTCACTCTTACCTTGAAACGATATTTACACCTAAACCTTAATAACCTAAATACCATACATAACTTAAAACATTGATACTTAATAAGTATACGTTTCAATAATTAACAAATACAATTTAAATAAATCCCGAGCCTACAAAAATTCCCATGTGTACTTGCTAATAATATTGGACCTCTAAGAACCATGAACGACAATTATTATCAACTTTCAAATATAATTACTATACTATAATATTGATCAAGTTAAGGCACCTTACAAGTTTCATCTCAACTTGACACAAATAGCATTTTATTTCAATAACAATTCGTATGAATTCTAATAGACCACCAACTTTCTTTAAAGCACGAAAGTTGTCCGAAATAATGTTTTACGTTTAGACTCGCGAGATTTTGAACCAAAAATGTAATTCGTGGCTGTTATCTGTGAAATACGACCTGACCCAAGTAAACCTCCCTCACTCGTTCACTGCCCCAGAAACAACTCAAACTCACCACCCATTATCCCCAATCATGGAAAAACCAATCTATGCATGTTAGGAATGTCAGGTGTAAGTCTTACACATTTGATTTTTCTAGTTCGATTGGTCATGGTGGGAGGCAACATGTAAGATAACAACTCACTCAGTTGATTTCTTCCTCGAATATAAACTAAGAAAACCATGTGCACCACCTTCCTTGCTCCATTCTGTCACTTATCATTTTCCCTGTTCGTGTATATAAAGGTTGCATGCAATTCTTTCACTACACACACACAAACTGCTCACATCTCAAAATAACCCAAGTATCTTAAGTACTAGCTGCTGAGTCGAATAGAATTGGCTAAAGTTCAAGGGATTCAAGTTGAGCCTAGGATCTTTGAAGCGTAGCACCAGCCAAGAACACCTAATGCAACCATTATTGCTCCTCATACAACACTACATGATTCTTCATGGTCAAGTCAGTACCATTCCTACACACTATCATCATGACTCACCATCATTTCTACCATAACACCAACAAATCACCGTTCAAAAACCTGGTATACATTCAGATTTCACTCTCTATTATGCATTGACGAGAACGAAGGAAGATGGAGGAAACAAAAGCCTTGGACGATATGCTTCCACACTGTTGTCTCTCATTCACTACATTCGTTCCTCGCCATCATTTGATGTAGTAAGTATCGCAACCCATTTCCATACATTCACATTCATTATACCACATTTTTTTTGATGTCTCAACATACTCTCGTACCCTAGATAACACATGTATAAGATGGAAATGCTCACGCTAGAAACTCAATGGTTTTACCCGTTGGCTTGCATGGACAAAACTTCATATAAATAAGCTAAACATGAACGTTATAGGCTGTATCTACTAGTTAGATTGAAAAGAAATGAGAATATTTGGAAATGTAAGATATAAACCTTAAATGCTACTGAGTAAAGATTAAAACAAACTAAAACATTGTAACCTGATTTAGCTTCCTCTTGTAATTTTGTACACTCGTACAACATTTTAATATAAGAGTGGCAACCTCAAAAATTTGCGTGGCCATGCATAAGGTGGTGTAATAAAATAATATTAACACTTATACGTATGACATGTTTTGAAAATAAAATCTAAGACGAGTTGTACAGATTATTGAAATAACTACTTAAACATGGATAATCACAAGCTCAGTTTTGGTTTAAGAATATGAGACACAAATGATTTTATAAACATATACAAACCTACGACAATATACATGCTAAGTAAAAGTTATACAAAATAAAAATACTATAACGACGTCTTAAAAAGAGTCTAATGAAAATATGGTTAACACTAAATTTACTTCGCAACCACATCAACGTAAACAATGAGCTATATATATTAGTCCTAATATATTATCACGAATTTAATAAATATATACTTTATATATTTTCACACCTCGAAACTTAACAAAAATGATAAATATAAAAATGACGACATCATACTGACATATATAGAAACCTACATTTTCAGGAGATAATGAAGTAATAATTATGAATAACTATATATTTCTGAATATACATATATATAATTTATAACGTAAATTATATGACTTGACGATATTATCGGTTAACATGAATAGACATTAAAAAATGGTTATTCCTACAATAAAACTCATTGATTCACTTAACTAGGAGTAACATACAATTACTATAATTTATCATTCACCAACTTTCGATACATATTATAAATTCATGACAAGAAATATAAATAATAAACGATACTTATACATAAAGACAAGTTATATAGTATATAACTTGCTCTTGAACTATTAAGCGGTTTGCCACGCAAGCCACCTCAGCCACAAAGTCATTTTGTCATCAAACACCATTCAAATCACGATTCTTGATAAGTCGAACTTATCTCGAACTTCCATATCATTCAGGTTATCTTTGAAGTCATTTCCATTCTACCTCTGACATTACGTTATCTATGTCTATCATAACTCTCAGGTGAGTCATAGCCCCTACTTTTACTTGTTTTACAATGGTTTATAAACGTTTTTGGGGGAGATACATGCTTAACTACTGTTTTTACTTTTACAAGTATTCTTTAACTAAATACATGACTGTATTTCATATAAACTTTACTGGTTTACACATTTTTATATCTCATAAGGAAATACCTGCTATAGACATGATTACAAATGATTTTTCAACGATATGCTATATTTGATCTCTATTTCCTAAGTACCTATTACCAAAAGTCCCTCGATCAT
Organism: Artemisia argyi; assembly: GCA_030686995.1. Taxonomy (NCBI): domain Eukaryota; kingdom Viridiplantae; phylum Streptophyta; class Magnoliopsida; order Asterales; family Asteraceae; genus Artemisia; species Artemisia argyi. Next base: position 108,276,178 of record CM060678.1, read on the forward strand.
GCGCCTTAATCACTTGCAGGGTGAACGTAAATAATTGTGAATAGATCTATTAGGGATTGACAATCCCCATTTGGTCGCTAGAGGAAAGCCACCAAATGCACTTTATTTGATTTCATAGGTTACTGGTAAATACCTATTTTAGGGCCACTATTTTACATCATTATTATGGATAATTTTGATGTCTGTTAATCGTTGAGTGTCATGAGCTTAGGGCAAGAGAACGGTAATAATATGGCACTACAATGACTGATGTTAAGGGCGTACGATGCTATAGCCCACTGTTTTATTAAACCATGAGATTGTGCTCACTATATAGCAGGAAAAACTATTAATAATTGGCAAACGAACTACTATTTTGGTGTTGACCCGGTGAAGGGCAAACCAACGGACTATTTTTGAATTAATAAGGAAATCACCCATTTTCTGATTTTGATAAATCAATGATTTAAGCCATGAATATTAGGGATTTACTCATACTTTAATTTGATAAACAACAGTTATTATAACTACTTTGGACTCATAAACTCTTTGATTTTGGAAATCGATATTCGAAACTATAAACTCTATGAACTCACTAACCTTTGTGTTGACACTTTTAGCATGTGTTTATCTCAGGTAATTAAACAAGAAGGAACTTGAAGGCACGGAGTGGGCTTGTAACCCGACATGGGCTTAAATAAACGTTTTGACACATTTCAAATAAACTTGTTGTTTAAATTATGAAACATCTTGATGTCTCGAATATTTGGTATTTTGAATGAATTAAACTTTAAAGCGTCATTTTTGTGTCGTTTTCTATGATTGTGACCAAGATCCTCGAAGTAACACCCAAAAAGTCTTCCACTGACATTTTAAGTCTTCCGCTGACGTGATGATTTTGGGGGTGTTACACAAATCTTACACTATAAATATCCCAATCTTCAAAACTCTTCATTAATCTCATCATGACCTCTCCAAACAAACCAAAACCAAAAGCCTCAAGGCTAGCAAGGATAACGGAGAAACCCGTTTGGAAAAGAAAAAGCCCTAGAAACAAATCCATCATAACCAATGAAGTTGGAAATCACTCAACACCTCTAACTACTTACTTCCCAAACTTTACACCAAACCCACAAGGACATTCCTTTGATCCTCTTTACAAACCTTACAATACTGGACAAACATCCACTTTCATACCAAACTACACATCTCAACCTCCAACCACCTATAATGATCCATACAAGTTTGATCAACCATCAAACTATAATTCCAACTATTTCAATTCCATCTACATAACCCCAATTCATCCATATCAACACAATGATTCTCTCCACATTGCCACGGAAAAGAAAAAGTTCCGTGATGAAATAAACCAAATCCATGATCTTAGTGATCTCCTTGCTATGTATCTTGCACAACGCAATAAAGGGAAACCTCCATAATCACCCTATACAAATTGCCTACCTCACTCTCTCAACTTGGATCAAGTTACAAATCACACTCACTTTTGCGCTTGTTGCATCTTCCTTCAAAAACAAATCCTCTACTTGAGTGAAGATATTTCTTGGATCGAATATCTTCTCACTCGCCCTCATCCAATACCACCCTTGACACGATACAACATCGTGAGATCCACCTCTTCCGCTCTATACCCCACTCTATATCCTTCTCCATCAAACAACTAAGCTCTATGCTTATGCTCCCCTCAAGCAAATAAAACACTCAACCATGGGTTGCAAGCAAGTCCAAGTGCTCTCTTTGGCAATTTAGGACTATGTTGTATCTTTTGTTTTATTGTAATCAATATGCTTCAAGCATATTGAATGTTGTTATGATGATCATTTCTATGATCATCTCATATATGCTTAAATGAATCTATTTTTATTTGCATTATTGTTGCTTTGCATATATATGTCTTGTTCTCCTCACATATTTTTTGTAGCCAAGCATTCCATAGCTCGTTTCCTTGGTGCTCTCAAATGAGGGGGAGCATACATCAAGGGGGAGCTTTCTACCCGTTTAACTTCTTTCATGAAGCTTAATCGGCATAACCTTTTTGATTTTACAAAAAGGGGGAGAAGTGAATAAAAAACTCTAAATACTTGTCTAAAAATTAATTTTTAGATTTAAAGAGTTTAAAGTTTTGTAATCATCAAAAAGGGGGATATTGTTGACATAAACAATGCCTAAAAACATTGTTAACATTCATAGACATTTCTATGTTTTGATAATCACAAAACGTAAATTCATTAAACTAAAACTTATGTCATAAACCAGTATTTAGAGATAAATATTTCATTTTGCATCCAAATCACTTAAGGTATGAATAAACAAAGTGTTTATTGCATTCTATGATCAAAGGAAAATTTTCTCTAATCACTAGAACTTTTATAAAATGTCATATACATTTTATATCTTTTAAAAAAATTATTTTTGGAATTAAAAGAATATGTTTAAATCATTATAAATATATGATTTCAAATTTCCAACCAAAATTGGCAAATATTATCCAGAAAAATCTTCCCCATAAAAGGACAAACAAATCCAATGTTCTGAAGGGGCAGCCCCCTTAATTATACTAGGCGGCCCCCTTAATAATTAAAGGGACCGCCCCCTAATTAAGGGGACCGACCGCGCTCCAGAGCAGTAATTTGTTGCCTATAAATACTGGTTTATTTCACAAATTTTTCTCACCTGTTGCACTCCTAAACTTTTTGTTCTAGATCTCCATTTCTATTCTCTAAATCCTTTGATCATACATACATAAATCTTTGTTTCAAAGTGATCCAAACATCAACCTCTCAAGTGCAAGAGAAGAATACTTCTATCCTCCAAGACAAGAAGTATTACAACTTGTTGTGACCTCCACATCCAAGTTGTTAGAGCATCATTCATTACATATATTTCTTTGTGTTATTTGTTGTGAATATTTGGTAGAAGATAGATTAGCTTAGTGTGTAGATAGAGTGATTGTTTAGAAGATTGTTGTGAAGTAGATAGTTGAGAAGAAGATAGTTGTGAAGAAGATAGTTGTGAAGAAGATAGGTGTGAAGATAGATAGGTGCAAAGTAGTTGTGTATAAGGTGTGATCAAGTTGTGACGAAGTTGTGGTGTGTATATTGGTGTGTAAGGTTTTCTCCGCCATAAGGGAGCTTGTTGACATAGTGAAAAAAACTCTCGAGTTAGGTGCTCGGGGAGTGGAGTAGGGCAAGGAAGGTGTCCTTGTAGCCGAACCACTATAAATCTCTTGTCTCGTGGTTCGATCTTTCCATCTCTCATTTATTTCTTTACTTACATTATTATTGCTATGTCATACATATATATTGTACTTTTTATAGATTAGCTTAGTGTGTAGATAGAGTGATTGTTTAGAAGATTGTTGTGAAGTAGATAGTTGAGAAGAAGATAGTTGTGAAGAAGATAGTTGTGAAGAAGATAGGTGTGAAGATAGATAGGTGCAAAGTAGTTGTGTATAAGGTGTGATCAAGTTGTGACGAAGTTGTGGTGTGTATATTGGTGTGTAAGGTTTTCTCCGCCATAAGGGAGCTTGTTGACATAGTGAAAAAAACTCTCGAGTTAGGTGCTCGGGGAGTGGAGTAGGGCAAGGAAGGTGTCCTTATAGCCGAACCACTATAAATCTCTTGTCTCGTGGTTCGATCTTTCCATCTCTCATTTATTTCTTTACTTACATTATTATTGCTATGTCATACATATATATTGTACTTTTTATTGTGCAAGACTTGAGTTCACATAATATCGAATCTAAATTTTTGAAAGTTAAGAAAACACACAAAGAATCTTTTATAAAAAATTAAAAAGACATAAAACAATTCAACCCCCCTTCTAGTTTTTCATAATAAACTTTCGGCATTTTTTTAAACTAAATATCTCGCAAACCATTAATCATTAGGTGAAAAGAATCATACCATAACGACGAGAATTAAATCATCTATCTGTAGAGGGGCACTTCTATATACTTTCGATGAACATTTTTTTGATATTTTTTTTGTAAGTGTTGAAATTGAAGTCTTGAAAAATCACATGTGATTTGCTATTTTCAAATCACATGTGATTTTCAAGACAATTTACGTCTTGAGAAATCACATGTGATTTGCTATTTTCAAATCACATGTGATTTTACAAAATCACACGTGATTTTATGAAATGACATGTGATTTGATAAATCACACGTGACTCCTAACATACAAATCACGTGTGGTTTTCAAGACGCAAATTTTAACACCAAAAGAAAACTTAAAAAAAAGTTCATCGAAAGTATATCCAAGTGCGCGTCTATTGAAAGATAAAAAACTTCTTGTGACGATGGTGTATTTTTCGCCGCTTAACGATTTAACATTTGCAAGATATTTTATTTTTAAAGAAAGGTGAAAAATCATTTTTTTTTAATGAAGAATGGATGAATATATAACTAGTTCATTGGATCTATGAAGAATATGAGATCTATATTGATCTCAACTCAAATAAGTAGTTGCATATATATATTTTTGGTGCAAGTTTTAATATTAATAAAATAATAAGTTAATATTAATAAAATAGTGTTTTTATGCATGTAGTAGATATACTAGATTAATGGTACTTTACAGAGGCAAATAATTATAGTTAGGACATTTTGGTTAATTGTTTCATGTAACGTTTATGCATACAACGTAAAATAATCAAAATTTAATTGAAAATGGTTATAACATACAATAATTCAACTGAAACTGAAATATGAAAACAATTAGTTGAAACATTTACTTTCTTCTACAAAAAATGATTTCTAGCTTTTTCTAGAAATGATGTGTTATATATAGTTGAGGCGATAAATATATATAGTATATATTAAATGTGATAGATAAACTTTTTAAAAATGGTGTTAGGAATATGAATATTCACATGAAAGACTCGGTCACCCCGAGTATGGATTAGCATTACGTAGCTCGTAGATATTATCATATTAGTTTAGATATAGTTTCACCATGGAGTCGGGTCGGGTCTTTACCCACTGTCAGCCCGGTCCATAGCTTACTAGAGGCGGTTTTTATGATTTGTATAAATAGCCCTTCCTACACAAGGGAAGGGTTGGAACTTTCATTACTCTTAATCAAATTTCATTTTGTTTCTCTTACTAGAAAGTTTCCACTCCTTTCTCTCTCTAACTTCTTATAAGATTCGGCCATATACATAGTCTTGGGTGTGTTTATGATTTCTTATATCTTACAAATGGTATCAAGAGCCAGGGTTTATTAGTGTGTTTGTATGTGTCTCGGATTTGTGGTTCACGATTGGGTTTTCTTTTGTGTTGTTTTGGTTGTTCGACTAGAATAGAAAGAAAATACCACGGTTTAATATTTTTTTGTGCTTAGATTGGTCATCACTTTGTACTCTTAGGTTTTCTACAATCTCTAGTAGTGTTTAGGGGTGATATACGATCTATTTTGTTGTTTTGTTAGAAGATTAAGGTGAATTTCTTGCTTGCATTTTGACTCTCGTATAAGCATTCTTGACTACAGTTTGAAGCAAACTTGGTAGTTGTTGTTTGCGTTTTGAGGTGCCTAGGGATTGCGGTTTGGTTTGTAGCTAAAACGGGAAAAAGACAAAACGCAGGTGAAAGTGACATCTTTGTCCGTTGCAACTGCGGTTTGCTGTCTCTGCGTGTTGTCAAGCTTGCATTTTGGATTGTTACGATTTGATCAAGTTCCGCGTTTTGTTATGTCTTGCGGTTTGAGTTCATGCGTTTTGTACCTTGCTATATTTTAATTCATCTGCGGTTGGTAGTCTCTGCATTTTGACATTGCGTTTTGATCAAGATCACTGAGTTTTGGTTCCTGCGTTTTGTAATTTTCTTCTAACTGCGGTTTGAAGCCTGCTGACTGCTGTTTGATAAAGTTTTTTTCTTTGCGGTTTGGACATTGAGTTTTGCTGATTGAGTTTTGCCATTCTCATGACATATCATCAAGACAAACTTAACGGTACACTGCAAAAACATTTGTCAAAACTTGAGTCTTGAAGCTGTGTGATTTGCTTAATTCATAATATAAACCCAATACAACCTAACCTAATCACAAGTTAACCAAACAACAACAACAATTCACTATATTTGCCGGGGATGTCCCTTTTTCCCAAAAAAAAAACAACAACAATTCACCGAATCGTACAATCAATCACTCATTTTAGCATAAAATCACTAATCATCACATTGATCAAAACTTTATCATAACACATTCAAGTAATCATTATCTCACGGTTTCTTTTGTTGATTTTGTAAAATCCCGCGAAAGATTCGATTTCTCGGTTTAAATTACAAGAGTTGTAAAATCCCATAAAAGTAAACATCATGGGATGTACTTCTGATGACATTTAAGCTGCCGGGTCCAATACCCAACCTCCTATGCTTGATAGGACGGATTATGAATCATGGGCACAAAGAATTTGACTCTACTGCTTGGGAAAAGATAATGGTGCCAACATTCTTCAGTCCATTGATGATGGACCTTTTCAAATGGGTACCATTAGAGATGTTATCTCTACCACTGAGGATGGAACTATCACTCTTGGAATCGATAGACCACGTGATTACAATGATCTCAATAAGGAGGAGAAGAAGCGTTATGATGCAGATATCAAAGCTTCTAACATTGTGATTCAAGGGTTTCCTAAAGATGTTTACAAGCTTATCAACATCAACACTGAAGCTAAAGCCGTTTGGGACAACGTTAAAATGCTTCTTGCTGGATATGCGCTAACCAAAGAAGATCGAGAATCTCAGTTGTATGATGAGTTTGAACACTTCAAGATGAATCCTGGTGAGAACATCACTGACTACTATGTTAGATTTCACAAGCTTGTGAATGACATGAGGATCATCAGGATGACAATGCCAAACATGCAACTCAATTCTAAGTTTGTGAACATGTGATACGTGGAAATCGCACCAGGCTTTACCTCTCAAGGGATCTCGAGAAGCTTACAACCCCCACCAGGTAGTGTACCTGATCGTTGTAGTATATTATAGTGACAAGTACCGGGGGATTGATCATTCAACTCAGGAATAGTGTCGCTAGGATTAGAAAGCCTAATAACTAGGTCTAGAGGTGAGGGATGATTCTTTTTGTATTTTTATATTTTATAAAAGCAATTAAAATCTCGGGTTTTTGAAGAGTGGGCGGAATTAGTTGCTAGCCAACTAACCCAATTAACTAAAGATGCAATCAAAATAAAATAACAAAAATGAAATGAAACTAATTATACTAATTTGGTGTAAACAATGATGGGGAAAGTTGTGTTTACTTAGATTTCATTACTCCCTAGATATCTTTTATAGGTTGATAGCTTGTTACAATTGCATGGATGGCGGGTCATATTCCTTAATACTAGTCGTAGGGTCATGTACCATATTACCTAACTCTATAGGATCCTACTTCACTCCTATGTCGAGCCGTTAGAAGCTCCTAACATGGGATCATTAGAATTCTCCTACGCATTAAATACAACCAAATATCGTAGTACACATCCTATCATGTTTCTTAAGACGTTCAGACAAGTTACCAATGTAAGTCTGCCAGTTTTCTTAAGCCTAACATCAAATACAATCATCTGTAACATCTATAAACAAACAATCAACCCATAATTAACATCTAGGTTTCACTAAATCTAAGCAAACACAAATGAAATCTAGCCGAGCATGTTAAATTGAAGACAAGCGTAAGATATATTCAAACAAAACATAGACATATTAAATGAATTGAAAGAGTACTTATCTCAAATAGAACATGAAAGTTTCAAAGGGTTGAAACCCTTGAAAAAGCTGTAAAAATCGGCCTACGGTTTTTCCCTTAAAGTTGCACACTAATGAATGAAATTTGGAAAACTATATATAGATTTTACAGGGTGAGTGCATCATGTATAGAGTTGTGACGCCGTCAACTCGCCGCCATAATAGAAATTGTATTGCCTAGATCCACTTGTGACGCCGTCATGTGTAAAATTGTTTTGGGCCGTCACTAATACTTGGACCATGACGGCCTTGGGTGACGCCGTCATCTCCTATGCACAAAACTCTCTAGATCGTCAAGTGTATTGTCCACATCCACCTCTTGTGTTACCCTTGACGCCGTCATGTAGAAGCTCTTGAAGCCATCAGGTACTGTTCCCAGCAAGGAAAATTAAGACTTTGCCGTTTTATTCACTTTTATGCTCCAAAAACGTCCAAAATGCTTCATTTCCCAGATTTCAGTCCAAAAGTACCTAAAATGACAAAAGGAACGATTTTGGGAAATATTTGATCAAATAAATTCGAATTTGGGCTTAAATGACCCCTTAAAAGTGGTTCACTTTTTGCCTCATCAAATACCCTTACACTTGAGATTTGCTTGTCCTCAAGCAAATGCGCTTTTATTCTAATCAAAATACAAGTTAGGGGTCATTTAACACTAATATAAAAGTAATTACAACAAATAATCGTTCCAATAAAGACCAAAGACAAGCACGGAGGTCATACACTAGCACCTCACAAATAGTGTTTAGATACTCACATCTCTCGGGTGTAATAAAGTATATATCACAATATGGAAATGGAAAACATCTCTCATTACCTGTCATAGCAAAATATATTACCATAGGATTGGGAAAGGATCAAACCTCCACCACTTGGTGTAAGCACCTAGGATAAACTATCAAAGATGTCTTTTAAAGGGTTATAACATTAGGTGTAGGGATATGGAATACACGGTTTTGTTGGATAAAGGCAATATTTACTGGTGGCGAGTTAATCATCTTGGTTAATTACATGTACAATATGGCGTTGCTAAGCCAAGACTATACTCGACTTAAACTAATGAATCAAAAAAATAACAAAAACATAAAATAAACATAGAATGAAATGGGATGGTAGTTCGTATGTTTTTTCTCTTTTCTTTTTCTATTTTTTTTTTCTTTTTCTTAATTTTTTGATTTTTTTTTTTGCATACACTCTTACCCTACCATCCAAAATGATACATCATAGGGAATGTACATTCTCCATACACTTGAATTTTTACATACTTTACAATAAACTAATCTAATGACTCGAATCAAGATAATCAAAACACTTGGAGTACTTTTTAAGATTAACGCACATATGGGGGTAATATATAATGTTCTTCCCCGTTACTCCATAACTCAAGTACTTTACCCATGAGTCCCAATCGTCCCAAAACAATATGTACAAGATATGACTTGACTTAGCAACCATGTAATCAATTAGATAATTAACTAAGGGTTTAAACATATAACAATAATGCACTAAAGATGAGTGCATACACGGAAGGCTAAGGCGATTTGGGTATACATTTGGGTGGGTTGTAACAAATTCTTCCTTTAAGTAAGATGCTTAAAGTTAGAAACGAAAAGATAGGGTCGGAGGGGTGTACTAGGGGTTTCGTGTACTAAAAATGAGTACAACGCTAAGGTGTGGGAAAAATTAATTGACTTTACTAGCCAAGTAATATGACTTAAATGGTCAAGTAATTATGATACGGATTTAACACAAGGGTGATCCTAATGCCTATTATCATATAGTAGATCCTACTACACGAATGTATCTCACTAGCGGTCTGAGGATGCATCACTAACGCAAGTTCTAGAATCTAAATGCTACTGGTGCACTCATAAGCACTAATAATGAATGCTTTTCCTATCAAATCTAAAGGCGAACCTCACATATTTGGGTGGAAATTTTTTCTGAATGGTACGGTTTTGTGCTAGTCATACAACTCCTATCCATGAGACGCTTGCTAAGGCTAAAGTTTCACTCCTAAATGTTGTAAAAAATTTTAAATTTGGCGCTAAAATTACACTAACAAGTATTTCTCTTAGTTTTATTACACACCTACCATCAAACAAACAAACTCAAGTGCAATAGTATCCTATAAGGTATCACCATTTACCCTCCCCTTACACTTAGGATGAACATTGTCCCCAATGTTCAATTAAAGAATGTAAAAGTGAAATAGGTAAAAGAATGAAAGCAAATACTCCCCTGATTCGTTCGGTGTGGATAGTGTGGTATCAAGGTTAGATCTTCCTCCAAGAAAATGAACATTCAAAGCTTCCCTTCCAAAAAATAAATCATCTTCTTGTCATATATAACATGTTAAACCTGAGAAAACAAACAAGGCAACCTCGCGTAAGATCGGCGGCAATCTATATATACTAACAAGTCCTAGAAAACAAATTAAGATATAATGCTTGTAGGATGAATGTTTGCAGATTTCCTGGAGTTTATAAAACTAAAGAATTAACAAAAACTTTAAGACTCCGTTAGAAAAACAAAACTCGCAAAATTTCCAGAATTTTACAAATGACGCCGTCAGGAGTTAACTCCTGACGCCGTCAGAAGTGACCTGCAGAAATCTTTACGTTAAGTTTCCGGAAAATTTCTGGAAAAACTTATGTCCCACTTCCTGGAAAATCCTGCAAAACATCATTGTGACTCGATACAAGCATTTGAGTCTAACAAATACTAATACATATGTTCATTTAATATTGTGGAGAATCAAGATCAATTTCATTCTTAGAAATAGATTTGGGGTTTCCCCTTACACTTAGCTTTTACAAAATACCTTTATATGAAGTTAAGACGAAGTTAAATAACAAAATAAAGCATTTTCATAATTAGTTTGAAACATGATCTACCAACAATAAAAATAAAGCACGCATACGGAAGCAAATAACAATCAAAAAAATAAAAATCACACAAAACATGGGTTGCCTCCCAAGAAGCGCTTTTCTTTATTTTACGAGTCTTGTAGCTAGACTCAAGGTCATGGGTAATTACGTGACTGATGAGTGCTCAAACACTCATCATTTTTGGTCAATCTGAACTGCAAAAACATACAAAAACACTCAAATATGCATCAAAATACTAAAAATATTCCAAAATTGTATTTTATATGTTTTAGATGCAAAATGAGTAAAAACAGTTGAAAAACGAACAAAGTTTGCATAATTGGCAGTTTCAGTCCCCACAACTTTCAAAAATTGGCAAAAATAGTCCCTGAGCACGTATTTTAAAAGAAAAGTCACCAAAGGTCCTTTTGAAATCATAAGTTGTCATATTTAGTCCTTTGGTGAAAAATTTCAAAAGTTTTGAGAAATTTGCAATTTAGTCCCTGGAGTTTAATAGTTGGCAAAAATAATCCCTGGGATTTCAAATTTTGGAAATTATCATTTGTGGTCCTTTGGTTACTTATTTTGGCAAGAATGGTCTTTGGGTGAAAAGTTTGAGGAAAATACAATTTTGGTCCCTCAACTTTAAGTTTTGGCAATTTTGGTCCCCGAATGTCAAATTTTGTAAAACTAACTTTCATGGTCCTTGGGTTAATGAAAGATGGAAAATTTTGATCCATGTGATAACTTTGTGAAAGTTTCACTTGCAGTCCCTAGATTTTCAGAATTTGCAAATTTGGTCCTTGTGATTATTTCTTAACCAAATGGACCCTTGCTTTTTATTATAAACCAAAACCAAATTCCAGTCCACCACAACTTATCCCAAGCCCAAACCACAAACTGGCCCAATCTCTAAAATAATAAAAATCCACTGTTTAACCCCAGTCAAACGAACACCAACCTCACCACTGTTCATCACCACTCCCCCTGGTTTCCCTCTTCCATGTCCCCCTCCTCCATGATATCTCCACAAAACCCTCACCAATTCTTCACCAACACTCCCTCCTCCATTAAATACACCAACCCTCATTTATTACCCAACCTAACCCACCCCAACTGCCAATTTGGGTCAAAATGGTTTTCCCGCCGAAACATGAATCAAAGGCTGAGATTAAAGGGACAAATCCAATGGCCATAAATAAAAGTGGGAAAGACAGAGATGTACACCAGGGCTTATAAAAGTGAAGAAAAAATTTGAAGAAAGAGTTAGTTAATATAGAATTAGTTAATTAGTGTAGCTTAGATGTCGACTTAGTGTAAATTTACTTTTCAGTTGTAATTTTTAGTTTTAGAAGCTTGTATTCAGTATTTCTAGTGATTAATCACCTTTATTTAAGCTTAATTTGAAGTCTCTTTTGGAATTTCAGAATTTGTCCATTTTTAGTTAAAATCTCATTTCAACTGTTAAGTTGTTAAAAGTTGTTGTTTATCAATCCCTCAGGCTCATTTAAGTTATTTATAAACTTTTAAAAGTTCCTTAAGCAGTGTAATCAGTCTTAATTTAATAAACTCAAAAATAAAATAAAAAACCATAAAAAATAGATAATAAATCAAAAAATCAGTTTACTAGAAAGAAGGAAGCAAAGGTGCCTGTGGAATTTGGACTCTCATGGTTTTAGTGCCTATTGGGAGGCTTGAGGTGGTAATTTGAGCTCTTGATTCATGTTCTGTACTTGGAATCCATTTGTAAGCCATAATTTTACTTTTGGTCATCCACTGTAGAAATGCTAAATCTCTGCTTATTTGTGTCCTTGAATGATTATTTAGTTTAATGAAATGATTTCATGTTGTTAAAAGGAATGCTTGTTCATTGAATTCCTTAGAACTCAAAATTCTCATATTAACTGTCAAAATTGCTCACTCCTGATTCATAGGCATTGATGATTTGAACATTAGTTTCTGTGCTCATATCAGTTTGATAGATCATTGTGCATGCTAATATATCAATTTCATGTGCCTGTTCCATCATTTGCTTTAAAAACTTCCACATCAGTGTTGATTAAGGGGTGTTTGGTTTAGTAGGTTTCAGGGTGTTATGGTCCCTGTTGGTTGTTATCTTTGTTTGTAACATCTTAGTTTAGGTCAGCTTAGCCTATTCAAGTTAATAACTATAGGTCTTTTACATTTAAAAGTCAAAATCAACCATTGATGCTTTTCATTTGTTAACTGTTTTGGATTAGGATTAGTGTAGTCATCAATTAGTTGTAGAACTTGTTTACTTAGCTATTTCTGAACTTATTCTAGCTTATTACACTCATTTCAGTCAGTTAAAAGCTCTCAAAGTTCATCAAAGTCAAATTCCAACGTTAATCAAAAAAGTCAAATACTCTAGTTTTCAAAAAAGTCAAAAATTGCAGGAATTTTAGGGATTTGTGTGTTTTGATTCAAGCCTTAAGCTTTTTAGAAATGGTATTCTACCACCTCAACTCTTGATTCCCAACTTCATTACAATTTTGTGAATTTTTGTGTGGGCCCCACGACCTCCCAAACACAGCTGTTGGGCTGTCTCATACCCTGTTGCAGCAGTAAACCCCCAACTGTCTCAACTTGCAGTGGTCCCACAAACCACCACAGTGGGCCCCACATACCTACTCTTGGTTCTTTAGACTCCCAACCTGGCCCTCTAGCTAGTTCAAGAAGAGTTTTGAGCCAAGGTGCCCTTGCCCCTCCTGAATTTGGCCTACAAGCCAGACCAGTCCAATTGTGTTAGAGTCAAGTTTGGATTTGCTTATTTCTCATTTTTTTGCTTATGCCTTGTGCTTTTCCTGTTGAATTTGCTCATTCCAAGTACACATCACTTATTTTCAGCTTATTTCACTTTTGTGGGCTGATTGGTGCTAAACAGTCAACTTAATTAACCAAAGGAATGGTCAATAAGGTTAAACAGCTTAAACCAGTACTCCGTGGAGTGTAGTGTCTCCCCGGGTCGTTAGATCCCAACGAGGCGTGAAATCTGAAATAAAACGACTTTGAGATCAGGTGAAATGAACAGGAAAAGGGTTCAAATGATTATACTACAGATTTCTTACTGAAAATGACACAAATACTTAATATGGACAAAAACTGAAAAACCAGATCAATGAAAACGTTTTAAAACCTAAAAGGTACGTTTAAGTTTATACAAACGTCAACGCACCAAATAAAAAGTGAAAAATGAAATCTGACAACCCTCAGGGGGTAAAAATGACTTTTTTACAAACCTAAGGATGAAAGAAAAATTTTAGAAAAAGAAAATGAATTTTTCCACTAATTACTTATTTAATATTAATTAAATACTATTTTATACTAATTATTAATATTTAAATAACTTAAATACAATATAATATTATTTAATACTAGAAAAATGGAAATTAAACTTCTAAAATTATAAAATAACTAAAAACAAATTTTAAAATTAAAAATATGTCTTTTTCTCTTTTTGTGGATTTTATATTAATTAGTTCCTAATTATATTAATTAAACTATTTAAACTATTTTTAAATTACTAATAATACTAAAAGTGGCTAGAAAATTATAGAAAAATTTATAAATCTAATTAACCATCACAGGAATCCTAAAAAATTACTACCTCCGTCCCAAAATAATTGTCCTCATTTGACTTTTTAAAGTCTTAAGTTCTCAACTTTGATCTTTAATATTTTTGTATGTGTTATATAATACTTGATGAAAATTATATGAATGGATTAGTTTTAAAATGTTTTTTCATTGGTATAATTTTCATCAAGTAATATATAATACATACAAAAATATTAAAGATCAAAGTTGATAAATTAAGACTTTAAAAAGTCAAATGAGGACAATTATTTTGGGACGGAGGGAGTATAAAAAGTTTGTTTTATATGTCTTTAAACTATTTTACTAATTATTAAACTAAATATTAATTAATTACTAATTAAATTCTAAAAAATAGAAAATAAACAGTAGAAATTCTAGAAAAATTTCTAAAAATGTTTTAACTTATATAAAAGCTAGTAAAATTATAAAAACTGGGTATTACTTAATGAAATCTAATTTTGCTATTTAATACTTTAATATTAATTAATAAATAATAAAACTAATATTAAATCTATTAATTACTAAATGACAATATAAAAATTTGGAAAAATTACTGAAATTACTTTAATATAAAATAAAATTAAAAAATATTAAAATGCAAAGTACTTAATAAATTACTAAAAATGAAAATTAAAAAGATAAATTAGATTAAATAGAAACTATCACTTATAATTAAATTGGTTTTTTCTGTTTTTTCTTTTTCTAAACTATTTTAACACTAAAATCTAACAACTTTTACAAAAACAACTTTTTTAGAACTTAAAAGTAAGCCAAACGGACTCTAAAAAGCTTGACAGTTGACTTTCTTTGACCAAGCTAGGAAATAAGCTTGAATGAGCTTATGTAGGTCCACAAGGGTGGAGTCTGCTTCAAATAAGTTGGTTGGACATGATTAAGATAGAACCTAACAAATAAGCTCACAGGATAAGCCAAAAAGCCAAGATAAGCACCTAATTTTCTTACTTGTACACTGAAAATGGGACAGAGTTTGAGGGTATTTCTAAGTGGGGTCCACTGAGCCTAAGCTCAAAAGTTTGAGCAAACTAGGAAGGTGTCCAGGAGGGGGGGTTCAAAAAACCAACAATGGGGTTGTGGGACCCACTGAGGTGGCCAGGAAGAACCACCAAAGATGGTGGTGTTGACTGCAGTGGTCTGTGCACAAGGGAGGTCCTTCCCTTGCAGCTGTGTTTGAGAGTCTGTGGGGCCCACAGAAAAATTCACAAAAATGTAAGGGCTGTGGGATTCCAAAGTTGATGTGATAGACTACTTTCCCTGAAGAAGCACAAGCCCTAAATCTTATCCTAAAAATCAAATAAAATCATGCCATTTTGGGTTTTTCTGACAAAGATGAGATTTTGACTTTTTGAAATTGAAACTTAGTTTGACTTATGTGAGTTTTGAATGATCCTAGGTTACTAATTATAATGTTATAAGTTGAAATTAAACTGAATTAAGCCAAGATAACAAGTATTTAACTGAAATGGGTGACTAAGTATTCAAAAATTCCAACAGTGAACACATAAGGTGAGATTAAATGACATTTTGACTTTTTATCAAATAAGGCCTTGATTTTATGACTTACATGAACTATTAGAACCTAAAGTGACTTGTTAAAATAGAGAATAACAACAAAAACACTTCAGGATGTCTTGAACCAGCAATTGCCAAACACCCCTTAAAATCAATGATTTTATGAATTTCAAAGCAATTGGCTGAATTAGACCTCAACACTTATTTTAAACTTCATAGTATCATGTAATAAGACCATATGAACATAAATAAACATCAATACAAGCATGAAACACAGAAGTGACTACAAAACAATTGTGACTGTGAAAATAAAATTCAAAGCAACTATGAATTCCAAAGAACAAGAAACTTATTCTAAGCTAGATTATGACTATCACCAAATAAACACAAATGAGCAAGATTGAGCAGCTAAACAAGAGTAGAATAGTAAATGCTAAATATGAAGAATTGAGCTTACAAAGTGCAATCCAACTGAGACCAAAGAACAAGAACCAAGAACAATCCTAACAGCTTACCAATAAGCTTCTAACCCCAATGCAATCCATTTTTCACCCTGCTCCAAGCTTGATTCATGATCTCTTTTGATTTTTGATTTTTATCTATTTTTTTGGTATTTTTTATGATTTTTGAGTTTATCTATTACAACTGCTTTTAAAGTTTCTAAAAGCTTTCAAAAGCTTTGTCAGGAGCTTATATGAGCTTTTTGAGTCCTTAAAATCAACTACAAACAACTTTAAGTAAAATTGAGAATTGAGTACGAAATTGCAACAACTGAAATTGAAACTGAAACCTTGAATTTGATTACTAGAAAAGATTAAGATTACACTGAATACAATAACTGAAAAGTTTGAAAGTTGAAATACACTGGAAATGTAAATTGACTAAGTACGAATTTAAGAAACTAAAGTTACACTAGAAAATTTTCCGCAATCCTTCCCCTTTGCTTTATAACCATCTTTTCTGACTTCCAAGACTTCTTTGCATCTTTCCCACCACCTTTTGACCATTGATTCCTTGAAAATCATCTAAACCGTACACATGGCATTTTGGCGCCAAAAGTCCAAGGGGTAACTTGGAGCAGTTTTAGGGCAATTAAAGAATTATAGAGGGTTGTGGAGGTGGAGGAGACAAGGAAGATATTATTTTTAGCCAAGTTGGGGGTTTTGGTATGATATAGAGGTTATGATGTAGTTTGGGTGAAAAAAAGGTGGAGAAGCATTTACTGCTAAGTAGGTTGGTATGACGAGGTGTAGGGATAAGGTGGTTAAGTAGAGTAGACAGGTGGTGGTGGAGAGGTGGCAAAAACCACCTTGGTTTTGTTGATGCAGTGGTGAGGGAGGAGGATGAACAGTGGAAGTGGTTTTGGGAGGGAGTTGACCGGGGTCAAACCCTTGGTAATATTTTTAAGTAGTCTCTTGAAGTTGATAGAAAATGAACCCTTTCTAGGAGGAAATCTTAACCCACCCATTAACCCGATTGAATTTGGTAAGGTTATGATGATAGGAGCACACCCCTTTGAGCATATAATTCATCCACCACTCTTTCCTCACGTGGCATACTTCCACCGAGAAGGTGTGTATCGCTACTATAACCCGCTCTTAATCCTAAGTGTAGGGAAAACTTCTCTTATTTCCGTTAAATAAGGGTAGAGTCAGGCTCGTGACTCGAACAAAAACAAGCGCTTATTGGGAGGCAACCCAAGCTTTATTTATTTATTTGTTTGTTTGTTTGATTTTATTTGTTTCCGTATGCATGTTTTATTTTGGTTGTTTGTGGCTCATGTTTCAAAGTAAACTGTGAAAATACTTTATTTTGTTTTTCACTTCGTCTTAATTACATATAAAGGTATTGTGCAAAAGCTAAGTGTAAGGGGAGACCCAAATTTGGTTATAAGAACGAAATTGAGCATGATCCACAACAATATTAAATGAACATGTATAGAGTCAAATGCTTGTATCGAGTCATAATGATGTTTTGCAGGATTTTCCAGGAAGTAGGACGTAAGTTTTTCCAAAATATTTTCAGAAACTTAATGTAAAGATTTCTGCAGGTCACTTCTGACGGCGTCAAGAATTAATTCCTGACGGCGTCATGTGTAAAATTCGAGAAATTTTGCTAGTTTTGTTTATACCGGACTCTTAAAGTTTTTGTTGATTCTTTAGTTTTATAAACTCCAGGAAATCTGCAAACATTCATTCCACAAGCATTATATCCTTAATTGTTTTGTTTTTATTCCTAAGTCTGGAATTAAATCTAGTTGTGAGTTTTCTTTGTTCGGATTGATGCTTTGGGTTTTTGTGATTGTTTTCTCAGGTTTAACAGGTTATGTAAGACAAGAAGATGATTTATATTTCTGGAAGGGAAGCTTTGATTGTTCATTTCCTTGGAGGAAGATCTAACCTGGCCACCTTATTATCCATACCGAGCGAATCAGGGGAGTATTTGTTTTCATTCTTTTTACTTATTTCACTTTTACATTCTTTACTTGAACATTGGGGACAATGTTCATCCTAAGTGTAAGGGGAGGGTAAAATGATGATACCTTACAAATACACTTTCACTTGAGTTTGTTTGTTTGATTGTAGATGTGTAATAAAACTATGAGAAATACTTGTTAGTGCAATTTTAGCGCCAAATTTAAAATTTTTTACAACATTTAGGAGTGAAACTTTAACTATAGCAAGCATCTCATGGATAGGAGATTGTATGACTAGCACATAACCGTATCATTAAGAAAAATTTTCCACCAAAATATGTGAGGTTCGTCTTTAGATTTGATAGAAAAAGCATTTACTATTAGTGCTTATGAGTGTACCAGTAGCATTTAGATTCTAGAACTTGCGTTAGTGATGCATCCCGAGACCGCTAGAGAGACTACATTCGTGTAGTAGGATTTACTACATGATAAGAGGCATTAGGATCACCCTTGTGTTAAACCCGTATTATAATTACTTGACCATTTAAGTCATATTACTTGGCTAGTTAAGTCAATTAATTTTTCCCACACCCTTAGCGTTGTACTCATTTTTAGTACACGAAACCCCTAGTACACCCCTCCGAGCCTATCTTTTCGTTTCTAACTTTAAGCATCTTACTTAAAGGAAGAATTTGTTACACCCCACTTAAATGTACACCCAAATCGCCTTAGCCTTCCGTGTATGCACTCATCTTTAGTGCATTATTGTTATTTATTAAACCCTAAGTTAATTATCTAATTGATTACATGGTTGCTAAGTCGAGTCATATCTTTGTACATATTGTTTTGGGACGATTGGGTAAAGTACTTATTTTATGGAGTAATGGGGAAGAACATCATTTATTACCCCCATATGTACGTTAATCTTAAAAGTACTCCAAGTGTTTTGATTTTCTTAATTCGAGTCATTAGATTAGTTTATTGTAAAGTATGTAAAAATTCAAGTGTAAGGGGAATTTTCATTCCCTATGATGAATTATTTTGGATGGTAGGGTAAGAGTGTATGCACAAAAAAAAAAAAAAAAAAAAAAAAATAGAAAAAGAAAAGAGAAAAACTTACGGACTACCATCTTTTTTTATTCTATGTTCATTTTATGTTTTTGTTATTTTTCATTTATTAGCTTAAGTCGAGTCTAGTCTTGGCTTAGCAACGCCATATTGTACATGTAATTAACCAAGATTGTTAACTCACCACCAGTAAAGACTGCCTATATCCAACAAAACCGTGTATTCCATATCCCTACACCTAACGTTACTACCCTTTAAAAAGACCTCTTTGATAGTTTATCCTAGGTGCTTACGCCATGTGGTGGAGTTTTGATACTCTCCCAAGCCTACGGTAATCTATTTTGCTTTGACAGGTAGTGAGAGATGTTTTCCATTTCCATATTGTGATATTACTTTATTACACCCGAGAGATGTGAGTATCTAAACACTATTTGTGAGGTGCGAGTGTATGACCTCCGTGCTTGTCTTTGGTCTTTAGTGGAACGATTATTTGTTGTAATTACTTTTATATTAGTGTTAAATGACCCCTAACTTGTATTTTGACTAGAATAAAACCGCATTTGCTTGAGGACAAGCAAATCTCAAGTGTAAGGGTATATGACGATGAGGCGAAAAATGAATCATTTTTAGGGGGTCATTTAAGCTCGGAATTGAATTTATTTGATCAAATATTACCATAAATCGTTCCTTTTGTGATTTTAGGTACTTTGGGAGTAAAATCTGGAAAATGAAGCAATTCGGACGTTTTTTTAGCATAAAAGTGAAGAAAACGCCAAAGACTTAATTTTCCATGCTGAGAACAGTACCTGACGGCGTCAAGAGGAAAACCATGACGGCGTCAAGAGTAAAAGTGGTGACGAACAAGTGTAAACCTGACGGCGTCACAAGAAGGGCGTCAAGAGTTAATTTTGTGACGGCCTGCATAAGGAGATTACATGACGGCGTCAGACCCAGATCTAGGCAGTCCGAGAAACTATTTGGCGGCGAGATGACGGCATCAGACATTTGTTCTTGATGTCGTCACCTTCTAAACTCTATATATAGTTTTCTATTTTTCATTCATTGAAGAGGAACTTGTGTGGAGAAACCCTAGGGCCGAACTTTGTGAACCCTAGCTCGTATTTTACAGTATTTTCAAGGGTTTTCACCCCTTGAATCCTTTCATGTGCTATTGAGATAAGTCTTCTCTTAATTCAATCAATATGTCTATGTATTGGTTGTCTATATCTTGTGCTTGTCTTGATTTCAACATGCTAGGCTAGATCTATCTTGTGTTTGCTTGGATCTAATGAAACCTAGATGTTAATTATGTGTTGATTACTTGTTTATGGTTGTATTGGATGAATGATTTCAATGTTAGGCTTAAGAAAACTGGCAGATCTCCATTGTGTAACATGCTTGAACGTCTTAGGAAACATGAACCGATGTGTACTAGGTTTTATTGGTTGTATTTAATGCATGAGTAAATTCTAATGATCCCATGTTCGGAGCTTCTTAGCCGGCTCGACATAGGAGTGAAGTAGCCACTCATAGGATTGGGGAAGTAAGTACGCCACCCCATGAATGGTATTAAGAAATACAATCCGTCATCCACGCAACTATAACAAGTAATTAACGTGTAAAATATATCTAGGGTGTAGTGAAATCTAATTAAACACATTTCTCCCACATATTGCTCACAACTTTAGTTTAATATAGTTTATTTTCATTTTTAGTATTTTATTTTGATTGCATCTTTGTTTTGGGTTAGTTGACTAGCAACTAATTCTGCCCAAATCCTTAAAACCCTAGATTTTTACTTGCTTTCATAAAATATAAAAAATACAAAAAGAATCATCCTTCATCTCTAGACCTAATCTTTAGGTTTTCTAATCCTAGCGACATTATTCCTAGCTGAACGATCAATCCCCCGGTACTTGTCATTATACTATACTACATCGATCAGGTACACTGCCTGGTGGGGGTTGTAATCTTCTCAAGATCCCTTGAGAGGTAAAGCCTGGTGCAAACCCCACGCATCAAGTTTTTAGCGCCGCAGCCCGGGGAATATGTATTGTCTAGGTTAGAATCTCTTTTTATTAGGTCTACTTGCTAGATTCCTTTCTAGTAAGATTTTATTTTTATTTTTTAGGTTCTCTTTAGTCTATCTTTTCTTTGTGTCTTTGTTTGTAAAAGCCTTTCTATTGACTATTCCGTTAGCCATTATGGAGAACGTGAATCCACCATACTACCAACCACGAAATTCACCCACTCCAAATGACATCTTGATGTTTAAACAACATGAGGATGAACCTATCTATGATGCATGGGCTCGTTTTAAATATTTACTCCAAAAAGTCCCTCATCATAATTTCGATCTGTGGTCCCAAATTGAAATATTTTAGCATCGTGTCGACCACTATACTAAAATTGTAACACCCCCAAAAGTCGTTAATAACAGCGGAAGACTTAACATGTCAGCGGAAGATTTTCGGGGTATTACTTCAAGGATCTTTGTCACAATTATAGTAGACAACACAAAGTGAAGTATTAAAGTTTAATTTATTTCAAAATACCAAATATCTGGGATACAAGACATTATTAAGTTAAGAACGTGTTTTATTCTGAAGGAAAATAAGTAGTTTATTATGGTTCTTGTCATGCTTTTGCCCACTCCGTGCCATCCAGATCCGTCTTGTTTAGTTACCTGAGATAAACATGCTAAAGTCAACATAAAGTTGAGTGATATTCATAGGTTTGAGTTTAAGAGTTTGAATCACAAGTTAAGAATGTATTGTAATCACATACAATCGATATGTTAAAAATCAATGTTCCTGCTATTGCCTTAAGCTCATGATACTCAACGATTAACAGCCAATCATAATTGTGAATTATGATGGTAAGTAATAGGCCCCCAAAGATAGGTATTTGTCAATAACCTATTTATAAGAACAATAAGGTGCGCCTGGTGTTTTCTCCAACAACCAAACGAGGATTGTCAATCACTAATAGTACTATCCACAATTATTTACGTTCACCCTTCAGGTGATTAAGGTTCATGATCGAGGGACTTCTGACAATAGTAACTTAAGCAAATAACATTGGCCTGACGGTATTTCAATACCCGGTAAAAAGACTTGTGTTCGAGTTTTAAGCATGTATCCCCCCCACGGGAAAATAGTTAAAGAGTGGGCTATGAAATCACCTTAGTAGTACAGTGGTATTGTAGTCTCAACAAAGCAAGGAAACGGCTTCACACAACACAACCTAAAAGATAATGCAAGTTTCAGTTGATAGTCTAAATCTGGTTTTATCGCGAATATTAGTCATTCAGTTTGTTATTAAAACTCGTGTTCGTTTAAATGTTTAAAGTTCAAAAACAAAGTTATATATACATATAACTTGTAAGTAAAAATGATTGATGATTGATATAAAGTTAGTTTTTATAATGGAAATAAAATAAACGTATCGTTTTACAAGAAATAAATAATGTATCGTTATATCGTTTAATTATAATTACGAATATATATCGTATATATATAAGTTTATGTTTATATAAGTCTTAGTTTAATTATATGTTTATATATGTAAAAGGTTAATATTATTTTTATAAAATAATATTTATTGAAAATTCCTTTAAGTTTCCAAAATTTACATTTTTAACCCTAACGATATATATTTTACACCGTTAGTCCAAAATATATATAATTTACATTTTAGGTCCAAAAGCATCAATATTTACATTTTTCAACTCCAATTATCATTTTTAACAGTTTAGAACTCAAAGTTTTCTGTTTTGACAGTTTCTACCCATAGTTTACCATTTTGACAATTTTAGTCCCTCGGTTTAAGAAATTTTGCAAAGTTAGTCCAAATTTCACCAAATTAAAAGTTCAACATTTTGACTTCTTAAATAAGCTCAGGACATTCAAATAAGTTTATTACAACAGCTTATTAGCTTATTTTTCACTTATTTTCTAAATTGGGCCTTAACGAGTCTATTACAAGGCCCGTTAATAATTTTTGGTCCATTGGACTTACGAGACCTTTGGGCCTGACCTTGGACTCATTTTAGGATGCTAAAAACACTGGAGTTGGGCTCCCAGGCCCAGTGTATCACATAAGCTTAATGGGCTTAAGATAAGCCCACGTTAACTTATTTAGTTTTATAAAAACTGTTTTGGTCGCGTAGAAAGGGGTCGGGCAAATAGGCTAAACGAGCTCATATGGTCGAATAAAAAGTGTTTCCCAATTGTTTACCAAGGTGATAATGGGGTCGAGTTATAAAATAACGTGGTCATGTATCTAGTTTTCAAATGGCAAGGTCAAAGTGAATGCTTAAACTCGTACTGAAAATATTACAAAGACTTAGAATAATTCTAAGTGTTTTAACACAATTCGTATAGGTCCATACTAGATTAGAAACGTGTGATATTTTACGTGTATACTTTAATATAAGCTCAAAATTATTATCATACTCGATTTTTATCGTGGCCAAAAATGAAAAGAAGGAAAAACATATATATGTTACGTTTGTATATAACAAAATAAATTATCAAAGTAAACGTGCAAAATATAATGAAATGAAAAATATAAAGGATTAAATAGGTTTCGAGTTGGCTTACTTCACCTCAAAAGGTGGGGTAAAATGGTTCGTATGGTTCGAGTAGGTACGTAGGATCAATGGTACAATGGTTCACTCCTAGCAAGGTTCACAACGAGCTATTTGGTTCCTCCTTGGATCACTTGTGCACCTCGTACTCCTTGCCAACTTCTTGTCCCAATCTTGACTTGGTAAACTTCACGTAAACTTTGTGTAGTGTTTGTTTATGTGTGTGTGATCATTTCTGGTTTGCATGGATCGTTATATAGGCTTGTGAGGGGATTGTGAGATGTTGAGACAAGGGGAAGAAACCAAAGAGTGTGTGTGTTGTCTCGTTAGACATGGGAGGCACCTTTCCTTTGCCCAATCAAGAACTAATGGACAAAAGGAATGTCTATCACTTTCCTGTTCCTTCGTGACATCTTCTAGGATGTACAGTGTTTGAATGGTTGCCATTGGTGAAGTTGTAAGGTTGTTAGAAAGACATTGACACGTTTTGAGTTATTAAGTTCATATGATTTTCTCGATTCACTTTGGCCATTGTTAGTATATCAAACGATTATGAAAACTGATGGGGTTGGTCATTTTTGAAAGCTAGTTGGGTGGTTATTCGAAAGGTGTAATAATATGATAGTGTCGTGTGTCAAAAATGAAAGAAAATGGGGTGAATTGGAAGGTTTGTGAAGAGTTTGTGACATGTTTTGGTTTTATGTGTCATACGGTTTTGGGAGTTTACTTGAGACAGTTTTGAAGTGACAAATGAAGGTGGAATTGAACGAGATTTATCATTCATGAAAGTTAGCTAGGTGATGAAACAAGTTATGTAATAATATACATGGGTTGTGTGTCGAAAAATGAAGTAACTAGGGGTGTTCCTTGGCTCGATCGTGGCTGGAAACAAAAGAAAAAGAAAAGAAAACAGGCCGGGAAATGGGCTTGTGGGTTTTGGGTTGCTTCGGCCCGAAATAGAAAAGAGAAAAGAAATAGAACATGGTCCGGTTTGGGTTTAACACTAGAATGTGGGGCCCATTTAGGTGTGGGGTCCACATAGAAGGTTTAGGGAGTCGGGATAAGTTCGAGATATAATAGTGAGTGGTCTCGGGAATTTTCGTAAGCTTCGGGAATATATAAATATTGTATGGTATTTAATCGAAACGTATATTATAAAAATATAAACGTTTAAAATATATATTCGCGATAATTAGACTATCTAGGTTTGTGTGCAAGCAACGTTTCTAAGCAAAAGATAATTCACATTTTACCGTTGTGATTTATATATCAAGTCTAATATATAAAAAAAAAATTTGTCATACGTAAAAGTGGGTATTTAAATAACGTAATAACTTGTAAGTATTTACTAACCGTTGGGAAAATTATGAGAGGCTACAGTACATACACCTTACAGTGAATTCCGTCCCGGAATTCGAGTTTAGGAGGGTTGCCAAGGGTGTCTAAGAGAAGAGGTGTGGGTACTTGGTGCGAATCTGGTCCTCGCGTTCCCAAGTATACTCTGGTCCTTGTTTAGAGTTCCAACGAACTTTTATGATACGGATACGGTTTTGTTTCAGTTGTTTGACTTCCCTATCCATGATTTCTACCAATTCCTCGGTAAAAACGAGTTTGTCATCAAGTTGTAACTCTTTCAATGGAATGACCAGAGATTCATCGGATAAACACTTCTTGAGGTTTGACACATGAAAAGTGTTGTGAATTCTGCTAAGTTCTTCGGGTAGTTCAAGTTTATATGCCATGGGTCTAATTCTTTCTAGGATTTTGAATGGACCGATGTATCTTGGGTTTAACTTTCCCCTCTTTCCGAATCGTATCATTCCTTTCCATGGTGATACTTTTAACATAACTTTATCTCCGATCTGAAAATCCATGGGTTTTCTTTTTAGGTCGGCGTAACTTTTCTGTCGGTCTCTAGCGGTTTGTAAACGTTGTTTGATTTTGATGATTTTCTCGGTTGTCTCATGAACTAGATCCGGTCCCGTGAGTTGTACTTCTCCGACTTCTGCCCAGCAAACGGGTGATCTACACTTTCTGCCGTAAAGTGCTTCGAATGGTGCTGCCTTGATACTGGTATGATAACTGTTGTTGTATGAGAATTCTGCCAACGGTAAGTGTTTGTCCCAACCTTTTCCGAAGTCTATGACACAAGCGCGTAGCATATCTTCTAAGGTTTGTATAGTTCTCTCACTTTGACCATCGGTTTGTGGGTGGTAAGCTGTGCTCATATCCAGCTTTGTTCCTAAAGCTTTTTGTAATGATTTCCAAAAATGAGACGTGAAACGACTGTCACGATCTGATATAATAGAAATCGGCACTCCATGTCGTGACACAATTTCTTTCAGATATATCTGAGCAAGTGTGTTCATTTCATCAGTTTCTTTGATTGGTAGGAAATGAGCTGACTTGGTGAGACGATCAACGATAACCCATATCGTATCGTAGCCAGTAGAGGTTTTGGGAAGTTTGGTGATGAAGTCCATTGTAATACGTTCCCATTTCCACATGGGGAGTTCGGGTTGGGTGAGTAATCCGGAGGGTTTCTGGTATTCTGCTTTTACTCTTGAACATGTTAGACATTTACTGACGTACTCAGCGATGTCGGCTTTCATGTTCGGCCACCAATATAGTTTCTTAAGATCTTGGTACATCTTGTCGGAACCTGGGTGAATGGAGTATTTTGACTTGTGAGACTCATGCATGATGAGGTCACGAATACCTCCGAAGAGAGGAATCCAGCTTCTTTCCTTGAAACAAAGCATTCCATTTGATCTTTTCACAATCCGTTTTCGTTTTCCGGCATACCAAAAATCTTTTCAATTGGTCGATTTTCTTTCTTGAGAGCTTCGCTCTAGGCGATAATGATTTGTGTTGGGAGGGGTGAACAAATAGTCATGCCTAACGATCTAACTCTGAGAGGTTTTAGTCTTTCTTTTCGACTTAATGCATCTGCTACTACATTAGCCTTTCCTGGGTGATAACGGATTTCACAATCATAATCGCTAAGCAATTCTAACCAACGGCGTTGTCTCATGTTTAAATCCTTTTGATCTAGGATGTGTTGGAGACTTTATGATCTGTAAACACGATACACTTAGTGCCGTATAGATAGTGTCTCCATAACTTGAGAGCGAATACTATTGCTCCTAGTTCTAGATCATGGGTTGTGAAATTCTCCTCATGTTTCTTCAGTTGACGTGAGGCATAAGCTATTACCTTATCCCGTTGTATCAAAACTGCACCTAAACCATGGTACGAAGCGTTACAATATAGCACGAAATCTTTGCTTCCTTCGGGCAATGCTAGTATTGGAGCTTCACAAAGCTTTTGTTTTAACAGTTGGAAGGCTAATTCTGCTTCTTGTCCCCAGACGTACTTTTCGTTCTTTTGGGTCAACTTGGTCAATGGTTTTGAGATTTTAGAGAAACCTTCAATAAATCTCCGGTAGTAACCTGCAAGACCTAAAAATTGACGTACTTCTGTGGGAGTTGTAGGTGATGACCATTCTTTAACTGCTTCTATCTTTGCTGGATCCACGTGGATACCTTGACTATTGATTACGTGTCCCAAAAATTGCACCGTGGGAATCCAAAAGTCACATTTTGAGAATTTCGCGTACAGCTTTTCTTTCCTAAGTAACTCTAGGATAGTTCTCAAATGATTGGCATGTTCCTCTTTGTTACGAGAGTAGATCAGTATGTCGTCTATGAATACTATCACGAATTTGTCCAAATATGGCTTGCATACTCGGTTCATTAGGTCCATAAACACTGCGGGTGCGTTTGTTAGACCAAATGGCATTACCTGAAATTCATAGTGTCCATAACGGGTTCTGAAGGCTGTCTTGGGAATATCTTCTTCCCGAACTCTCAATTGATGGTATCCCGACCTTAGATCAATCTTCGAGTATACACTCGATCCTTGTAATTGATCAAACAAATCGTCTATTCTAGGTAAAGGATATCGGTTCTTTATAGTGAGTTTGTTTAACTCTCGGTAATCTATGCACATTCGGAATGATCCGTCTTTCTTTTTAACAAATAGAACTGGGGCTCCCCAAGGTGATGAACTTGGTCTAATGAAACCTTTATCGGATAATTCCTTTAGTTGTTCCGATAGTTCCTCCATTTCGGAAGGTGCCAACCTGTAAGGTGCTTTTGCTACTGGTGCCGCTCCAGGCACTAGTTCAATTTGGAATTCTACTTGACGTGTCGGTGGAAGACCGGGTAGATCTTCAGGAAATACTTCGGGGAATTCCTTAACGATAGGTACATCTTTAAGTTGTTTCTTGGTTAACTTACTTTCCGTCACCTGAACCATGAATACATGACATCCTTCGTTCATGTATTTTATCATTCTGAGGCATGAGGTGATTCCGTATCAGTTTTTATTCTTGTCGCCATGGATAACGAGGGTTTCATTCTTAAAAGGAATGTGTATGGCTTTCTCGTCACAATGAATCTTAGCATGATGTTTGGATAACCAATCCATTCCGATGATAGCATCAAAACTACCGAGTTGGACAGGCATCAGGTCAATAGGAAAAGATTTTCCTACGAGGGTTAAGGTACAATCTTTTAAAACAGAGTTGGTGCTAATTAAGTTTCCATTGGCCATTTCTATCTCATATGTGGTGTTTAGCTTAGAAGGGTTAGAGTTAATGAAAGGGGCAAACGTATCTGACACGAAGCTCTTATCTGCTCCAGAATCAAATAATACTCTAGCATTATGATGATTTAATAAGAACGTACCCGTGACAACGTCGGGGTTTTGTGGTTCATTTTCATTTCCCATTACGTATGCTCTCGCTCGTGCAGTGTTCTGACCATTTCCTTTTGGACAGCGGTTCTTGAAGTGTCCAGTTTCTCCGCATGAGTAACATGTTGGTGCTATTGGTTGTAGGTTGCTGCCGGTAGCAGGGGTCCTACAATCTTTTGTGGCATGACCTATCCTTTGGCATTTATGGCATTTTACTGTACAAGCACCATTGTGATGGAGCTTGCATCGGTTGCACTGCGGCTTAATACCTTGATATCCATTGCCATTGGTTGCCGTAAATATCTTAGGAGGTTCTTGTCGTTGGTTCTGTTGTTGACGATGTGGGTTCTTGTTCTGGTGTTGTTGTTGGTTGATCCTGTTGTAGTTGTTGTTGTTGTGGTGATGGTTGTTGTTGCGATGGCCGTTGTGGTAGTGATTGTGGTTTTGATGGTGGGTGGTTCTCCTGTCATCGAGCTTTCTTTTGAGTTCGTTGCACTTGATTTCGCGGTCTAGGAGTTTTTGTGCTAGCTCCATTGCGACTTCTAGTGATGGTGGGTTGGATGCTGTGACGTTTCCTTCAATATTCCGGGGAAGACCTTCAATATACTTCTCCAGAGTTTTCTCTAAATCTGGTACGATAGAAGGACATAATGCCATCAGCTCGTGGAATCTCCTGTTGTAAGCCCTAAGATCGATTCCTTTGACTGCAAGGATATGAAATTCGTCTTCCAGTTTCCTTATTTCGGATCGAGGACAATACTTCTTTAGGATTGATTGGTTCCAAACCACCTAACTTAAATTAACCAAAGAATGGTCAACTAAGTCAAATAGCTTAGATCAATGCTCCGGGTAATATAATGTATCACCGGGTCGTTAAATCCCGTTGAGGCGTGAAATGTAACTATAGCGTGTTCGTAATCGGGTGTTATTCACAGAAAAGGGGTTGTTGTGAAAATTATTTGGAAATTATAAACAAAAATAGCTTAGGAAAGCTATGTGAATAATTACGGGAATTTGGAGTACGAAGATTTGAGCTAAACCTAAAAACGTACGTTTTAATTAAAAAACGTATACAGACGAACAAAACGAAAAGTACAACTGGAGGACCGGGAGGGTTAAAAGTGTAAAATTTGTATTTTTACAATCCTATTAATTAAAGAAAATTTTAAGAAAAATAAAAATTATTTTTACACTATTTAATTATTTAATATTAATTAATTACTAATTATCTATTTAATACTAATTAAATTAATTAGAATTATTAAAAATACTACAAAGACTTAGAAAATTAAGAAAATTTTTATAAATCTAATTAACCATTACAGGAATCCTAAAAAATTATAAAAAGTTAATTCTAAGTATTTTTAAGCTAATTAATTAATTATTATTCTAATTACTTATTAATTACTAATTAAACTAATTATATTATAAAAATTAGAAAATGAACAGTAAAAATTCTAGAAAAATTTATAAAAATGTTTTAACTAAAATAAAAGCTATAAAAATTATAAAAACTAGGTTATACTATTTAAAAACTAATTATGCTATTTAATTGATTAATATTAATTAAAACTAAATTAAACTAGAATTAATTAGAAAAACCACTAAAAGACAAAATAAAAATCTGGAAAAATTTATAAAATTATTTTAACCTAAAATATAATTTCTAAAAATATAAAAGTGATGTATTACTTAGAAATTAATTAAAAAGAAAAAATAAATAGATAAATCCTATTAAATAGAAGCTATCACTATTCTTAAAAATGGTTTTTTGGATTTTTTCTTTTTCTAAACTGATAATAAGCTAAAAAAAAGGTAACTTTAATAAAAACACTTTTGTTTAAACCCACTGAATAAGCAATTCAAGTGCTTAATGCATCCACAGTTGACTTTTGTTGACTGTGGGGTGTTTTAGCTCAAATGATGAAATGTGGGTTCCACAATGGTTGAGATTGGTTTCTCTGAGTCTTAGGAACAATATTTAGCAAGTTACAACCAACAAACAAGCATCAATAAGCCAGAAAGCTACAAATAAGCAATTGCCAAAATAGGACTGAGGCAGTTTGGGGACAAACTTGAGGGTCCAAATAAGGTGGGGTCCACTGACTTATGGGTCAAACCAAAGGTTCACAAACACACCCTGGTAGGAGGGGGGTTGAGGGGAACCAAACTTAAGTGGTAAGGACCACTGTGGTGGTCTCAAACCACCACACAAGGTGGTGGTGTGGAATGGGTAACTGATGTGCAGGGGAGGGTTATGCCCTGCAGCCTACTTCAAGGGGGTGTGGGACCCACCAGATAAAATTCTAAAAATCCGATAAAATTTACAAAAATGGACAAAGTGACAAAGATTTAGCACACCAATTTTCAGATCCTAAAACCTCAAAACAAATAAGTTACAAACCTCCAAAAGTTGCTCAAAATTGACTGAGATGAAATTTGACTTTTAAGAACTTTGCACCACTTTGACTTTTATGACTTTTGGCTTAATCTAGCTTGCTCAATTCATGTTTATAAGTTAAATAAGAACTAAATTAAGTTGAAATACTAACTTATCTATGGAAATGACAAGGTTTTGGACTCTAAAAACCACAACAGTTAACTGTGGTGGTGGATTCTTTTGATTTTGACTTTTGAAGTGTTTTGGACCAAAAGTCTTGATTCTCTGAGCTATATTATACCCTAATAACTAATAGGAACTGAAAAATGCTCAAATACACAACTGGAGTACAACAAACAAGCTATTGCCAAACACCCTCTTCAAATCAGTTATAAAAGAGATTTCTTTTTTAACAATTAATAAACACAAACAGATGGTACATACTACTTTATAAGCTAAATTATGAATACAATAAACTAAAATGAACAACTTAAGCTACTTGAAAGTAAGAATGAAGGGATTGATGGCTTACAAAGCCTTCCAAGCTATTGAATAGATACCAAGGAACCAAACCAAACAAACCTATGCCCTCCCCTGAGGTTCCTAACCCACAGCCTTCCAATATTCACTGTGCTCCATGCTTATATAACCATTCATCACCACTTTTTATTTTTATTTTTATTTTTCTTATTTTCTTGGTTTTTGTTGAAAACTGAATTGTAGGAGTTCAAATAAGTTTATGAAACTTGCATTATCTTATTTTTGAGCATATAAGAGCTTCTGAGTACTTTGAACACAAATAACTTAACTTAATTGAAACTTGAAAATTTAAGATGAAACTTGAAAAAGTGAAATTGAAAACTTGAACTTCAAATTGATCTTACATTAATAAAAAGGTTACATTACATTGAAAGTAAACTGAAAATACAATTTAACTAAGAAAATTACACACCACTAGCTTCTATTAGCTTATCCTTATATACCGACCTAAAAAATAATCCCATATGCCTTCCACACAGCTTCATTTTGAAAATTAAGAGTCCCACATGCTTTGTCTTTGACCTCTGACCAAATCCCATCCGTCAATTTAATCTTTGTAGTATCCTAGCCATTGATTGGCATTTTGGCGCCAAAAGGTATACGGGGCCAAATTGGGTGGTACTGGTGAGGGAATTGGGGAGCATTTATGGTGGTGGAGTTGGTGGGTGAGGGCATTAATAGTGGGGGAGATAGTTGGTGAAAAAGGCGAGGAGGGGGGGAGACAATGTTGCCTGGTTTCGCGCTTGTCTGTTGGGGAAGAAGAGTTGACCGGGTCAACGCGGGGAGTTATTTAAAACGGTTTTAAAAAAAAGTGTGGGCTAAGGTTTGTTTTGGGCCTGGGATAACTGGATCAGACCATGGCTTGTGTTGGGTTTGGATTTAGATAATATGGGGTCCGGATGGTACAAGGTTAACACAAGGACCATTTTGCAATTTTCCAAAACCTAAGGACTGAAATTGCCAAACTCCCAAAGTTCTCCAAAGTGTCATTTTTTTCACATGCCAATAATTCAAGGACCAATTTTGTATTTTCCCACTTTTTCAAAATTTCAAAACATCCCAGGGACTAATTTTGCCAACTTTGGATTTTCAGGGACTAATTATGTAATTTATGAAATCTTGCAACCCAATTATGAAATTTTGACTTTATTTGACTTTTAAGACCTTGGGTTGACTTTTCCTTAAAAATAAATACATAGGGACTAAAATTGACAAGTTTTGAAACTTGGGGGGCTGAAACTGCCAATACTGCAAACTTTGTACGTTTTTTCTTTGTTTTTGCACATTTTGCTTTTAAAACACATAAAACACAATCCCTGGGATAATTTAAGTATTTTGATATCTTTTTGATTGTTTTTGTGCGTTTTGGCAGTTTAAATATATCGAAAACGATGAGTGTTTGAGCACTCATCAATCCCCCACACTGAACTATTGCTAGTCCCTAGCAATCTTTTTAGAAAACTTGATGGATTTTAAACTCTTTACCAAAAGCCATCACTTCTGGAGTAGCCAGGTGTAAGAACTGTGGCACACCTGATAACCGTGTGATTTTGAGCAAACCACCAGCTTCCAACGGATTTGATAAGTCTTTACCAAGAGCCGTTTGCTCCTGGACTAGCCAACTCTTGATGGACCTAGTCAACATCTTGGTGAGCTGATTACCAATTATGGATTTTTCCACGGCCTTTACCACAAGCCATAATCTTGCGGGCTAGCCAACTCATTTATTTTCGGGGAGTTGATGAACCACACAATTTTGGGCAAATTGCCAGCCGTCAACGGATTTGAGTTGTCTTTACCAAGAGCCGTTTGCTCCTGGACTAGCCAATCCCTTTTGTCGCTTAGACAAGGCGGACTGATTACCACAAAAATTTTGAAATAAAGTGAAAAAATTTTGAAAATTTTGAAAAAAAACGGGGGTACTTGAAAGATATTTGTTAAAATTCGTTAGAATTCCCCCCCCCCCCCCCCCCCACACTTAGAAATGAATATTGTCCTCAATATTCAAAGTCCCGGCTATTATGCCGAAGCTATGAACGTAAAAAGCCAAGATTCGAATCTAACTGCGGAAATACCAATTTCACTTTATTTCTAGATATATACAACTTTTTTTTTTTTTTTTTTTTTTTTTTTTTTTTTTTTTTTTAGACTTATATACATATATATATTTTTTTCAAACAGCGGGGGGTTGGCCATTCCCCCACACTCGGTGGTAGAAAATAGAAAGAATCAGAGATACGGGTGAAAACCCGTATTGTTGCTAGTTTTTGGTCATTGAGTCGCTAGCTTGACTCTATCCCCGAATTCAATTGTCCTTAGGGAAGGTTTGGAGATCCGGGACGACCATGGATGGTACGTCCTCTCCAAAGTAGTGCTTTAACCGATGTCCATTCACTTTGAAGTTAGGACCGTCATTTTGAGATAATTCGACGGTCCCATAAGGATAAACTTTTGTGATGGTGAATGGACCAGTCCATCGGGTTTTGAGCTTGCCCGAGAAGATCTTGAGTCTAGAATTGAAAAGAAGGACTCGATCACCAACGTTGAAAACGCGGTTTTTGATTTTTGAGTCATGAATCTTCTTTATCTTTTGTTTATAGATCAAAGAGTTCTCGTAAGCTTGATCACGAAGTTCGTTTAATTCATTTAGTTGAACTTTTCTGTGATCACCCGCCGTTCTGAGGTCGAAATTGGCATGCTTGAGGGCCCAATAGGCTTTATGCTCAAGCTCGATCGGAAGATGGCACGCTTTTCCGTACACAAGTTTATAAGGCGTACACCCAATGGGTGTTTTGTAAGCCGTACGGAAAGCCCAAAGTGCATCATCTAATTTGTCCGACCACGATGCCCGATTTTCTCCTACAGTTCTCTCCAATATTCTTTTAATGCCCCGATTGGACACTTCGACTTGTCCACTTGTTTGAGGGTGGTACGCAGTGGAAAGACGGTGAGTCACACCGTACTTTTGCATGACTTTGTCAAACTTGTCATTACAGAAGTGCGTACCACGATCGCTAATAATAACACGTGGAGTTCCGAATCGGGCAAAGAGAGCTTTTAAAAATTTTACAACTACTCGGGCATCATTTGTGGGTAAAGCTTTCGCTTCAACCCATTTTGACAAGTAGTCAACTGCCACGAGTATGTATTTATTGCCGTGAGAGGATGGAAATGGCCCCATAAAGTCGATGCCCCAAATATCAAAGATTTCACAAACTTGAATTGCATTCTGAGGCATTTCATTCTTTTGTGAAATATTCCCGTGACGTTGACAAGCGTCACAGGACTTGACTAATTCCTAGGCATCCTTGTAGATCGAG
The DNA here is from genome assembly GCA_030686995.1 of Artemisia argyi. NCBI lineage: Eukaryota > Viridiplantae > Streptophyta > Magnoliopsida > Asterales > Asteraceae > Artemisia > Artemisia argyi. Next base: position 108,311,022 of record CM060678.1, read on the forward strand.
GGCCAATAAAAGCCGGAATCAAACACCTTTTTGGCGGTGTAGTTGGGATTGTGGTGGCCCCCCGTGGGACCAGCATGGCAAGCCTTTAAAATTTCATTGGCTTCCTGACCATACACACACCGCCGGATGACTTGATCCGCGCATATCTTGAACAAGTAGGGGTCGTCCCAAAAGTAATGTTTGACATCTTTGAAAAATTTATTTTTTTGTTGGGACGACATCCCTTTCACAATGAAGTTACCCGCAAGGTAGTTTGCAAAGTCGGCAAACCATGGGGTAATCGAGTCTCCACGAAATGAAACCACATTGAGGGTCTCGAGAGGAAATGTTTCATTTATTTCCTTTTTCTCGAAAGCATTTTGGTGAGGGTTTTCAAGACGGGAGAGATGATCAGCAGCCAGGTTCTCAGTTCCTTTTTTATCACGAATAATGATATCAAATTCCTGAAGGAGGAGAACCCATCGGAGGAGTCTCGGCTTTGCATCTTGTTTTGCAAATAGATACTTCAAAGCCGAATGATCCGTATACACTATGCTTTTAGTCAGAATCAAGTATGGCCGGAATTTTTCAAAAGCATACACCACAGCTAATAATTCTTTTTCAGTGGTGGTGTAATGACTTTGTGCCTCGGTCATAGTCTTGCTGGCATAGTGTATAGGCTGAAAATGTTTTGTTTTGCGTTGCCCCAAGACTGCCCCTATAGCATAATCACTAGCATCACACATGAGCTTGAAGGGCAAGTCCCAATCGGGGGCAACAAGAATCGGTGCCTCGGTAAGCCTTTTCTTTAATGTTTCAAAGGCTTCGATGCACTCAGGGGAGAAGACAAAAGGAGCATCCTTCTCGAGGAGATGGGTCATGGGCCGGGCAATTTTTGAAAAATCTTGAATAAACCTACGATAGAAACCGGCGTGACCCAAAAAGCTCCTAACACCTTTCACAGTCGTAGGAGGAGGCAATTTTGCAATGACGTCCACTTTGGCACGGTCAACCTCCATCCCATTTTTTGAAATTTTATGGCCGAGGACAATGCCCTCTTTGACCATAAAGTGACTCTTCTCCCAATTTAGACATAACTTTGTGTCTTCACAACGTTTTAGCATGCTGTCTAAATGGGAGAGACATGTTTTAAACGAATCCCCAATGACAGAGAAATCGTCCATAAAGACCTCCATACTTTTCCCGATCATGTCGGAAAAAATGGCCATCATACATCTTTGAAATGTGCCCGGGGCATTACATAGGCCAAATGGCATACGTTTATATGCGAAGGTTCCATAGGGGCACGTAAAAGTGGTCTTTTCTTGGTCTTGCGGGTCAATGGGAATCTGAAAGTAACCCGAGAAACCATCGAGGAAGCAATAGTACTCATTCCCCGCTAATCTCTCGAGCATCTGATCCATAAAGGGCAGAGGAAAATGATCCTTACGGGTGGCGTCATTCAATTTACGATAATCAATGCAGACGCGCCAACCCGTAACCAAACGAGTTGGAATCAACTCATTCTCCTCATTTGTGACAACGGTAATGCCACCCTTTTTTGGAACACAATGGATTGGGCTGACCCAAGGACTGTCTGAGATAGGGTAAATCAATCCGGCATCAAGAAGTTTTAAAACCTCTTGTTTGATAACCTCGTGAATTTTTGGATTCACCCTTCTTTGATGTTGGACCGCAGGTTTGAAGTCATCCTCCATTAATATCTTGTGAGTACAGAACTCAGGGTCGATACCCTTGATATCGGAAAGACGCCAAGCAATTGCTCGCTTATGAGACTTCAAAACCTGTATAAGAGCAGCCTTTTCCTCATCACTTAAGTCTTTAGCAATAATGACGGGCAATTTATCATCACCCTCCAGAAATGCATATTCAAGATGAGGCGGCAAGTCCTTAAGTTCAACCGCGGGAAAGTCATCAGTTTTCTCAACATTTTTGACTTCCTCCTTATGAAGTGTTTGTGGTAGAACAGGAAGATGAGAGGGATCTTCGTTTAATAACTTTTCAAGAGTGAGAATATCCCCCTCGAGGTCAATCTCTTGGTTATCGATTCCATCGGGAGTCGAATCACTGTTGAGATAGGCCTTAATTTCTTCTAAGATGAAGTCACTCCCCTCAAACGGAGTGAGGGAAGGAGAAGAATTGGCAATAATGGGGTGAGAAGATGGAGTGAAGTTTTCACTCGGAGAATCATCGACAAAACCTAAAACCTCTTGAGCGTACTCCTCAGACGCGACATCAATGACATCAATTCGGTTAACCGTTTCGGCGTCATAGTTAGAGGAGTACCTCGAAGTTTGATCGAGGTTAAAGGTTACAGCTTCATTACCAACACGAAGAGTTATTTCCTCTTCGTGCACATCAATTAACGCACGACCCGTCCTTAAGAATCCTCTCCCAAGAATGAGAGGAACACGTGGGTCAGCATCGAACTTAACAACAACGAAGTCAGCGGGGAAATGGAACTTTCCTACTTTCACGAATACATCTTCGGCAATGCCGAGAGGATGAGAGATTGAACGGTCGGCAAGCTCGAGAGTCATGCACGTAGGAGTAAGTTGAGGAAGAGAGAGTTTCTCCCACATTGAGTAAGGCATCAGGTTGATGCTAGCGCCAAGATCAGCTAAGGCGAAGCACTCAACCATCCCAGGGAAAACACATGGAATGAGAAATCTCCCAGGGTCTCCAAGCTTCTTAGGAAGCTTCTTTAAGATAACCGCAGAGCAGTTTTCGTTCAGAGGAGTCTTTGCCATTTCGTACAATTTTTCCTTGTTGCTTAACAAGTTCTTGATCATCGATGCGAATTTGGGCATCAGGATGATAGCATCCGCAAGGCTAACGTCAAAGTGCAAATCTTGAAAGATTTGATAAAACTTATCCATTTGGTAACTAGCCTTTTCGCGGAGCTTTTGCTCATTAAGTCTTGACGGGTATGGTAGTGAAGGTTTGGATTTAGGGTTCTCTTCAGGAGTTGTTGATGGTTCAAATACAACTCCCGGTTTTGGTACAAGTCCAGATTTTGGTACAATTTCCGGAACAACCTGAGGGTGGACGTGTGCGGTACTTCGTGGGCTAGTAAATTGCACCTTGTCCGTGGTTGCCTCAGGCTCAATTTCAACTTCCTCAGAATAAAGAGGAGGAGGCATAGGTGGAAGAGGAGAAACAGGAGGAACTGGCGGCTCTTCATAAGCTTTACCACTTCGTGTAGTGATAGCTTTGAGTTCACCCTTGGGGTTAACAATTGTATTTGCCGGGAGACCTCCTGATGTAGAGGGTGGAGTGAGATGATTCATGAGACTGGCAAGCATATTTTCAATCTTGCCTTGGTTTTGATCAATTTTGTTGTTTGTTTGCATCAACTCACTCTTCAGCTCTTGACCCTGTTTGGCTATTGATGATTGGAAATCATTTTTCAAATTTGAGATTTGATTTTGCATTGCCCTCATTTTGGTCTCATTAACTTTGATGTAGTTATTGAGCTCGTTTGGGAGGGGATCTTGATAATTTGGAGCTGAATACCCTTGATTACCCCTTTGGGGTGGGTACTGATTGACGGGGGCAGGATTTTGACTTTGCAAATTAGGCCCCCTTGGTGGATTAGGATTAAACCTATTTGGATTTTGGGGAAAACCGGGTGGTCCACCCTGATTGCTAGCCCGGTAATTTGGTTCCACTTGAGGACGGTATTGGATACCTCCTTGGTTGGAATTGCCGGCTATTGCATTTACTTCGAATGGATTGCCTTCGGTGGCAGGGCAATTATAATATGAATGTGGACCACCACAAGTGACACAAACTTCTATCTTTTTGATTTCAGCTTGTGGAGAAGGAGAAGAATCTTTCTTGCTTTGGGCGAGAACAAATGCATGGACGGCTTCCGTGAGTTGATCAAGTCTAGCATCGGTGCTAGACTGAGCCACGGACGATGAGGAAGAAGGAACAACATCCCTTTGGGAACAAACCGATCTGCTTCGGGGAATGCGAACCTTAGATTTATTCTCAATGATTTCTAAAGCATCCTTTGTGGTGCGATTCAAGAAGTTACCTCCAGCGGAGGCATTCAGAGAGTCTTGATCAGATTGGCTTACACCATTGTAGAAAGTATCAAGTGTCATGAGATCAGAGAAACCGTGGTGAGGGCATTTTCGGAGCAATTCCTTGTAACGATCCCATGCCTCACTAAAGGGTTCATCAAATTTCTGCGTGAATTTCATGATATCGTTCTTGAGACTTGTGGTTTTGGAAGGAGGAAAGAATTCATTCACGAACTTTTTCACAAGATCTTCCCATGTCTCAATAGATCGTGGAGGTTGTTTTTCAAGCCAAACCCGGGCTTGTCCCTCCAGGGAGAATGGGAAGAGAAGAAGTTTGATTGCTTCAGAGGGGACATCTTTGCATTTGATGGTGTAAGTGATTTTATTGAACCATCGAATGTGATCTTGAGGATCGTCCCTCTCATAACCGTAGAATTGACGTGATGTGGCCAGATTTATTAATCCTGTTTTAAGCTCAAAATTATCGGCCATGATTGTTGGAACAACGATAGCATCTCCGTAACCCTCGATGGGTGCTTGGAGAAGCTCGTTCATAGTGGGTTCAGCTGCCATGATGACAGCTGGAGGTGGAACAGTACGGATCTCAGATCCGACTGATGGTGCAGAACGTCGACGAGGTCTTTGAGGTCTCTGAACCAGCTCACGTAATGGGCTAGTGGACCTTGAAGAACGAGTGCGCATGCACTAGGGATAAAAACTTTTTGGATAATATTTTTATTATCGTCCCGTAATCCAGATTCGTTTCTCTTCAAGAATCACCTTAAAAAAAACCGAATCAGAAAACGTTACGATATGTTTTGTTGGTTTTTTACTTTTTTTGGTGTTTTAACACTTTAGGAAAAGTGTCAATGACATTTTTATGTGTTTTGATTTTGAAAATATTCACAAGTGATGGTATTTGTACAGTGAGTGAGGTGAGATAACACTAATCTCGAAAAACGCTACAGAAACGCGCACACCTCCCCGGCAGCGGCGCCATAAATTGATTGGTTCCAAACCACCTAACTTAAATTAACCAAAGAATGGTCAACTAAGTCAAATAGCTTAGATCAATGCTCCGGGTAATATAATGTATCACCGGGTCGTTAAATCCCGTTGAGGCGTGAAATGTAACTATAGCGTGTTCGTAATCGGGTGTTATTCACAGAAAAGGGTTGTTGTGAAAATTATTTGGAAATTATAAACAAAAATAGCTTAGGAAAGCTATGTGAATAATTACGGGAATTTGGAGTACGAAGATTTGAGCTAAACCTAAAAACGTACGTTTTAATTAAAAAACGTATACAGACGAACAAAACGAAAAGTACAACTGGAGGACCGGGAGGGTTAAAAGTGTAAAATTTGTATTTTTACAATCCTATTAATTAAAGAAAATTTTAAGAAAAATAAAAATTATTTTTACACTATTTAATTATTTAATATTAATTAATTACTAATTATCTATTTAATACTAATTAAATTAATTAGAATTATTAAAAATACTACAAAGACTTAGAAAATTAAGAAAATTTTTATAAATCTAATTAACCATTACAGGAATCCTAAAAAATTATAAAAAGTTAATTCTAAGTATTTTTAAGCTAATTAATTAATTATTATTCTAATTACTTATTAATTACTAATTAAACTAATTATATTATAAAAATTAGAAAATGAACAGTAAAAATTCTAGAAAAATTTATAAAAATGTTTTAACTAAAATAAAAGCTATAAAAATTATAAAAACTAGGTTATACTATTTAAAAACTAATTATGCTATTTAATTGATTAATATTAATTAAAACTAAATTAAACTAGAATTAATTAGAAAAACCACTAAAAGACAAAATAAAAATCTGGAAAAATTTATAAAATTATTTTAACCTAAAATATAATTTCTAAAAATATAAAAGTGATGTATTACTTAGAAATTAATTAAAAAGAAAAAATAAATAGATAAATCCTATTAAATAGAAGTTATCACTATTCTTAAAAATGGTTTTTTGGATTTTTTCTTTTTCTAAACTGATAATAAGCTAAAAAAAAGGTAACTTTAATAAAAACACTTTTGTTTAAACCCACTGAATAAGCAATTCAAGTGCTTAATGCATCCACAGTTGACTTTTGTTGACTGTGGGGTGTTTTAGCTCAAATGATGAAATGTGGGTTCCACAATGGTTGAGATTGGTTTCTCTGAGTCTTAGGAACAATATTTAGCAAGTTACAACCAACAAACAAGCATCAATAAGCCAGAAAGCTACAAATAAGCAATTGCCAAAATAGGACTGAGGCAGTTTGGGGACAAACTTGAGGGTCCAAATAAGGTGGGGTCCACTGACTTATGGGTCAAACCAAAGGTTCACAAACACACCCTGGTAGGAGGGGGGTTGAGGGGAACCAAACTTAAGTGGTAAGGACCACTGTGGTGGTCTCAAACCACCACACAAGGTGGTGGTGTGGAATGGGTAACTGATGTGCAGGGGAGGGTTATGCCCTGCAGCCTACTTCAAGGGGGTGTGGGACCCACCAGATAAAATTCTAAAAATCCGATAAAATTTACAAAAATGGACAAAGTGACAAAGATTTAGCACACCAATTTTCAGATCCTAAAACCTCAAAACAAATAAGTTACAAACCTCCAAAAGTTGCTCAAAATTGACTGAGATGAAATTTGACTTTTAAGAACTTTGCACCACTTTGACTTTTATGACTTTTGGCTTAATCTAGCTTGCTCAATTCATGTTTATAAGTTAAATAAGAACTAAATTAAGTTGAAATACTAACTTATCTATGGAAATGACAAGGTTTTGGACTCTAAAAACCACAACAGTTAACTGTGGTGGTGGATTCTTTTGATTTTGACTTTTGAAGTGTTTTGGACCAAAAGTCTTGATTCTCTGAGCTATATTATACCCTAATAACTAATAGGAACTGAAAAATGCTCAAATACACAACTGGAGTACAACAAACAAGCTATTGCCAAACACCCTCTTCAAATCAGTTATAGAAGAGATTTCTTTTTTAACAATTAATAAACACAAACAGATGGTACATACTACTTTATAAGCTAAATTATGAATACAATAAACTAAAATGAACAACTTAAGCTACTTGAAAGTAAGAATGAAGGGATTGATGGCTTACAAAGCCTTCCAAGCTATTGAATAGATACCAAGGAACCAAACCAAACAAACCTATGCCCTCCCCTGAGGTTCCTAACCCACAGCCTTCCAATATTCACTGTGCTCCATGCTTATATAACCATTCATCACCACTTTTTATTTTTATTTTTATTTTTCTTATTTTCTTGGTTTTTGTTGAAAACTGAATTGTAGGAGTTCAAATAAGTTTATGAAACTTGCATTATCTTATTTTTGAGCATATAAGAGCTTCTGAGTACTTTGAACACAAATAACTTAACTTAATTGAAACTTGAAAATTTAAGATGAAACTTGAAAAAGTGAAATTGAAAACTTGAACTTCAAATTGATCTTACATTAATAAAAAGGTTACATTACATTGAAAGTAAACTGAAAATACAATTTAACTAAGAAAATTACACACCACTAGCTTCTATTAGCTTATCCTTATATACCGACCTAAAAAATAATCCCATATGCCTTCCACACAGCTTCATTTTGAAAATTAAGAGTCCCACATGCTTTGTCTTTGACCTCTGACCAAATCCCATCCGTCAATTTAATCTTTGTAGTATCCTAGCCATTGATTGGCATTTTGGCGCCAAAAGGTATACGGGGCCAAATTGGGTGGTACTGGTGAGGGAATTGGGGAGCATTTATGGTGGTGGAGTTGGTGGGTGAGGGCATTAATAGTGGGGGAGATAGTTGGTGAAAAAGGCGAGGGGGGGGGAGACAATGTTGCCTGGTTTCGCGCTTGTCTGTTGGGGAAGAAGAGTTGACCGGGTCAACGCGGGGAGTTATTTAAAACGGTTTTAAAAAAAAGTGTGGGCTAAGGTTTGTTTTGGGCCTGGGGTAACTGGATCAGACCATGGCTTGTGTTGGGTTTGGATTTAGATAATATGGGGTCCGGATGGTACAAGGTTAACACAAGGACCATTTTGCAATTTTCCAAAACCTAAGGACTGAAATTGCCAAACTCCCAAAGTTCTCCAAAGTGTCATTTTTTTCACATGCCAATAATTCAAGGACCAATTTTGTATTTTCCCACTTTTTCAAAATTTCAAAACATCCCAGGGACTAATTTTGCCAACTTTGGATTTTCAGGGACTAATTATGTAATTTATGAAATCTTGCAACCCAATTATGAAATTTTGACTTTATTTGACTTTTAAGACCTTGGGTTGACTTTTCCTTAAAAATAAATACATAGGGACTAAAATTGACAAGTTTTGAAACTTGGGGGGCTGAAACTGCCAATACTGCAAACTTTGTACGTTTTTTCTTTGTTTTTGCACATTTTGCTTTTAAAACACATAAAACACAATCCCTGGGATAATTTAAGTATTTTGATATCTTTTTGATTGTTTTTGTGCGTTTTGGCAGTTTAAATATATCGAAAACGATGAGTGTTTGAGCACTCATCAAGGATCTTGGCTTTGAATTCCGTCCAAGAGAGTCGGTACGCTGCTTCTGTACCTAAAGTTTGAGTTGTAGCGGTCCACCATGACAAAGCGTCATCCATTAAGGTTCCTGTGGCAAATGTGACCCTGTTGTTTTCTGAGCATCCACTCCTTTGGAATACCGTTTCACATCTCTCGAACCAATGGGCGAGTTTTGTTATCCCTTCAGTACCCATGAAGTAAGTCGGCTGACAAGCCATAAAGTCTTTATAGGTACATTGGCGAGGTGCGGGAGCAACATTTCTTGCCGGTTGTGCGTTAGCATTTGCTTGTTCGGCTAAGGCTGCATTGATTCCATTGGTGATTGCTTGTTGGATTTCTTCCGGGGTCATGGTTGTTGCTGAGGTAACGGTCGTGGTTCTCTTAGGTGCCATATTCCTAAAATGAGAGTATATGTTCAGAATTTTCATAATAACCATCTTGTGTTAGACTATTTAGTAACATCAATAGGTTCAAAGTTATAATAGTGTCACATATATCACGATGCAATATACGATATCATAACACTTATGAAAATAAAGCAAACATAACATCATTGATTAGATTGTCGTTTTGAGTTTACATCACTTATTTATTCTTGTTGACATATTTCTAGGACATTCAAATACAAGTTATTACTGTGATGTGGGTGAGGCTACGTTGACAATCTATGGCATTCTAGGGTTTTCCTTGGTTATCATCAAGACGACGTTCTAGTTCCTGAATTTTGCCGGCCATGGTTTCTATGATTTGGTCTCGGTCTCTCTCCCTAGCTTGTGTTTCTTGTTGTGCACGTCGCAGGGACATGACTTGGGCTCTTGTGGTGTCGAGAGCTTGATCGATGTCACACATGATGTCCTTGTTTACGGTGTTAGCAGAGCAAAGTAATCCGATGAATTCCATAGCTTCACCGAATTGGGTATTTAGTTGTTCCATCATGGTTCCCATCTCTAGGTGTCCCATCACAAGTTGTTCTATCTCAGCTGACATAACTTCTATCAGTTCATTAGGGATGTTGTTCACCAAGGTGGCTATGGCATCTAACCTGTCTTCATGTCTTACTAACCTAGCTGCCAAGAGTGGTATGGTATGGTGAATGGGTTCTCCAGTGACTGGAAGGATCCTGGATGCTGCAAATGATGATCTTTCACCAAGTTCTCTGTTGGTGGGAGTACCTTCTTGTGATCTCCAATACTTAAGGATTTGTAGTAGAAATGACCATTTGCGAGCATTGACCCGCTTACGAGCCTTATGGTTGGTTCTTGCATAATAGTAAGGATCTGAGGAGGTAGGACGAATCTGGTAATTCCTTGGTTGATAAGGCAGAGGAGCACTGTGAGTTTTCATAGGTGGTGGACTGTTGATTGTTACTGGTACAGTAGTAGTCTGCTGATAAAATATACTAGGTAGTATCACTGGTTCTGCAGTTGGAGCAATTTCCTTTTTCCATTTAGTATCATCCCAGATGTCTTTTTCCTCAGCATATGAAAGAGCTTTTCCAGCAGTGGCTGGTTCATAAGGCTGGAATGGAGAAGTTTGCTTACTGCGTCTGATTGGACTAGATGATGCTTGAGGTGAAGTAAAGGATTGCTGACTTTCCTTATTCTTGTCTGTTGTAGGTGACACAGTCATTGGAGCAAGAGTTGGTACAATAGGTGTAGAGCTCTCAGTTTCCGAATCCGATAACAAAACAATGAAGTTGGGTTTGGAAGACATGGTACTGTAATAATCCCGATTAGTAAACATAGTTATTAGCATAATCATAACATGTAAGCATATATCAAGTTATATAAGTAAGAAATAATGAGAAGTAACTTTTCTACCAGATGTTGGAATGTAGGCACGGAGGGCATGAAGTGGTATTTTGTAAAAATGGTCCAGTTAAAGTGTAGTTATAGTCCAATGTTTAAAAACATCTGGTTCTCTATAACCGTGGCTCTGAATACCAATCTGTAACACCCCCAAAAGTCGTTAATAACATCGGAAGACTTAACATGTCAGCGGAAGACTTTCGGGGTATTACTTCAAGGATCTTTGTCACAATTATAGTAGACAACACAAAGTGAAGTATTAAAGTTTAATTTATTTCAAAATACCAAATATCTGGGATACAAGACATTATTAAGTTAAGAACGTGTTTTATTCTGAAGGAAAATAAGTAGTTTATTATGGTTCTTGTCATGCTTTTGCCCACTCCGTGCCATCCAGATCCGTCTTGTTTAGTTACCTGAGATAAACATGCTAAAGTCAACATAAAGTTGAGTGATATTCATAGGTTTGAGTTTAAGAGTTTGAATCACAAGTTAAGAATGTATTGTAATCACATACAATCAATATGTTAAAAATCAATGTTCCTGCTATTGCCTTAAGCTCATGATACTCAACGATTAACAGCCAATCATAATTGTGAATTATGATGGTAAGTAATAGGCCCCCAAAGATAGGTATTTGTCAATAACCTATTTATAAGAACAATAAGGTGCGCCTGGTGTTTTCTCCAACAACCAAACGAGGATTGTCAATCAGTAATAGTACTATGCACAATTATTTACGTTCACCCTTCAAGTGATTAAGGTTCATGATCGAGGGACTTCTGACAATAGTAACTTAAGCAAATAACATTGGCCTGACGGTATTTCAATACCCGGTAAAAAGACTTGTGTTCGAGTTTTAAGCATGTATCCCCCCCACGGGAAAATAGTTAAAGAGTGGGCTATGAAATCACCTTAGTAGTACAGTGGTATTGTAGTCTCAACAAAGCAAGGAAACGGCTTCACACAACACAACCTAAAAGATAATGCAAGTTTCAGTTGATAGTCTAAATCTGGTTTTATCGCGAATATTAGTCATTCAGTTTGTTATTAAAACTCGTGTTCGTTTAAATGTTTAAAGTTCAAAAACAAAGTTATATATACATATAACTTGTAAGTAAAAATGATTGATGATTGATATAAAGTTAGTTTTTATAATGGAAATAAAATAAACGTATCGTTTTACAAGAAATAAATAATGTATCGTTATATCGTTTAATTATAATTACGAATATATATCGTATATATATAAGTTTATGTTTATATAAGTCTTAGTTTAATTATATGTTTATATATGTAAAAGGTTAATATTATTTTTATAAAATAATATTTATTGAAAATTCCTTTAAGTTTCCAAAATTTACATTTTTAACCCTAACGATATATATTTTACACCGTTAGTCCAAAATATATATAATTTACATTTTAGGTCCAAAAGCATCAATATTTACATTTTTCAACTCCAATTATCATTTTTAACAGATTAGAACTCAAAGTTTTCTGTTTTGACAGTTTCTACCCATAGTTTACCATTTTGACAATTTTAGTCCCTCGGTTTAAGAAATTTTGCAAAGTTAGTCCAAATTTCACCAAATTAAAAGTTCAACATTTTGACTTCTTAAATAAGCTCAGGACATTCAAATAAGTTTATTACAACAGCTTATTAGCTTATTTTTCACTTATTTTCTAAATTGGGCCTTAACGAGTCTATTACAAGGCCCGTTAATAATTTTTGGTCCATTGGACTTACGAGACCTTTGGGCCTGACCTTGGACTCATTTTAGGATGCTAAAAACACTGGAGTTGGGCTCCCAGGCCCAGTGTATCACATAAGCTTAATGGGCTTAAGATAAGCCCACGTTAACTTATTTAGTTTTATAAAAACTGTTTTGGTCGCGTAGAAAGGGGTCGGGCAAATAGGCTAAACGAGCTCATATGGTCGAATAAAAAGTGTTTCCCAATTGTTTACCAAGGTGATAATGGGGTCGAGTTATAAAATAACGTGGTCATGTATCTAGTTTTCAAATGGCAAGGTCAAAGTGAATGCTTAAACTCGTACTGAAAATATTACAAAGACTTAGAATAATTCTAAGTGTTTTAACACAATTCGTATAGGTCCATACTAGATTAGAAACGTGTGATATTTTACGTGTATACTTTAATATAAGCTCAAAATTATTATCATACTCGATTTTTATCGTGGCCAAAAATGAAAAGAAGGAAAAACATATATATGTTACGTTTGTATATAACAAAATAAATTATCAAAGTAAACGTGCAAAATATAATGAAATGAAAAATATAAAGGATTAAATAGGTTTCGAGTTGGCTTACTTCACCTCAAAAGGTGGGGTAAAATGGTTCGTATGGTTCGAGTAGGTACGTAGGATCAATGGTACAATGGTTCACTCCTAGCAAGGTTCACAACGAGCTATTTGGTTCCTCCTTGGATCACTTGTGCACCTCGTACTCCTTGCCAACTTCTTGTCCCAATCTTGACTTGTTAAACTTCACGTAAACTTTGTGTAGTGTTTGTTTATGTGTGTGTGATCATTTCTGGTTTGCATGGATCGTTATATAGGCTTGTGAGGGGATTGTGAGATGTTGAGACAAGGGGAAGAAACCAAAGAGTGTGTGTGTTGTCTCGTTAGACATGGGAGGCACCTTTCCTTTGCCCAATCGAGAACTAATGGACAAAAGGAATGTCTATCACTTTCCTGTTCCTTCGTGACATCTTCTAGGATGTACAGTGTTTGAATGGTTGCCATTGGTGAAGTTGTAAGGTTGTTAGAAAGACATTGACACGTTTTGAGTTATTAAGTTCATATGATTTTCTCGATTCACTTTGGCCATTGTTAGTATATCAAACGATTATGAAAACTGATGGGGTTGGTCATTTTCGAAAGCTAGTTGGGTGGTTATTCGAAAGGTGTAATAATATGATAGTGTCGTGTGTCAAAAATGAAAGAAAATGGGGTGAATTGGAAGGTTTGTGAAGAGTTTATGACATGTTTTGGTTTTATGTGTCATACGGTTTTGGGAGTTTACTTGAGACAGTTTTGAAGTGACAAATGAAGGTGGAATTGAACGAGATTTATCATTCATGAAAGTTAGCTAGGTGATGAAACAAGTTATGTAATAATATACATGGGTTGTGTGTCGAAAAATGAAGTAACTAGGGGTGTTCCTTGGCTCGATCGTGGCTGGAAACAAAAGAAAAAGAAAAGAAAACATGCCGGGAAATGGGCTTGTGGGTTTTGGGTTGCTTCGGCCCGAAATAGAAAAGAGAAAAGAAATAGAACATGGTCCGGTTTGGGTTTAACACTAGAATGTGGGGCCCATTTAGGTGTGGGGTCCACATAGAAGGTTTAGGGAGTCGGGATAAGTTCGAGATATAATAGTGAGTGGTCTCGGGAATTTTCGTAAGCTTCGGGAATATATAAATATTGTATGGTATTTAATCGAAACGTATATTATAAAAATATAAACGTTTAAAATATATATTCGCGATAATTAGACTATCTAGGTTTGTGTGCAAGCAACGTTTCTAAGCAAAATATAATTCACATTTTACCGTTGTGATTTATATATCAAGTCTAATATATAAAAAAAAAATTTGTCATACCTAAAAGTGGGTATTTAAATAACGTAATAACTTGTAAGTATTTACTAACCGTTGGGAAAATTACGAGAGGCTACAAAAATGGACATTGACCATGCCGCATATGGAGATCTTTGGGGATTAAGTGTTAATGAAGCATGGGAAACCATAGAGAATTGTGCCAAACTTTCCAAAAAAATGGACAACCCAACAAACGTTGTTACGGATCAATTGATAGCAAGTTTAAGGGAACAAGCAAGAAGATTGTTTGGGGATAAACGTATAGATGAGACAACTGGGTGCACGAAGTGGTTTGATTTCACCACAATACAAGCTGAGCACATTGGTAATCTAGATAAGATGGATGATAGAGTTGAAAATCTAAGACCACCAAGTACCCCACAAGTCCTACCATCATTTGAGGCATACACACCGCCCATGACTTATTCGGATGAAGTAGAAAAGACTTTAGGAATCCCAATTGAGGTAGAACCTTTGAACCAAACACAACTAGAGGATATAGGTTTGAATACTTATAATGATAACCTTACTCTTAGTTCTAGGCAAGTTCCTAGTTTTGATGAACCGGAGCCTCAACCAAAACCGTTACCTAATCTTCCATCCTTGGATGTGAATTTAGGAATTGAGATAGGTTCTGATCCACCCATCAAACCATATAGTCTGGGTAGTCTTAGGATAAAGGTAGTGGACTCTAAACCTTGTAGAGAGGAAGCCAATATAGGAGTGGAAAATGACCTTACATGCTTACATCACCCATTTATGATTGATCACAAGAAACATTATGGGTTTAAACCGGGTTTATTAGGTCAAGATGGATCCCCAACTAGTAGTCTCTTGAAGTTGATAGAAAATGATCCCTTTCTAGGAGGAAATCTTAATCCACCCATTAACCCAATTGAATTTGGTAAGGTTATGAGGATAGGAGCACACCCCTTTGAGCATATAATTCTTCCACCACTCTTTCCTCACGTGGCATACTTCCACCGAGAAGGTGTGTCTCGCTACTATCACCCGCTCTTAATCCTAAGTGTAGGGAAAACTTCTCTTATTTATGTTAAATAAGGGTAGAGTCAGACTCGTGACTCGAACAAAAACAAGTGCTTATTGGGAGGCAACCCAAGCTTAATTTATTTATTTGTTTGTTTGTTTATTTATTTGATTTTATTTGTTTCCGTATGCATGTTTTATTTTGGTTGTTTGTAGCTCATGTTTCAAAGTAAACTGTGAAAATACTTTATTTTGTTTTTAACTTCATCTTAATTACATATAAAGGTATTTTGCAAAAGCTAAGTGTAAGGGGAGACCCAAATTTGGTTATAAGAACGAAATTGAGCATGATCCACAACAATATTAAATGAACATGTATAGAGCCAAATACTTGTATCGAGTCATAATGAAGTTTTGCAGGATTTTACAGGAAGTAGGACGTAAGTTTTTCCGGAAACTTAACGTAAAGATTTCTGCAGGTCACTTCTGACGGCGTCATGTGTAAAATTCGGTAAATTTTGCTAGTTTTGTTTATACCGGACTCTTAAAGTTTTTGTTGATTCTTTAGTTTTATAAAATCCAGGAAATCTGCAAACATTCATTCCACAAGCATTATATCCTTAATTGTTTTGTTTTTATTCCTAAGTCTGGAATTACATCTAGTTGTGAGTTTTCTTTGTTCGGATTGATGCTTTGGGTTTTTGTGATTGTTTTCTCAGGTTTAACAGGTTATGTATGACAAGAAGATGATTTATATTTCTGGAAGGGAATCTTTGATTGTTCATTTTCTTGGAGGAAGATCTAACCTGGCCACCTTATTATCCATACCGAGCGAATCAGGGGAGTATTTGATTTCATTCTTTTTACTTATTTCACTTTTACATTCTTTACTTGAACATTGGGGACAATGTTCATCCTAAGTGTAAGGGGAGGGTAAAATGATGAGACCTTACAAATACACTTTCGCTTGAGTTTGTTTGTTTGATTGTAGATGTGTAATAAAACTATGAGAAATACTTGTTAGTGCAATTTTAGCGCAAAATTTAAAATTTTTTACAACATTTAGGAGTGAAACTTTAGCCATAGCAAGCGTCACATGGATAGGAGATTGTATGACTAGCACATAACCGTATCATTAAGAAAAATTTTCCACCCAAATATGTGAGGTTCGCCTTTAGATTTGATAGGAAAAGCATTTACTATTAGTGCTTATGAGTGTACCGGTAGCGATTAGATTCTAGAACTTGCGTTAGTGATGCATCCCGAGACCGCTAGTGAGACTACATTCGTGTAGTAGGATTTACTACATGATAAGAGGCATTAGGATCACCCTTGTGTTAAACCCGTATTATAATTACTTGACCATTTAAGTCATATTATTTGGCTAGTTAAGTCAATTAATTTTTCCGACACCCTTAGCGTTGTACTCATTTTTAGTATACGAAACCCCTAGTACACCCCTCCGAGCCTATCTTTTCATTTTTAACTTTAAGCATCTTACTTAAAGGAAGAATTTGTTACACCCCACTTAAATGTACACCCAAATCGCCTTAGCCTTCCGTGTTTGCACTCATCTTTAGTGCATTATTGTTATTTGTTAAACCCTAAGTTAATTATCTAATTGATTACATGGTTGCTAAGTCGAGTCATATCCTTGTACATATTGTTTTGGGACGATTGGGACTCATGGGTAAAGTACTTATTTTATGGAGTAATGGGGAAGAACATCATTTATTACCCCCATATGTACGTTAATCTTAAAAGTACTCAAAGTGTTTTGATTTTCTTAATTCGAGTCATTAGATTAGTTTATTGTAAAGTATGTAAAAATTCAAGTGTAAGGGGAATTTTCATTCCCTATGATGTATTATTTTGGATGGTAGGGTAAGAGTGTATGCAAAAAAAAAAAAAAAAAAAAAAAAAAAAAAAAAAAAAAAAAAAAGAGAAAAACATACGGACTACCATCTTTTTTTATTCTATGTTCATTTTATGTTTTTGTTATTTTTCATTTATTAGCTTAAGTCGAATCTAGTCTTGGCTTAGCAACGCCATATTGTACATGTAATTAACCAAGATTGTTAACTCGCCACCAGTAAAAACAACCTATATCCAACAAAACCGTGTATTCCATATCCTTACACGTAACGTTACAACCCTTTAAAAATACCTCTTTGATAGTTTATCCTAGGTGCTTACGCCATGTGGCGGAGGTTTGATCCTCTCCCAAGCCTATGGTAATCTATTTTGCTATGACAGGTAGTGAGAGATGTTTTCCATTTCCATATTGTGATATTACTTTATTACACCCGAGAGATGTGAGTATCTAAACACTATTTGTGAGGTGATAGTGTATGACCTCCGTCCTTGTCTTTGGTCTTTAGTGGAACGATTATTTGTTGTAATTACTTTTATATTAGTGTTAAATGACCCCTAACTTGTATTTTGACTAGAATAAAAGTGCATTTGCTTGAGGACAAGCAAATCTCAAGTGTAAGGGTATATGATGAGGGGGGAAAATGAACCGTTTTTAGGGGGTCATTTAAGCCTGGAATTGAATTTATTTGATCAAATATTACCCTAAATCGTTCCTTTTGTGATTTTAGGTACTTTGGGAGTAAAATCTGGAAAAGGAAGCAATTCGGACGTTTTTGGAGCATAAAAGTGTAGAAAACGCCAAAGACTTAATTTTCCATGCTGAGAACAGTACCTGACGGCGTCAAGAGGAAAACCATGACGGCGTCAAGAGTAAAAGTGGTGACGACCCAGTGCAAACCTGACGGCGTCACAAGAAGGGCGTCAAGAGTTAATTTGGTGACGGCCTGCATAAGGAGATTACATGACGGCGTCAGACCCAGATCTAGGCAGTCCGAGGAACTATTTGGCGGCGAGATGACGGCGTCAGACATTTGTTCTTGACGCCGTCACCTCTAAACTCTATATATAGTTTTCTATTTTTCATTCATTAAAGAGGAACTTGTGTGGAGAAACCCTAGGGCCGAACTTTGTGAACCCTAGCTCGTATTTTCAAGGGTTTTCACCCCTTGAATCCTTTCATGTGCTATTAAGATAAGTCTTCTCTTAATTCAATCAATATGTCTATGTGTTGGTTGTCTATATCTTGTGCTTGTCTTGATTTCAACATGCTAGGCTAGATCTATCTTGTGTTTGCTTGGATCTAATGAAACCTAGATGTTAATTATGTGTTGATTACTTGTTTATGGTTGTATTGGATGAATGATTCCAATGTTAGGCTTAAGAAAACTGGCAGATCTCCATTGTGTAACATGCTTGAACGTCTTAGGAAACATTAACCAATGTGTACTAGGTTTTATTGGTTGTATTTAATGCATGAGTAAATTCTAATGATCCCATGTTAGGAGCTTCTTAGCCGGCTCGACATAGGAGTGAAGTAGGCACTCATAGGATTGGGGAAGTAAGTACGCCACCCCATGAATTGTATTAAGGAATACAATCCGTCATCCACGCAACTATAAAAAGTAATTAACGTGTAAAAGATATCTAGGGAGTACTGAAATCTAAGTAAACACATTTCTCCCACATATTGCTCACAACTTTAGTTTAATATAGTTTATTTTCATTTTTAGTATTTTCTTTTGATTGCATCTTAGTTTTGGGTTAGTTGAATAGCAACTAATTCCGCCCAAATCCTTAAAACCCGCGATTTTTACTTGCTTTCATAAAATATAAAAAATACAAAAAGAATCATCCTTCATCTCTAGACCTAATCTTTAGGTTTTCTAATCCTAGCGACACTATTCCTAGCTGAACGATCAATCCCCCGGCACTTGTCATTATATTATACTACATCGATCAGGTACACTGCCTGGTGGGGGTTGTAAGCTTCTCAAGATCCCTTGAGAGGTAAAGCCTGGTGCGAAACCCACGCATCACTGATATGTGTCTAAAAACACATATATTTTATATTGTTAAACCTACAAAAACAGTCAAAAACACATTAAAATGCTTCAAAGTACTAAAAATATCATTTGATTGTGTTTTTATAAGTTTCAGGGACAAAAGGATTGAAAACAAATGAAAAACGAGTCAAGTTTGCATAATTGACATTTTCAGTCCCTAAACTTTCAAAGATTGTCAAAATTAGTCCCTAGTCAAATTATTTCAAAGAAAAGTCCACTTAAGTCCTTGGAAACTCAAAATTGTTCAATATTACTCCTTGGACAAAAATTTTCATAAAATGGCAATTTTAGTCCCCGGAGTTTGAAAATTGACATAAATGGTCCTCAGGAGTTTCAAAAGTTAAAAAATTGCAAATATAGTCCTTGGATAAATAAAAGTTGGCAAGTTTGGTCCTTATAATAAATTTTGGAAAGTATCATAACAGGTCCCTAAACTTTGGAATAATTACAAAAATGGTCCTTGTGTTCACTAAGTTACCAAACCAAACAGATCCCTTTTATTTATTTTACCCAACGAAAACACAACCCCAGCCCAACACACCAAGCCCATATTCCCTTTTAGTATTATAACCGGTCAACACCCCGTCAACACCCACACCCCGACCACTGTTCATCACCATCTCCCTCCCCCATTTCCAGGCTCCATGTCCCCCCTTCATCCTCACCTTTATCACCAACTCTCACATCCCCATTAATACATTCACCTGCCAAGATCAACCCACCCCCTCCTCATTTATTACCCAACCAAACCCCACTTAACAATTTTTCCCGCCAAAAGGTTTTTGAACGGCCATGATCATTTAAGCCCATCCAACGGCTCAAGAAGGTGTGGGATAGTCCAAGGAACCCTCCAAGGTCTATATAAATCAAGAAAAAAAAGAGGGAAGCAGCAGTTAAGTAGTGTAGTTAGTAGTTTTATTATCTTAGTTTTATTTAAGGTTGAATGTATTCTAAATTATTGTAAACTTTCTAAATTAGTGTTGTAATCTCTGTCTCAGTACTCAATTTACCTTTTTAATAAAAGTATTCAGTTCCTTGTTGAAGTTCAGTGTTAGTTAATTTTTATAAATTAGATTGAAATATCAATGTTGCTCAAGTAGCTTTCATAAGCTTAAATAAGCTTGATTCTGGTTTACTTAAGCTCAATATAACTCAACATAGTCATTAGTGGGATGAGTGTTCAACAATAATTGTTTTAGCAAAATTTTTCCACAAGTCAACTATGGTCAAACTTTGAAGAGGTATAAGCTGTTGAGCTTATCCAGAGCTTGTTGGGGAGATAATTGGTTACTCTTAGTTATCCTTAATAGACTTTTGCAGGTTTACCTTTTATATCTCTTTAAGCAAAACTTTTGTCATCATTGTAAGTCTCATCTCATTTTTATTATTCTTATTGCTCATTCTATGTTATCAGTGGTTGTTTATGTTATCAGTTGTTGAATGCTGTTTATTTATACTCATCTTAGGTTAGTTCAAGGTTTAAACTCAGTTTCATGGTGTAGTTGTATCATTTGCTTTCTATAATCTCCATAACAGGTTCTTAAGGGGTGTTTGGATTAGGTTCCACTAGGTGTCTGAGTTATTGTTTGGTTGTCATTATGGCTTGAACAGGTTCAACTAAGTAATGTTGGTGTAGTTAGGTAACAAAAACCTTAGGTTCTTAATCAAATAGTCAAAATCACCACAAGCCTTGCCTATCTGTTTACTATGTGAATATTTGGATCCATAACCCACCACATTAGTGCATAAGCTTGTGTTTTAGTCTAATTTGTCCTTATTTTAGCTTATCATAGCTCTATCAGTCCATTACAATCATCAAAATCTCATAGAAGTCAAAGTTTCAAGTTTTAGTGAAAAGTCAAAATATACCATTTGTGCAGAAAATCAGATTTTCAGAGAATTGTTTTGATTTTTGTGTTGAGTTTCAGAGCTCAAGCTTTTTACATGTTTTAGATTGCCACTTGTGTTCATTAGTGGGCCCCACAGATTATTACTTGGCTTCCTGAAAAGCCATGAAGTTGAGCTTTTAGAATCTAGGCTTACTTTGGGCTTCCAATTCACCCAGTGGGCCCCACAAGGGATGCTACTTTGCCCTTGTGACCTGTTTTGACTGTGTTTGTTTGGTATTGCTTATTGCTTATTAGTGGCTTATTCTCTTGTGCTTTCCTGGTCCAATTAGCTTATTTCAAGTTCCATTACATCTGTCTTAGCTTATTTATCCTTGTTGTGGCTTTTTGCAAGCTTATTCATACATCTTGAAGTCCTAATAAGCTTATAATCCCATCTGCCTATCCATTTTGCTTTTCATATTGCTTATTTTAGATTTTCAGCCAAAGTACCTTTTTTAAAGTTGTTTATTTTTAGTATTTAAATAGTTTTGAAAAAAGAAAATCAGAAAAAGACAAATTTTATGGAAGTGATAGCTTCTATTTAAGCTTTTTAGCTTATTTTCAGCTTTTTCAAAAAGTAAATCTCATTTTTATAATTTTCCTAGGTTCCTATAGTTATAAAATAATTTCTGTAATTTTTTCATATTTTTCTCTTTTCATTTAGTATTTTTAATAATTAATATTAGTTTTTATTAATTAATAATTAGTTAATAATTAATAATAATTATTTAAAAAGTCTCAAAAATATATTTTCAGTCTTAAAATTAGTTTTATATTATTTTAGATTTTTCCAAATTTAAATTTCATTTTTCTAGGTTAATTTCTTATTTATTTGTATTTTAGGGTATTTTAAATAATTAAAAGTAAATTAGAAAATAGTATTTAATTAATAATAATTATATAAATAGTGTAAAAATTAATTTTAATTTTCTAAAAATTTTCTTTTATTATTAGGATTGTAAAAATGTAATTTTCATATCCGTAAGTATTTTATTTCCTTAAAACTCGCGTTTTATTTTGTACGTTCGCGTAAATTTAATCTGAGCGTACACGTTTTTAGTTATTAAACGTTTTTAGGTATCTAACTTTCACGAAATCATTTATAAAGCTTGTTTAAGCTATTTCCTTGTAGATTCCTAGTTTAACCAATCTTACAAACCCTTTCCCGTCCAGATTCACCCGATCACAACCCGTTTGTTAACCATCACACCTCGTCAGTACATAACGACCCGGGGAAACACTATACTTCCACGGAGCATTGACTCTAGGCTGTTTGACCTAGTTGACCATCCCTTGGTCAATTTAGGTTGACTGTTTGGAGCCAATCAAATTTTGGTGCGCGCTATTCTAAACGGTTTTGCGTATTAGTGAATCGGGATATACATCCATTGTATATTTACCACCCTTGTTCATATTATCTTCTTATTTTCATATAAAAACAAAACTGTTCCCGAAAACATTTTAAAATCAGTTTTCAACAAACACAAAAAACCCAAAAAGATTTTCTTTCTTATTTGTATATAAAATGTCTTTCCAAAAATCCAAAAATATCCATCTTTACCCTCCTACCCTTTTGATTCTTCATTCCTTACCCTCTGTAAACCTTGGATTCTTTCTATGTCGTATCCACACCATTTTGGTTGTCAATGGTGTGGTGGTCCTCATCAAGGATTTGAGTGTCAAACTGAAAACACGTTTGTCTAGGAACAGTTTTCCGGTGATGCTCAGAACTTTGGTTACGACTAATATCCATATGATTCACCAGTCCAGACTCAACAGTTTAACTGTTGTGAATACTATGGTGGTTCACACTACAGTTCTGATTGTCAATCAGGAAGCACGCTTGTTTATGAGCAGTTTCCTGATAACAATTATGACTCACGCACATACGACTCACAGCCACATCAGTTTTACTGTTGTGAGTATTGTGGAGGTCCACACACTAGCTCTGATTGTCAAACAGGGAATCCATTTCCTTGTAACAATTACGACTATTCGTTTTCAGACCCACCTCCACAATACCAAATAATCCAAGCAACTCCTCTTGATACTGGGCAAGACCTTTTAATAGAGGCTCTTGAGATATTAAAAGAACTTAAGGAGGAGTTGGCTACTTCATCGTTTCAAAGCTCTCGTGAGAAATCTATGGCAGAATTACTTGCGGAAGAACGAGCACCTAGAAACGAATTGAGCAAGGAAGAATTGCTAGTCTTAGAACAAGCAGCTAAAACACGTGCCATATTTCGTAATGCTGCTCTTTTCAACGATGATGATGATGAAGTTACCCTTGATATTTCTCAATTTTGTGAGGATTCATCAAGTTCATCTGTTGTGATTCCTTCCTCGGAAAATCAGGGAGAAAAGACTATGACAGAATTACTAGCAGAAGAACAAATAACATTTATAAATTCCATAACTGCTAGTACTTCTAAACTCCCTCAGTCTATTGATATCACACCCGAAGTTCACACTCACTTTCTAAACATGGAGGATGAGCATCTTAGCACTGTTCCTGATAAGGAATCGGACGAATTCATAAAGTCTAGTATTGAGAACCTTGTCCCAATCCCAAGAGAGTCACAGGGAACTTTTGATCAAGTGTGTGATATTCCTTCCCCTCTTGAGTGTTCAAACGATCATTTTGAGACTTTCTCAGATTTTAATGATGATTGTACATCTCATGGAGACATTGAGTATATTGAGGCATCACTCCCACAGTTTGATGCTGATCCACTTCTTGAGGAGTTCGCCGATGAACTTACTCACATCAATCCACTTTCATTGGAAAGTGATGATGGTCTCCTTGACTTCGAAGCCGATCTGGGAGAAATTGTAAGTCTCCTATATCATGATCCGTCACTCACTTCTTATCCCAACAGTCCAATAGAGAATCTTAATCTCTTTGTTCCCGAAACATTCAATACTACTCTCACTAATCCTCTATTTGAATTCGAATCTGAATTCACTTTGATTTCTGATAATCCACTATTTGATATTCAGAATGAGGATTGTGATGAGTCTATTCTGGAACATGAATTCACAGATTCACATCTTGTGAATAATTCTCTTCATGAGGAGTTCTCCGGTGAACTCACTCATCATATCATGACTCCTCTAGAGTTTGATAACCCGGGGGGAGATGCACTCAATCATGAGGATTTGCAAATTCCCACCCACCCTCCCGGGATGTTTTTGAGCTTAACCCTAGAAATCCAAATTCAGGCTAATGAGCCTGCTTTCGAGGAAGAAGATCAAATCATGATTTTCATCATGGTTTTCTTCCTTTTCTTCACCTATAAGGTGACTTCTTCTCTTCTTCACTCCTTCGGGAATGAAGACACCATCTTTGATCCCGAAATTTTCATGTATCATTATCTTGAGCCGGATACTTATCTCCTAGGTGTGGAACTTTCACGTGCTTCAAATGTTTGTCCAAACATCTTGAATGAAAGTCCGATGGAGATTGTTTCTTCCACATCATGCTTCCCTAACGATAAATGAATTCGGAGTCGAGTCAAGCTAGCGACTCGGTAAACAAAAACAGTAGCATGCTTATAGGGTTTTCACTCTAAGTGTGGGGGAGTTACCCATGCTATGGTTACTTATGAAGTGAAAAAACAAAATGGTGTTTTCCACGCTTAGCTTGTAATGTTGCCCTTTTACATTCAAAGAGTCGGCATAATAGCCGGGACTTTGAATATTGAGGACAATATTCATTCTAAGTGTAGGGGTATTTCGCTATTCTAGCAAATTTTATCACATTTTACAATCTAATACCCCCGTTTTGGCCAAAATTTCAAAAAAAATTCAAAATTTTTTCACTTGTGCTTCAAAATTTTTGTGGTTATCAGTCCGCCTTGTCTAAACGACAAAAGGGATTGGCTAATCCAGGAGCAAACGGCTCTTGGTAAAGATATATCAAATCCGTTTATGGCTTGCAATTTCCCCAAAATTGTATGGTACCTCAACTCGCCATATCCTAAAAAGCGAATGAGTTGGCTAGCCCGCAAGATTATGGCTTGTGGTAGAGGCAGTGGAAAAACCATAATTGGTAATCAGCTCACCAAGATGTTGACTTTGTCCATCAAGAGTTGGCTAGTCCAGAAGCAAACGGCTTTCGGTAAAGACTAATCAAATCCGTTGACAGCTGGTGGTTTGCTCAAAATCACATGGTTATCAGGTGGACCATAGTTCTTACTTGAATCGATACATCTGGCTACTCCAGAAGTGATGACTTTTGGTAAAGAGTTTTCAAATCCATCAAGTTTTCTAAAAATATTGCTAGGGACTAGCAATAGTTTAGTGTGGGGGATTTGATATGTGTCTAAAAACACATATATTTAAACACATATATTTTATATTGTTAAACCCACAAAAACAGTCAAAAACACTTTAAAATGCTTCAAAGTACTAAAAATATCATTTGATTGTGTTTTTATAAGTTTCAGGGACAAAAGGTTTGAAAACAAATGAAAAACGAGTCAAGTTTGCATAATTGACATTTTCAGTCCCTGAACTTTCAAAGATTGTCAAAATTAGTCCCTAGTCAAATTATTTCAAAGAAAAGTCCACTTAAGTCCTTGGAAAGTCAAAATTGTTCAATATTACTCCTTGGATAAAAGTTTTCATAAAATGGCAATTTTAGTCCCCGGAGTTTGAAAATTAACATAAATGGTCCCCGGGAATTTCAAATGTTAAAAAATTGCAAATATAGTCCTTGGATAAATAAAAGTTGGCAAGTTTGGTCCTTATAATAAATTTTGGAAAGTATCATAATAGGTCCCTAAACTTTGGAATAATTACAAAAATGGTCCTTGTGTTCACTAAGTTACCAAACCAAACGGATCCCTTTTATTTATTTTACCCAACAAAAACACAACCCCAGCCCAACACACCAAGCCCATCTTCCCTTTTAATATTATAACCGGTCAACACCCACACCCCGACCACTGTTCATCACCATCTCCCTCCCCTATTTCAAGGCTCTATGTCCCCCCCTCCAACCTCACCTTCATCACCAACTCTCACATCCCCATTAATACATTCACCTGCCAAGACCAACCCACCCCCTCCTCATTTATTACCCAACCAAACCCCACTCAACAATTTTTCCCGCCAAAAGGTTTTTGAATGGCCATGATCATTTAAGCCCATCCAACGGCTCAATAAGGTGTGGGAAAGTCCAAGGAACCCTCCAAGGTCTATATAAATCAAGAAAAAAAAAGGGAAGCAGCAGTTAAGTAGTGTAGTTAGTAGTTTTATTCTCTTAGTTTTATTTAAGGTCGAATGTATTCTAAATTATTGTAAACTTTCTAAATTAGTGTTCAGTTCCTTGTTAAAGTTCAGTGTTAGTTAATTTTTATAAATTAGATTGAAATATCAATGTTGCTCAAGTAGCTTTCATAAGCTTGATTCTGGTTTACTTAAGCTCAATATAACTCAACATAGTCATTAGTGGGATGAGTGTTCAACAATAATTGTTTCAGCAAAATTTTTCCACAAGTCAACTACGGTCAAACTTTGAAGAGGTTTAAGCTTTTGAGCTTATCCAGAGCTTGTTGGGGAGATAATTGGTTACTCTTAGTTATTCTTAATAGACTTTTGCAGGTTTACCTTTTATA
Organism: Artemisia argyi; assembly: GCA_030686995.1. Taxonomy (NCBI): domain Eukaryota; kingdom Viridiplantae; phylum Streptophyta; class Magnoliopsida; order Asterales; family Asteraceae; genus Artemisia; species Artemisia argyi. The sequence continues at coordinate 108,337,500 of CM060678.1, forward strand.
TCTCTTTAAGCAAAGCTTTTGTCATCATTGTAAGTCTCATCTCATTTTTTTTATTCTTATTGCTCATTCTATGTTATCAGTGGTTGTTGTTGTTATCAGTTGTTGAATGCTGTTTATTTATACTCATCTTAGGTTAGTTCAAGGTTTAAACTCAGTTTCATGATATAGTTGTATCATTTGCTTTCTATAATCTCCATAACAGGTTCTTAAGGGGTGTTTGGATTAGGTTCCACTAGGTGTCTGAGTTATTGTTTGGTTGTCATTATGGCTTGAACAGGTTCAACTAAGTAATGTTGCTATAGTTAGGTAACAAAAACCTTAGGTTCTTAATCAAATAGTCAAAATCACCACAAGCCTTGCCTATCTATTTACTGTGTGAATATTTGGATCCATAACCCACCACATTAGTGCATAAGCTAGTGTTTTAGTCTAATTTGTCCTTATTTTAGCTTATCATAGCTCTATCAGTCCATTACAATCATCAAAAGCTCATAGAAGTCAAAGTTTCAAGTTTTAGTGAAAAGTCAAAATATACCATTTGTGCAGAAAATCAGATTTTCAGAGAATTGTTTTGATTTTTGTGTTGAGTTTCAGAGCTCAAGCTTTTTACATGTTTTAGATTGCCACTTTAGCTTTAGGAATCAGTTACTATCTTATTTTTAAGATTACTATAGTGCTTATTATGGTGTCTAAAAGTAGCCTGCAGGGCAAGGGTATGCCCTGCACCATCTTATCTGTTTCAACAGCCCATTTTCAATGCCTTGTCCTGGCTTCCCTATTGGGTCCCACAACCTTTTCATTGGCTTATTAGAAAGCCAATAAGCTAGGCTTGAGGTTCCGGGGCTTATTTTGAAGTCTAGGACTCATTTACTAGGGCTGTTGTGCCCTGGAACTTTGTCCCAATTTACTTATCTACTGATTGATCAGGTTTTGTTCCTATGTTTCAAGCCCTCTGATGAGTGCTCAAACACTCATCATTTTTGGTCAAATCTGAGCTGCAAAACATTTAAAAAACACTAAAAAACGCATCAAAATACTGAAAATATCCCAAAGATTGTGTTTTATATGTTTTAGATGCAAAATGAATAAAAACAGTTGAAAAACGTACAAAGTTTGCATAATTGGCAGTTTCAGTCCCCTAACTTTCAAAAAATTGGCAAAAATAGTCCCTGAGCACATATTTTAAAAGAAAAGTCACCAAGGTCCTTTTGAAATCATAAATTGTCATATTTTGTCCTTTGGTGAAAAATTTCAAAAGTTTTGAAAAATTACATGTTTGGTCCCTGGAGTTTGAAAATTTGACAAATTTTGTCCTCGAGTGCTTAATTTTGGAAGTTTATCATTAAAAGTCCTTGGGTTATCAAAACATGGCATGAGTGGTCCTTATAATACTTTTGTGAAGTTGACACTTTCAGACCCTCAAAATTTTGGAAATTACAATATTAGTCCTTATGATTTATTAGTTACCAAACTAAATGGACCCTTTATAAATAAATCCATCCAACACCACCCTTGATAATAAACCCAAACCCAAAATAAAAAATGCCCAAACCCATTCCCGTTTTTAATATATCCCCAGGGTCAAACTTTTGACCATCTCCTCCACATCACCCTCCCTAGCCTGCTACCCCTAAACACCAACACCATCATCACACTCTTCCCCCCTCCTCTGCCAACACTCAACCTTTTCCCACACTTCATCCCTACCTCAGCCACCCTACTACCAAAACCCATGTGATAATACTTTTCCCCCCTTCAGGTCACGATTCCACTCAAAGTGTTTTCCCGCCAAAACCAACATGAAGGGCTCAGATTGAATTTCCTCATCCAATGGTCCACATTAGAAGTGGGAAATCACCAGGAACTCACATGGAGTCTATAAAATAAAGAAAGAAGGCAGAAGATGCAAGTAGTTAGTTAGTGAGTGGTAGTTAGTATAGTTTTTAGTCTAGCTTATTATGTCGAATTAGTGTAGACTATGTTTTTAAGTGTTAATTTAAATCTCCAAGTTGTAATTTCAGTCAGTAATGTAATTCAAAGTTTATCTAATCAAAGGTTCCATTTTCATAGTTTCATTCAAAATTTGCTTAAATTCCTAAATTGCTCATTTTAGCTAAAAGTTGTTAACTTTTCATTCTCACTGTTTCACAAGTCACTTTGGATCATTTTTAGTGGATTTTAAGCTTTACATTTCATGTTTACTTGTTTTAATGCAAAATCTCAAAAAAAAAAAATAATAAATAAATAAATAAATAAAAGATGGAAAAATACTTGAAAAATAAAAATGCAAGAAGAAATAGAGAAGAAGACCATGGAGCATTTACAATCAAGGAAGGAAATGGTTTAGAGCTTCAAGGGAAGCATTAGGATAGGTTAGAAACTGATTTGTCTTGATTTTGAGCACAAGGCTGATTGTAAGTTCAATTTTCCATTTTTTAGCCTTTTACTGTAGCATTGCTTATTTGCTTATTCCTGTGCTTATATCATGTTTCTTACTGCTTATTTATGTTATTGTTAGAGTTTATGCTTGTTTTGTAGATTAGGAAGTAGTTTTCTTTAGTTTTGCATATTAACTGTTAACATTAGTCTAATAGAGCCTAGTTGTGCTTTATTGTGTTTAGCTTATTTAGACTGTTTATTTGGCATTGATTGGTGTTTCTTAATAGTTATTGATACTTAGTTCATTAATCTTGTTCAAAAAATCTTGCTCGAACCATCATTTCCTTTGAAAAATACCAAAACAGTCCTCTAGGGGAGTGTTTGGCACAAGCCACTTTTCTGGCCAAAACTCATTTTTTTTTACTAACTTTTAATTTAGATTAGCCTTATAATGGTTTAGTTAATAGTTTCTAATTAAAATTCTGTAGGTTCAATCAGTTTTCAAGTTTTCTTAGTTGCTTTTTCAAAAAATATATTCATAACTGTTCTTGTTAAGTAGTAACCTTAGATTCTTGTTTTAGCATTGTTAGTTGTTTTCATAGCTTCCATTAGCTCACAAATAGGTTAGTATAATATGGTATCTTAGGTTTGTGGGTCAAAAGTCCCATTTTGACCCACTTTCACTTGATTTTTGTACCCATTTTTCACTGATTTGCTGTCAAAAAAGAGCCCAAACAGCAAATTAGTTTTTGATTTTTCATTTTTTCGTTATAAGTCCGTTTTACTTGAAATTTGGTTAGTAGCTTCTTTAGTAGCTTATCTAGTTCATTCTATTTTTTGTTTATTTTTTAGATTTTTCTTTACTAGCTTTTTACTAGCCCTAAGTAGCCATATTTGTTGCTGTCCAAAAAAATATGATTTCAGAACCTGTTTTTGATTTTTAATTTCTTCGTTATAAGCCCGTGTTACTTGAAATTTGGAATACATATAAATGAGTTGGTTTCCTAGTTACTCTTGATTTTTGTGAATTTTTTTAAGAACTTTTGGATAGCATAAACACCCCCCAAAGCAGCAGATCTGCACTTTTGCAAGAAAGTGCCAAAAATAGATTTTGATTTTGATTTTTAATTTCTTCAATTTTAATCCTTTTGCTCTGAAAATTGGTATGCAACTTATCTAGTATCTTATATAGTTAATGATATTTTTATTTTATTTTAATGAATTTTTTATAACAGCATTTTAGGCGCTCTAAAACAGCCCAGTTGCCATTTTTACTGCAACCCTTAGTATGCATGTGTTAGTTTAGTGCTTATTTGGTGCTTTTCGCTTAGTTTTAACTGCTTATTTTCCTTCCTTTTAGTTCCCTAGGACTCCCCTTAGTTGCCTGTTGTTCTCTTCTCCCTTAGTGTAGCTTATGTTAGCTTGTAGCTTAGCATTTTTTTTTAGTCCCAAGTTTCTTTCGTTTCTTTAGTTTTAGCTTAAGCCCAACTGATGAGAATTTGCTTCTCAAACTGCTTATATATTCTGATTTGTAAAATGTTTTAGTTAAGAAAATTGTCTATATTCATGAGTTTAACAAGTTCAAAAGAAAAATTGAAAAAAAATTTAATAGCAAAAAGTGCAAGAAGTGAGATTCGAACCCCCGACCTCCTGCACCTCAAGCCTCACAAACCACACGTAATACCAACTGCACCCTTGGGATTTTTGTGACAAAGCTTACACCCTTTATTCTTTTAACCTTGATTTTCCTTTTATGCTAATTTAGCTTATCAGCTTACGTTGTGCTTTTTAACTGCTTATTTCAACTGCTTTTTCTAAGTTTTTATTTTTCTTAGCTTCTTTTGAGTATAATAGATTTTCAATAATTTTTTCAGATTTATTCCAAAAGCATTTCTATTTTTTTTACATTAAATTAGTTTAAATAGTTTAAAAATAGTTTTAATTAATAATAAATAATTAAAAAGTTAAAAAAAATATTTTTCATTTTCCAATAAATTTCTTTTATCATTAGGATTGTAAAAATGTAATTTTCATAACCATAGGATTTTATTTCCTCCCGTTTCAATTTTTTTTTGCGCGTTCGCGTTTATTTTAAATTCAAACGTGCGTTTTTAGGTTTAGGTTACGTTTTTAGTGTATCTGATCATCAGTAATGGTTCATACAGTGTTTCAAAGCTATTCTCAATCATAATCTCGTAGTGTTATCATAATAGTCAAAATCCAGACCTTTCTGTCCAAATTCACCCGATCACAAACCCGTTTTGATACCATCCACACCTCGTCGGGACATAACGACCCGGGGAAACACTATACTTCCGCGGAGCATTGAGCCTTAGGAGTTTGACTTGTTTGACCACATCCGTGGTTGAATTTAGTTGACTGTTTTTCCCTCAATCAAAATTTTGGCGCCGCTGCCGGGGAGGTTGTGCGCGTTATTCTAAAACGGTTTTGCGTATTAGCGAATCGGGATATACGCTCATTGTATATTTACCCATCCTTGTTCATATTTTCTTATAAAAACAAAACTGTTCCTGAAAACATTTTAAAATCAGTTTTCAACGAACAAAAAAAAACCCAAAAAGATTTTCTTTCTTATTTGTATATAAAATGTCTTTCCAAAAATCCAAAAATATTCATCGTTACCCTCCTCCCCTATTGATTCTTCATTCCTTACCCTCCCAAACCTTTTGATTCTTCCTATGTCGTACCCACACCATTTGGGTTGCCAATGGTGTGGTGGTCCCTACAATGGTGGTCATTGCCCCAGTTGTGGCATGGTGGAGTCAGGAAACGGGTGTGTCTATAACCAGAATCCGTATTCCTACCATAACACGACTGACTCATTCCATCAGCTTCCACACCATGAGACCCAGCAGTTTTACTGTTGTGAGTATTGTGGAGGCCCTCACTACAGCTCTGATTGTCAAATTAGGAATCAGTTTGTCTATGAACAGGTTCCTTGTAACAATCATGAATTTGGTTTTAACCAGCCTTCACAATACACAAACCCTCAACCACTGCCTCAGGACGAGTTAGCTAGAGCTGAATTGATTACTAAAATGATTATGACTCAAAGTCAAGTCAACAAGACCATTCAAGATGGAATACATTGTCTTAAGGATCTGATTCTTAGGAAACAAAATCCTCCTGTTAACTCATTTTATCTTGAGGATGAACCATTTGAAGAAGAAAACTCAAAGGAACCTTCAGATATCTTAATAATGGGGGACAAGGAGTCAAAGTCAATTCTCTTGAGGAAATAGATGACCTTGTTCCAATCCCAAAGGTATTTGAGAAACCTTGTGATTCGACTTCAGTTGAAACTGCATCTATGGAAACACAGGGAGAAAAGAGTGGGACAGATTTATTAGCAAAAGAACAAATGGAAATTGAAAAATCCATGTGTTCTAGTCCTTCTCAACTCCCTCATCTCACACCCGAATATTCCACAGACTCTCCCATAATGGGGGATGAGCATCTTGACACTATCCCTGAAAAGGAATCAGACGAATTCATAAAGTCTAGTGTTGAGAACCTTATCCCAATCCCAAGTGAGTTCGAGGATATTCTTGATCATGTGTGTGATATACCTCCTCCTCTTGTCTTTCAAAATGATCTTGTTAAGACATTCTCCGATTCTGACAGTGATTATAGTGATGCCGATTCCTTATATTCTAAAGACATCGAATTTATTGATGCATCACTCCCCCGTTCCGAGATCGTCAACCAAGAAGAGGATTTGACCACTTTGTTTCCACAACATTCAATACGACTATCACAAATCCCTTGTTTGAATTCGATTCTGAATTTACTCTAAATTCAGTTAATCCAATCTTTGATAGTGATAAGTCTGAAACGGAGACATTAATGGACATGGTGCATGATCATAGCCCACAAAGTACCGCACATGTCCCACCTCCGTATATCCTTCATGAGTTCTCCGGTGAACTCACTCATATCATGACTCCTCCGGAGTATGATAGCCCGGGGGGAGACGCACTCAATCATGAGAATTTGCAAATTCCCACCCTCCCGCCCGGGATGTTTTCAAACCCAATGAGCTTAACCGTTGAAATCCAAATTCAGGCTAATGAGCCTGCTCTCGAGGAAGAAGATCTTATCATGATTTTCATCATGGTTTTCTTCCTTTTCTTCACCTACAAGGTGACTTCTCTTGTTCTTCACTCCTTCGCGAATGAAGACACTATCTTTGATTCCGGCATTTTCATGTATCATTATCTTGAGCCGGATATTTATCTCATCGGTGTGGAACTTTCACGTGCTTCAAATGTTTGTCCAAACATCTTGAATGAAAGTCCGATGGATATTACTTCTTCCACATCATGCTTCCCCAAGGACAAATGAATTCGGGGTCGAGTCAAGCTAGCGACTCGGTAAACAAAAACAGTAGCATGCTTATAGGGTTTTCACCCTAAGTGTGGGGGAAGTACCCCTACTGTGGTTACAAATAAAGTGAAAAACAAAATTGTGTTTCCACATTTAGCTTGTAATGTTGCCCTTTTACGTTCAAAGAGTCGGCATAATCCCCGGGACTTTGAATATTGAGGACAATATTCATTCTAAGTGTGGGGGGGGGGGGGGGGGGTACTTCGCTATTCTAGCGAATTTTATCACATTTTACTATATAATACCCCCGTTTTTAGCCAAAATTTCAAAATTTTTTTAAAATTTTTTTCACTGGTGCTTCAAAATTTTTGTGGTAATCAGTCCGCCAGGTCTAACCGACAAAGGGATTGGCTAATCCAGGAGCAAACGGCTCTTGGTAAAGATATATCAAATCCGTTTATGGCTTGCAATTTTCCCAAAATTGTATGGTACCTCAACTCGCCATATCCCAAAAAGCGAATGAGTTGGCTAGCCCGCAAGATTATGGCTTGTGGTAAAGGCAGTGGAAAATCCATAATTGGTAATCAGCTCACCAAGATGTTGACTTAGTCCATCAAGAGTTGGCTAGTCTAGAAGCAAACGGCTTTTGGTAAAGACTAATCAAATCCGTTGACAGCTGGTGGTTTGCTCAAAATCACACGGTTATCAGGTGTGCCACAGTTCTTACATCTGGCTACTCCAGAAGTGATGGCTTTTGGTAAAGAGTTTTTCAAAATCCATCATATTTTCAAAACAGTTATTGCTAGGGACTAGCAATATTTTAGTGTGGGGGATTGATGAGTGCTCACACACTCATCATTTTTGGTCAAATCTGAGCTGCAAAACATTTATAAAACACTAAAAAACGCATCAAAATACTGAAAATATCCCAAAGATTGTGTTTTATATGTTTTAGATGCAAAATGGATAAAAACAGTTGAAAAACGTACAAAGTTTCCATAATTGGCAGTTTCTGTCCCCCAACTTTCAAAAAATTAGCAAAAATAGTCCCTGAGCACATATTTTAAAAGAAAAGTCACCAAGGTCCTTTTGAAATCATAAACTGTCATATTTAGTCCTTTGGTGAGAAATTTCAAAAGTTTTGAAAAATTACATGTTTGGTCCCTGGAGTTTGAAAATTTGGCAATTTTTGTCCTCGGGTGCTTAATTTTGGAAGTTTATCATTAAAAGCCCTTGGGTTATCAAAAACTGGCATGAGTGGTCCTTATAATACTTTTGTGAAGTTGACACTTTCAGACCCTCAAAATTTTGGAAATTACAATATTAGTCCTTGTGATTTGTTAGTTACCAAACTAAATGGACCCTTTATAAATAAATCCATCCACCACCACCCTTGATAATAAACCCAAACCCAAAATAACAAAAGCCCAAACCCATTCCCGTTTTTAATATATCCCCAGGGTCAAACTTTTGACCATCTCCTCCACATCACCCTCCCTAGCCTTCTACCCCTAAACACCAACACCATCATCACACTCTTCCCCCCTCCTCTGCCAACACTCAACCTTTTCCCACACTCCATCCCTACCTCAGCCACCCTACTACCAAAACCCATGTGATAATACTTTTCCCCCCTCCAGGTCACGATTCCACTCAAAGTGTTTTCCCGCCAAAACCAACATGAAGGGCTCAGATTGAATTTCCTCATCCAATGGTCCACATTAGAAGTGGGAAATCACCAGGAACTCACATGGAGTCTATAAAATAAAGAAAGAAGGCAGAAGATGCAAGTAGTTAGTTAGTGAGTGGTAGTTAGTGTAGTTTTTAGTCTAGCTTATTATGTCGAATTAGTGTAGACTATGTTTTTAAGTGTTAATTTAAATCTCCAAGTTGTAATTTCAATCAGTAATGTAATTCAAAGTTTATCTAACCAAAGGTTCCATTTTCATAGTTTCATTCAAAATTTGCTTAAATTCCTAAATTGCTCATTTTAGCTAAAAGTTGTTAACTTTTCATTCTCACTGTTTCACAAGTCACTTTGGATCATTTTTAGTGTATTTTAAGCTTTACATTTCATGTTTACTTGTTTTAATGCAAAATCTCAAAAATAAAAAAAATAAAAAAATAAAAGATGGAAAAATACTTGAAAAATAAAAATGCAAGAAGAAATAGAGAAGAAGACCATGGAGCATTTACAATCAAAGAAGGAAATGGTTTAGAGCTTCAAGGGAAGCATTAGGATAGGTTAGAAACTGATTTGTCTTGATTTTGAGCACAAGGCTCATTGTAAGTTCAATTTTTCATTTTTTAGCCTTTTACTATAGCATTGTTTATTTGCTTATTCCTGTGCTTATATCATGTTTCTTACTGCTTATTTATGTTATTGTTAGAGTTTACGCTTGTTTTGTAGATTAGGAAGTAGTTTTCTTTAGTTTTGCATATTAACTGTTAACATTAGTCTAATAGAGCTTAGTTGTGCTTTATTGTGTTTAGCTTATTTAGACTGCTTATTTGGCATTGATTGGTGTTTCTTAATAGTTATTGATACTTAGTTCATTAATCTTGTTCAAAAAATCTTGCTCGAACCATCATTTCCTTTGAAAAATACCAAAACAGTCCTCTAGGGGAGTGTTTGGCACATGCCACTTTTCTGGCCAAAACTCATTCTATTTACCAACTTTTAATTTAGATTAGCCTTATAATGGTTTAGTTAGTAGTTTCTAATTAAAATTCAGTAGGTTCAATCAGTTTTCAAGTTTTCTTAGTTGCTTTTTCAAAAAATATATTCATAACTGTTCTTGTTAAGTAGTAACCTTAGATTCTTGTTTTAGCATTGTTAGTTGTTTTCATAGCTTCCATTAGCTCACAAATAGGTTAGTATAATATGGTATCTTAGGTTTGTGGGTCAAAAGTCCCATTTTGACCCACTTTCACTTGATTTTTGTACCCATTTTTCACTGATTTGCTGTCAAAAAAGAGCCCAAACAGCAAATTAGTTTTTGATTTTTCATTTTTTTCGTTATAAGTCTGTTTTACTTGAAATTTTGTTTGTAGCTTATTTAGTAGCTTATCTAGTTCATGCTATTTTTTGTTTATTTTTTAGATTTTTCTTTACTAGCTTTTTACTAGCCCGAAGTAGCCATATTTGTTGTTCTCCAAAAAAATATGATTTCAGAACCTATTTTTGATTTTTCATTTCTTCGTTATAAGCTCGTTTTACTTGAAATTTGGTATGCATATAAATGATTTGGTTTCCTAGTTACTTTTGATTTTTGTGAATTTTTTTAAGAACTTTTGGATAGCGTAAACACCCCCCAAAGCAGCAGATCTGCACTTTTGCAAGAAAGTGCCAAAAATAGATTTTGATTTTGATTTTTAATTTCTTCAATTTTAACCCTTTTGCTCTGAAAATTGGTATGCAACTTATCTAGTAGCTTATATAGTTAATGATATTTTTATTTTATTTTTATGATTTTTTTATAACAGCATTTTAGGCGCTCTAAAACAGCACAGTTGCCATTTTTACTGCAGCCCTTAGTATGCATGTGTTAGTTTAGTGCTTATTTGGTGCGTTTCACTTAGTTTTAACTGCTTATTTTCCTTCCTTTTAGTTCCCTAGGATTCCCCTTAGTTGCCTGTTGTTCTCTTCTCCCTTAGTGTAGCTTATGTTAGCTTGTAGCTTAGCATATTTTTTTAGTCCCAAGTTTCTTTCGTTTCTTTAGTTTTAGCTTAAGCCCAACTGATGAGAATTTGCTTCTCAAACTGCTTATATATTCTGATTTGTAAAATGTTTTAATTAAGAAAATTGTCTATATTCATGAGTTTAACAAGTTCAAAAGAAAAATTGAAAAAAAAATTAATAGCAAAAAGTGCAAGAAGTGAGATTCGAACCCCCGACCTCCTGCACCTCAAGCCTCACAAACCACACGTAATACCAACTGCACCTTTGGGATTTTTGTGACAAAGCTTACACCCTTTATTCTTTTAACCTTGATTTTCCTTTTATGCTAATTTAGCTTATCAGCTTATGTTGTGCTTTTTAACTGCTTATTTCAACTGCTTTTTCTAAGTTTTTATTTTTCTTAGCTTCTTTTGAGTATAATAGATTTTCAATAATTTTTTCAGATTTATTCCAAAAGCATTTCTATTTTTTTTACATTAAATTAGTTTAAATAGTTTAAAAATAGTTTTAATTAATAATAAATAATTAAAAAGTTAAAAAAATATTTTTCATTTTCCAAAAAATTTCTTTTATCATTAGGATTGTAAAAATGTAATTTTCATAACCATAGGATTTTATTTGCTCCCGTTTCACTTTTTATTTTGCGCGTTCGCGTTTATTTTAAATTCAAACGTGCGTTTTTAGGTTTAGGTTACGTTTTTAGTGTATCTGATCATCAGTAATGGTTCATACAGTGTTTCAAAGCTATTCTCAATCATAATCTCATAGTGTTATCATAATAATCAAAATCCATACCTTTCTGTCCAAATTCACCAGATCACAAACCCGTTTTGATACCATCCACACCTCGTCGGGACATAACGACCCGGGGAAACACTATACTTCCGCGGAGCATTGAGCCTTAGGAGTTTGACTTTTTTGACCACATCCGTGGTTGAATTTAGTTGACTGCTTTTCCCTCAATCAAAATTTTGGCGCCGCTGCCAGGGAGGTTGTGTACATTATTCTAAAACGGTTTTGCGTATTAGCGAATCGGGATATACGCTCATTGTATATTTACCCATCCTTGTTCATATTTTCTTATAAAAACAAAACTATTCCTGAAAACATTTTAAAATCAGTTTTCAACGAACCAAAAAAAAAACCCAAAAAGATTTTCTTTCTTATTTGTATATAAAATGTCTTTCCAAAAATCAAAAAATATTCATCTTTACCCTCCTCCCCTATTGATTCTTCATTCCTTACCCTCCCAAACCTTTTGATTCTTCCTATATCGTACCCACACCATTTGGGTTGCCAATGGTGTGGTGGTCCCTATAATGGTGTTTATTGCCCCAGTTGTGGCATGGTGGAGTCAGGAAACGGGTGTGTCTATAACCAGAATCCCTATTCCTACCATAACACGACTGACTCATTCCATCAGCTTCCACACCATGAGATCCAGCAGTTTTACTTTTGTGAGTATTGTGGAGGCCCTCACTACAGCTCTGATTGTCAAATTAGGAATCAGTTTGTCTATGAACAGGTTTAACAATCATGAATTTGGTTTTAACCAGGCTTCACAATACACAAACCCTCAACCACTGCCTCAGGACGAGTTAGCTAGAGCTGAATTGATTACTAAAATGATTATGACTCAAAGTCAAGTCAACAAAACCATTCAAGATGGAATAAATTATCTTAAGGATCTGATTCTTAGGAAACAAAATCCTCCTGTTAACTCATTTTATCTTGAGGATGAAAGTGATGAGGATGAACCATTTGAAGAAGAAAACTCAAAGGAACCTTCAGATATCTTGATAATGGGGGACAAGGAGTCAAAGTCAATCTTCTTGAGGAAATAGATGACCTTGTTCCAATCCCAAAGGTATTTTAGAAACCTTGTGATTCGACTTCAGTTGAAACTGCATCTATGGAAACACAGGGAGAAAAGAGTGGGACAGATTTATTAGCAAAAGTACAAATGGAAATTGAAAAATCCATGTGTGCTAGTCCTTCTCAACTCCCTCAGCTCACACCTGAATATTCCACAGACTCTCCCATAATGGGGGATGAGCATCTTGACACTATCCTTGAAAAGGAATCAGACGAATTCATAAAGTCTAGTGTTGAGAACCTTATCCCAATCCCATGTGAGTCCGAGGATATTCTTGATCATGTGTGTGATATACCTCCTCCTCTTGTCTTTCCAAATGATCTTGTTAAGACTTTCTTCGATTCTGACAGTGATTATAGTGACGCCGATTCCTTATATTCTAAAGACATCGAATTTATTGATGCATCACTCCCCCGTTCCGAGATCGTCAACCAAGAAGAGGATTTGACCACTTTGTTTCCACAACATTCAATACGACTATCACAAATCCCTTGTTTGAATTCGATTCTGAATTTACTCTAAATTCAGTTAATCCAATCTTTGATAGTGATGAGTCTGAAACGGAGACTATAATGGACATGGTGCATGTTCATAGCCCACAAAGTACCGCATATGTCCCACCTCCGTATATCCTTCATGAGTTCTCCGGTGAACTCACTCATATCATGACTCCTCCGGAGTATAATAGCCCGGGGGGAGACGCACTCAATCATGAGAATTTGAAAATTCCCACCCTCCCGCCCGGGATGTTTTCAAACCCAATGAGCTTAACCGTTGAAATCCAAATTCAGGCTAATGAGCCTGCTCTCGAGGAAGAAGATCTTATCATGATTTTCATCATGGTTTTCTTCCTTTTCTTCACCTACAAGGTGACTTCTCTTGTTCTTCACTCCTTCAGGAATGAAGACACTATCTTTGATCCCGGCATTTTCATGTATCATTATCTTGATCCGGATATTTATCTCATCGGTGTGGAACTTTACGTGCTTCAAATGTTTGTCCAAACATCTTGAATGAAAGTCCGATGGAGATTACTTCTTCCACATCATGCTTCCCCAAGGACAAATGAATTTGGGGTCGAGTCAAGCTAGCGACTCGGTAAACAAAAACAGTAGCATGCTTATAGGGTTTTCACCCTAAGTGTGGGGCAAGTACCCCTACTGTGGTTACAAATAAAGTGAAAAACAAAATTGTGTTTCCACATTTAGCTTGTAATGTTGCCCTTTTACGTTCAAAGAGTCGGCATAATCCCCGGGACTTTGAATATTGAGGACAATATTCATTCTAAGTGTGGGGGGGTACTTCGCTATTCTAGCGAATTTTATCACATTTTACTATATAATACCCCCGTTTTTAGCCAAAATTTCAAAAATTTTTTAAAATTTTTTTCACTGGTGCTTCAAAATTTTTGTGGTAATCAGTCTGCCAGGTCTAACCGACAAAGGGATTGGCTAATCCAGGAGAAAACGGCTCTTGGTAAAGATATATCAAATCCGTTTATGGCTTGCAATTTGCCCAAAATTGTATGGTACCTCAACTCGCCATATCCCATAAAGCGAATGAGTTGGCTAGCCCGCAAGATTATGGCTTGTGGTAAAGGCAGTGGAAAATCCATAATTGGTAATCAGCTCACCAAGATGTTGACTTAGTCCATCAAGAGTTGGCTAGTCCAGAAGCAAACGACTTTTGGTAAAGACTAATCAAATCCATTGACAGCTGGTGGTTTGCTCAAAATCACACGGTTATCAGGTGCGTCACAGTTCTTACATTTGGCTACTCCAGAAGTGATGGCTTTTGGTAAAGAGTTTTTCAAAATCCATCATATTTTCAAAACAGTTATTGCTAGGGACTAGCAATATTTTAGTGTGGGGGATTGATGAGTGCTCACACACTCAACATTTTTGGTCAAATCTGAGCTGCAAAACATTTAAAAAACACTAAAAAACGCATCAAAATATTGAAAATATCCCAAAGATTGTGTTTTATATGTTTTAGATGCAAAATGAATAAAAACAGTTGAAAAACGTACAAAGTTTGCATAATTGGCAGTTTCAGTCCCCCAACTTTCAAAAAATTGGCAAAAATAGTCCCTGAGCACATATTTTAAAAGAAAAGTCACCAAGGTCCTTTTGAAATCATAAACTGTCATATTTAGTCCTTTGGTGAGAAATTTCAAAAGTTTTGAAAAATTACATGTTTGGTCCCTAGAGTTTGAAAATTTGGCAATTTTTGTCATCGGGTGCTTAATTTTGGAAGTTTATCATTAAAAGTCTTTGGGTTATCAAAAAATGGCATGAGTGGTCTTTATAATACTTTTGTAAAGTTGACACTTTCAGACCCTCAAAATTTTGGAAATTACAATATTAGTCCTTGTGATTTATTAGTTACCAAACTAAATGGACCTTTTATAAATAAATCCATCCAACACCACCCTTGATAATAAACCCAAACCCAAAATAACAAAAGCCCAAACCCATTCCCGTTTTTAATATATCCCCAGGGTCAAACTTTTGACCATCTCTTCCACATCACCCTCCCTAGCCTGCTACCCCTAAACACTAACACCATCATCACACTCTTCCCCCCTCCTCTGCCAACACTCAACCTTTTCCCACACTCCATCCCTACCTCAGCCACCCTACTACCAAAACCCATGTGATAATACTTTTCCCCCCTCCAGGTCACGATTCCACTCAAAGTGTTTTCCCGCCAAAACCAACATGAAGGGCTCAGATTGAATTTCCTCATCCAATGGTCCACATTAGAAGTGGGAAATCACCAGGAACTCACATGGAGTCTATAAAATAAAGAAAGAAGGTAGAAGATGCAAGTAGTTAGTTAGTGAGTGGTAGTTAGTGTAGTTTTTAGTCTAGCTTATTATGTCGAATTAGTGTAGACTATGTTTTTAAGTGTTAATTTAAATCTCCAAGTTGTAATTTCAATCAGTAATGTAATTCAAAGTTTATCTAACCAAAGGTTCCATTTTCATAGTTTCATTCAAAATTTGCTTAAATTCCTAAATTGCTCATTTTAGCTAAAAGTTGTTAACTTTTCATTCTCACTGTTTCACAAGTCACTTTGGATCATTTTTAGTGGATTTTAAGCTTTACATTTCATGTTTACTTGTTTTAATGCAAAATCTCAAAAAAAAAAAAAAAAAAAATGTAAATATACTTGAAAAATAAAAATGCAAGAAGAAATAGAGAAGAAGACCATGGAGCATTTACAATCAAGGAAGGAAATGGTTTAGAGCTTCAAGGGAAGCATTAGGATAGGTTAAAAACTGATTTGTCTTGATTTTGAGCACAACGCTCATTGTAAGTTCAATTTTCCATTTTTTAGCCTTTTACTGTAGCATTGCTTATTTGCTTATTCCTGTGCTTATATCATGTTTCTTACTCCTTATTTATGTTTTTGTTAGAGTTTATGCTAGTTTTGTAGATTAGGAAGTAGTTTTCTTTAGTTTTGCATATTAACTGTTAACATTAGTCTAATAGAGCTTAGTTGTGCTTTATTGTGTTTAGCTTATTTAGACTGCTTATTTGGCATTGATTGGTGTTTCTTAATAGTTATTGATACTTAGTTCATTAATCTTGTTCAAAAAATCTTGCTCGAACCATCATTTCCTTTGAAAAATACCAAAACAGTCCTCTAGGGGAGTGTTTGGCACAAGCCACTTTTCTGGACAAAACTCATTTTTTTTTACCAACTTTTAATTTAGATTAGCCTTATAATGGTTTAGTTAATAGTTTCTAATTAAAATTCAGTAGGTTCAATTAGTTTTCAAGTTTTCTTAGTTGCTTTTTCAAAAAATATATTCATAACTGTTCTTGTTAAGTAGTAACCTTAGATTCTTGTTTTAGCATTGTTAGTTGTTTTCATAGCTTCCATTAGCTCACAAATAGGTTAGTATAATCTGGTATCTTAGGTTTGTGGGTTAAAAGTCCCATTTTGACCCACTTTCACTTGATTTTTGTACCCATTTTTCACTGATTTGCTGTCAAAAAAGAGCCCAAACAGCAAATTAGTTTTTGATTTTTCATTTTTTCGTTATAAGTCCGTTTTACTTGAAATTTGGTTTTTAGCTTATTTAGTAGCTTATCTAGTTCATGCTATTTTTTGTTTATTTTTTAGATTTTTCTTTACTAGCTTTTTACTAGCCCGAAGTAGCCATATTTGTTGCTGTCCAAAAAAATATGATTTCATAACCTATTTTTGATTTTTCATTTCTTCGTTATAAGCCCGTTTTACTTGAAATTTGGTATGCATATAAATGATTTGGTTTCCTAGTTACTTTTGATTTTTGTGAATTTTTTTAAGAACTTTTGGATAGCGTAAACACCCCCCAAAGCAGCAGATCTGCACTTTTGCAAGAAAGTGCCAAAAATAGATTTTGATTTTGATTTTTAATTTCTCCAATTTTAATCCTTTTGCTCTGAAAATTGGTATGCAACTTATCTAGTAGCTTATATAGTTAATGATATTTTTATTTTATTTTTATGAATTTTTTATAACAGCATTTTAGGCGCTCTAAAACAGCCCAGTTGCCATTTTTACTGCAGCCCTTAGTATGCATGTGTTAGTTTAGTGCTTATTTGGTGCTTTACACTTAGTTTTAACTGCTTATTTTCCTTCCTTTTAGTTCCCTAGGACTCCCCTTAGTTGCCTGTTGTTCTCTTCTCCCTTAGTGTAGCTTATGTTAGCTTGTAGCTTAGCATTTTTTTTTAGTCCCAAGTTTCTTTCGTTTCTTTAGTTTTAACTTAAGCCCAACTAATGAGAATTTGCTTCTCAAACTGCTTATATATTCTGATTTGTAAAATGTTTTAGTTAAGAAAATTGTCTATATTCATGAGTTTAACAAGTTCAAAAGAAAATTTGAAAAAAAAATTAATAGCAAAAAGTTCAAGAAGTGAGATTCGAACCCCCGACCTCCTGCACCTCAAGCCTCACAAACCACACGTAATACCAACTGCACCCTTTGGATTTTTGTGACAAAGCTTACACCCTTTATTCTTTTAACCTTGATTTTCCTTTTATGCTAATTTAGCTTATCAGCTTATGTTGTGCTTTTTAACTGCTTATTTCAACTGTTTTTTCTAAGTTTTTATTTTTCTTAGTTTCTTTTGAGTATAATAGATTTTCAATAATTTTTTCAGATTTATTTCAAAAGCATTTCTATTTTTTTTTACATTAAATTAGTTTAAATAGTTTAAAAATAGTTTTAATTAATAATAAATAATTAAAAAGTTAAAAAAAATATTTTTCATTTTCCAAAAAATTTCTTTTATCATTAGGATTGTAAAAATGTAATTTTCATAACCATAGGATTTTATTTGCTCCCGTTTCACTTTTTATTTTGCGCGTTTGCATTTATTTTAAATTTATACGTGCGTTTTTAGGTTTAGGTTACGTTTTTAGTGTATCTGATCATCAGTAATGGTTCATACAGTGTTTCAAAGCTATTCTCAATCATAATCTCGTAGTGTTATCCTAATAATCAAAATCCAGACCTTTCTGTCCAAATTCACCCGATCACAAACCCGTTTTGATACCATCCACACCTCGTCGGGACATAACGACCCGGGGAAACACTATACTTCCGCGGAGCATTGAGCCTTAGGAGTTTGACTTGTTTGACCACATCCGTGGTTGAATTTAGTTGACTGCTTTTCCCTCAATCACCCTCCCTTGTGTTCATTAGTGGGCCCCACAGCTTATTCCTTGGCTTCCTGAAAAGCCATGAAGTTGAGCTTTTAGAATCTAGGCTTACTTTGGGCTTTCAATTCACCCAGTGGGCCCCACAAGGGCTGCTACTTGGCCCTTGTGACCTGTTTGGACTGTGTTGGTTTTGTATTGCTTAGTGCTTATTAGTGGCTTATTCTCTTGTGCTTTCCTGGTCCATATAGCTTATTTCAAGTTCCATTACATCTATCTTAGCTTATTTATCCTTGTTATGGCTTTTTGCAAGCTTATTCATACATCTTGAAGTCCTAATAAGCTTATAATCCCATCTGCCTATCCATTTTGCTTTTCATATTGCTTATTTTAGATTTTCAGCCAAAGTACATTTTTTAAAGTTGTTTATTTTTAGTATTTAAATAGTTTTGAAAAAAGAAAATCAGAAAAAGACAAATTATATGGAAGTGATAACTTCTATTTAAGCTTTTTAGCTTATTTTCAGATTTTTCAAAAAGCAAATCTCATTTTTATAATTTTCCTAGGTTCCTGTAGTTATAAAATAATTTTTGTAATTTTTTTATATTTTTCTCTTTTTATTTAGTATTTTTAATAATTAATATTAGTTTTTATTAATTAATAATTAGTTAATAATTAATAATAATTATTTAAAAAGTCTCAAAAATATATTTTCAGTCTTAAAATTAGTTTTATATTATTTTAGATTTTTCCAAATTTAAATTTCATTTTTCTAGGTTAATTTCTTATTTATTTGTATTTTAGGGTATTTTAAATAATTAAAAGTAAATTAGAAAATAGTATTTAATTAATAATAATTATATAAATAGTGTAAAAATTAATTTTATTTTTTTAAAAATTTTCTTTTATCATTAGGATTGTAAAAATGTAATTTTCATATCCGTAAGTATTTTATTTCCTTAAAACTCTCGTTTTATTTTGTACGTTCGCGTAAATTTAATCTGAGCGTACACGTTTTTAGTTATTAAACGTTTTTAGGTATCTAACTTTCACGAAATCATTTATATAGCTTGTTTAAGCTATTTCCTTGTAGATTCCTAGTTTAACCAATCTTACAAACCCTTTCCCGTCCAGATTCACCCGATCACAACCCGTTTGTTAACCATCATACCTCGTCGGGACATAACGACCCGGGGAAACACTATACTTCCACGGAGCATTGACTCTAGGCTGTTTGACCTAGTTGACCATCCCTTGGTCAATTTAGGTTGACTGTTTGGAGCCAATCAATCACACATCTTTTTGAGGGTTCTCTAATCGGGACAGATTATCAGCAGCCATGTTCTCAGCTCCTTTTTTATCACGAATAATGATATCAAATTCTTAAAGGAGGAGAACCCAACGGAGCAATCTCGGCTTTGCATCTTGTTTTGCAAAGAGATATTTTAGATCCGTATATACTACGCATTTCGTCAAGATTAAGTATGTCCAAAACATTTCAAAAGCATACACCACGGCTAATAATTCTTTTTCCATAGTGGTGTAATGAGTTTGAGCTTCGGTCATAGTTTTGCTTGCGTAGTGGATAGGCTGAAAGTGTTTCATTTTGCGTTGCCCCAAGACTGCACCGATAGCAAAATCACTTGCATCGCACATGAGCTCAAAGGGTAAATCCCAGTCAGGGGCAACAAGAATGGGTGCTTCAGTAAGCTTTTTTTTCAATGTTTCAAAAGCTTCGATGCACTCTGGTGAGAAGATAAAAGGATTATCTTTCTCGAGGAGATGAGTCATTGGCCGGGAGATTTTAGAAAAATCTTGTATGAATCTACGATAGAAACCGGCATGACCCAAGAAACTCCCAATACCTTTTACGGTAGTAGGGTGAGGCAATTTAGCAGTGACATCAACCTTAGCTCTGTCAACCTCAATCCTATTCTTGGAAATCTTATGGCCGAGGACAATGCCCTCTTTGACCATAAAATGACTCTTTTCCCAATTTAGACATAGATTGGTGTCTTCACACCTTTTCAGCATATTTTCTAAATTGGTGAGACATGTTTGGAATGAATCCCAATGACCGAGAAGTCATCCATAAAGACCTCCATTGCTTTACCGATCATGTCGGTGAATATGGCCATCATGCACCTCTGAAACGTACCTGGAGAATTACATAAGCCAAAAGGCATACGTTTATAAGCAAAGGTTCCATAAGGGCATGTAAAGGTAGTCTTTTCTTGATCCGATGGATCAATGGGGATTTGAAAGTAACCTGAGAAACCATCAAGGAAACAATAGTACTCGTTTCCTGCTAATCTCTCAAGCATCTGATCCATAAAGGGCAGCGGAAAGTGGTCTTTGCGAGTGGCGTCATTCAACTTACGATAGTCAATGCAAACACGCCACCCGGTAACCAGTCGAGTTGGAATCAACTCATTTTCCTCATTAGTGACAACAGTAATGCCACCCTTTTTTTGGAACGAAATGGATGAGACTAACCCATGGACTGTCAGAGATGGGGTAAATCAATCCTGCATCAAGAAGTTTGAGAACCTCTTGTTTAATAACATCATGGATTTTTAGATTCACCCGTCTTTGATGTTGCACTGCGGGTTTGAAGTCATCCTCCATTAAGATTTTTTGTGTACAAAAATCTGGGTTAATACCCTTAATATCGGAGAGCTTCCAAGCAATTTCTTGCTTGTGTGACTTCAAGACCTCTATGAGAGCAACCTTTTCCTCATTACTTAAACCATTAGCAATAATGACGGGTAATTTATCATTACCCTCCAAAAATGCGTATTCAAGATGAGGAGGTAAGTCCTTGAGCTCGACCTCAGGAAATTCATCGTTTTTATCTACCGATTTAATTTCCTCATTATGAAGTTCTACGGGAGGGAGTGGAAGAGAATTGTCCTGATTTAGCAATTTCTCAAGAAGAAGAATATTTCCATCTAGATCAATCTCAGTGTTATCAATTCCCTCTGGAACTGAATCACTTCTGAGAAAAGCCTCGACCTCTTCCAAAATGAAATCACTTCCCTCAAACGGAGTGAGAGAAGGGGAAGAGTCGGAAATGATAGGTTGAGATAATGGAATGGGATCCCCACTCACAGAATTATGAGAATAACCAAGAAATTCTTGAGAGTCCTCCTCTGAAGCAATGTCTATGATGTCTATTTGGTTAACCGATTCAGAATCATAATTTGAGGAGTACCTCGAGGTTTGATCGAGGTTAAAGGTAATAGCTTCATTACCCACACGCAAGGTGATTTCTTGCTCAAATACATCGATAAGAGCACGGCCCGTTCTAAGGAATCCTCTCCCAACAATGAGAGGAACCCTTTGATCAGCATCGAAATAAAAAACCACAAAGTCAACGGGGAGATGGAACTTTCCTACTTTCACAAACACGTCTTAGGCAATGCCAAGAGGACGAGATATCGATCGATCTGCAAGCTCTAGAGTCATGCAGGTAGGAGTAAGATCCGGAAGAGAAAGTTTCTTCCATACTGAATATGGCATTAGGTTGATGCTTGCACCAAGGTCAGCCAAGGCATAGCAATCAATCATTCCTGGAAATATACATGGTATTAGAAATTTTCCAGGATCTCCAAGCTTCTCAGGAAGCTTCTTTAAAAGAACTGCAGAGCAGTTCTCATTCAATGGAGTTTTTGCCATTTCAAATAGTTTCTCCTTGTTGTTTAACAAGTGTTTGATTGTTGATGCAAACTTGGGCATCAAAATAATTGCATCCGCGAAGCTATTGTCAAAATGAAAATCTTGGAAGATTTGAATGAATTTATCCATTTGGTGACTAGCCTTCTCGTGGAGCTTTTGCTCATTCAAACGTGAGGGGTAAGGAATAGAAGAGGTAGAAGGTTTGGATTTAGGGGTCTCAACTGGGATATCATGGGGTTCAAAACCAACTCTTGGTTTGGTTTGGGTTTCGGGACAACTTGAGGTGGGACGTCTTGGGTACCTCCGTTATTAGTCGAAAGTACTTCGTCCTTAATTTCCTCAGGTTCATTTTCCACTACCTTGGAAGAAGGAGAAGAAGGGGTAGTGGGAACAGTGGGTCCATCATATGAAACTCCGCTCCTGGTTGTGATCGCCTTTGTATCGCCCCTCGGGTTTGCGATCATGTTGCTCAGAAGTTTTCCAGAGCCCGAGGGTCGTTCATTTAAAGATTTCTTGATTTCAAAAATCTGGCTGACCAACAACCTGTTTGTCTCTTCTTGAGTTTTCATGAACTGCTTCAACAACTCATCAGATGATGATTGTGGAGCTGGGAGAATGGCTTGTGTTTGGTTGGGGAAATTTTGGACTCGGTTATTTTGATTATAACCTTGTTGTGGTTGTATCAAGGTTTGGATTACCATTTCCCTGAAAATGATTTCCCGGGTTGAAATTGTTTCTGTTAAAGTTTCCTTGGTTGTGGAAACCTTGATTCTGTCCAGGATTGAAATTCCCTTGGTTTTGATAACCTTGGTTCATTCGAGGTTGGTTCTGGTTTCGATTTTGCAAATTCTGGTTTTGGTTGAAACCGGGTGGTCCCATATGTGTGTTAGCACGGTAACTTGGTTCCATTTGAGGACGGTATTGATTACCTCCCTGATTTGAAGTACCGGCTAAGGCATTGGATTCAAAAGGACTACCATCGGTTGCAGTATAGTTGTAGTATGCATGTGGGCCACCATAAGTGACACAAACTTCCACTTTTTTCACTTCAGCATGTGAAGGGTTTTGTGTGAAAGTGACTTTCTTTTGGTTTGAGATAACCAAAGCTTGAATAGCGTCCGTGAGTTTGTCTATCTTAGCGTCGGTGCTAGAAGTACTCACGGGATATGAAGTAGAAGGACCAGCACTCACTTGGGAGTTACATGGCTTTGTGCGTGTAGTGCAGACCTTGGTTTCAATGATCGCTAAAGCTTCTTTAGTGGTTTTGCTCAAAAAATTACCTCCCGCGGAGGAATTGAGAGAATCTTGGTCAGATTGACTCACACCATTATAGAAAGTGTCAATTTGCATTAATTCAGTGAAACCATGATGAGGACATCGACGAAGCAATTCTTTGAAACGATCCCATGCGTCACTAAACGATTCATCAAACCTTTGAGTAAATTTGATGATTTCATTTTTAAGACTTGTCGTTCTGGACGGGGGAAAAAATTTGTTTACAAATTTGGTAACTAAATCCTCCCATGTTGCTATTGAACGAGGTGGTTTTTTTTCCAGCCAAATCCGGGCTGCCCCCTCAAGAGAAAATGGGAATAGAAGAAGCTTGACTGCTTCGGAAGGGACGTTCTTGTATTTGATGGTAGATGTAACCTTGTTAAACCATCGAAAATGAGCATGAGGATCATCCCTCTCAAAACCATAAAATTGACTTGAGGTTACTAGATTTAGTAACCCAGTTTTGAGCTCAAAGTATTCAGCCACAATGGCTGGGACAACAATAGCATCTCCGTAACCCTCGATGGGTGCTTGGAGAAGCTCATTCATTGGACGGTCTTCCGCCATAATAACTGAGTTTGTGGTAACAGTACGTATCTCAGATACGACTGTTGGGGCAGAACGTCTTCGAGGAATTCTGACAAGCTCACGAAAAGGGCTTGTTGACCTAGAAGAACCAGTGCGCATGTACTAAAGACGACTCTAAGAAGTCTTAGAGTGACGGGAAATAAAAAAAATAGAAAAGAAAAATCTTTTTGGATTTTGTTTTTATAAGAAAATTTAGAAATATGAACAAAGATGGTAGATATACAATGAGTGATTATTCAAACTCATAGATACTTCAAAAGTCGTTATACGCAGCACGCCTCCCCGGTAGCGGCGCCATAAATTGATTGGTGTTAAACGGTCAACTTAATTAACCAAAGGAATGGTCAATAAGGTTAAACAGCTTAAACCAATACTCCGTGGAGTGTAGTGTCTCCCCGGGTCGTTAGATCCCAACGAGGCGTGAAATCTGAAATAAAACGACTTTGAGATCAGGTGAAATGAACAGGAAAAGGGTTCAAGTGATTATACTACTGATTTCTTACTGAAAATGACACAAATACTTAATATGGACAAAAACTGAAAAACCAGATCAATGAAAACGTTTTTAAACCTAAAAGGTACGTTTAAGTTTAAACAAACGTCAACGCACCAAATAAAAAGTGAAAAATGAAATCTGACAACCCTCAGGGGGTAAAAATGACTTTTTTTACAAACCTAAGGATGAAAGAAAAATTTTAGAAAAAGAAAATGAATTTTTCCACTAATTACTTATTTAATATTAATTAAATACTATTTAATACTAATTATTAATATTTAAATAACTTAAATACAATATAATATTATTTAATACTAGAAAAATGAAAATTAAACTTCTAAAATTATAAAATAACTAAAAACAAAATTTAAAATTAAAAATATGTCTTTTTGTCTTTTTGTGGATTTTATATTAATTAATTCCTAATTATATTAATTAAACTATTTAAACTATTTTTAAATTACTAATAATACTAAAAGTTGCTAGAAAATTATAGAAAAATTTATAAATCTAATTAACCATCACAGGAATCCTAAAATATTATAAAAAGTTTGTTTTATATGTCTTTAAACTATTTTACTAATTATTAAACTAAATATTAATTAATTACTAATTAAACTAATTAAATTCTAAAAAATAGAAAATGAACAGTAGAAATTCTAAAAAAATTTCTAAATTTTTTTTAACTTATATAAAAGCTAGGAAAATTATAAAAACTAGGTATTACTTAATGAAATCTAATTTTACTATTTAATACTTTCATATTAATTAATAAATAATAAAACTAATATTAAATCTAATAATTACTAAATGACAATATAAAAATTTGGAAAAATTACTGAAATTACTTTAATATAAAATAAAATTAAAAAATATTAAAATGCAAAGTACTTATTAAATTACTAAAAATGAAAATTAAAAAGATAAATTAGATTAAATAGAAACTATCACTTATAATTAAATTGGTTTTTTCTGTTTTTTCTTTTCCTAAACTATTTTAACACTAAAATCTAACAACTTTTACAAAAACAACTTTTTTGGAACTTAAAAATAGGCCAAATGGACTCTAAAAAGCTTGACAGTTGACTTTCTTTGACCAAGCTAGGAAATAAGCTTAAATGAGCTTATGTGGGTCCACAAGGGTGGATTCTGCTTCAAATAAGTTGGTTGGACATGATTAAGCTAGAACCTAACAAATAAGCTCACAGGATAAGCCAAGAAGCCAAGATATGCACTTAATTTTCTTACTTGTACACTGAAAATGGGACAGAGTTTGAGGGTATTTCTAAGTGGGGTCCACTAAGCCTAAGCTCAAAAGTTTGAGCAAACTAGGAAGGTGGCTAGGAGGGGGTTCAAAGAACCAACAATGGGGTTGTGGGACCCACTGTGGTGGCCAGGAAGAACCACCAAAGATGGTGGTGTTGACTGCAGTGGTCTTTGCACAGGGGAGGTCCTTCCCCTGCAGCTGTGTTTGAGACTCTGTGGGGCCCACAGAAAAATTCACAAAAATGTAAGGGCTGTGGGATTCCAAAGTTGAGGTGATAGACTACTTTCCCTGAGAAGAACAAGCCCTAAATCTTATCCTAAAAATCAAATAAAATCATGCCATTTTGGGTTTTTCTGACAAAGATGAGATTTTGACTTTTTGAAATTGAAACTTAGTTTGACTTATGTAAGTGTTGAATGATCCTAGGTTACTAATTATGATGTTATAGGATGAAATTAAACTGAATTAAGCTAAGATAACAAGTATTTAACTGAAATGGGTGACTAAGTATTCAAAAATTCCAACAGCGAACACATAAGGTGAGATTAAATGGCATTTTGACTTTTTATCAAATAAGGCCTTGATTTTATGACTTACATGAACTATTAGAACCTAAAGTGACTTGTTAAAACAGAGAATAACAACAAAAACACTTCAGGATGCCTTGAACCAGCAATTGCCAAACACCCCTTAAAATCAATGATTTTATGAATTTCAAAGCAATTGGTTGAATTAGACCTCAACACTGATTTTAAACTTCATAGTATCATGTAATAAGACCATATGAGCATAAATAAACATCAATACAAGCATGAAACACAGAAGTGACAACAAAACTATTGTGACTGTGAAAATAAAATTCTAAGCAACTATGAATTCCAAAGAACAAGAAACTTATTTTAAGCTAGATTATGACTAACTATCACCAAATAAACACAAAGGAGCAAGATTGAGCAGCTAAACAACAGTAGAATAGTAAATGCTAAATATGAAGAATTGAGCTTACAAAGTGCAATCCAACTAAGACCAAAGAACAAGAACCAAGAACTATCCTAACAACTTACCAATAAGCTTCTAACCCCAAGGCAATCCATTATTCACCCTGCTCCAAGCTTGATTCATGATGTCTTCTGATTTTTTATTTTTATCTATTTTTTTGGTATTTTTTATGATTTTTGAGTTTATCTATTACAAAGTGCTTTTAAAGATTTTAAAAGCTTTCAAAAGCTTTGCCAGGAGCTTATATGAGCTTTTTGAGTCCTTAAAATCAACTACAAACAACTTTAAGTAAAATTGAGAATTGAGTACGAAATTGCAACAACTGAAATTGAAACTGAAACCTTGAATTTGATTACTAGAAAAGATTAAGATTACACTGAATACAATAACTGAAAAGTTTGAAAGCTTGAAATACACTGGAAATGTAAATTGACTAAGTACGAATTTAAGAAACTAAAATTACACTAGATAGTTTTCCGCAATGCTTCCCCTTTGCTTTATAATCATCTTTTCTGACTTCCAAGACTTCTTTGCATCTTTCCCACCACCTTTTGACCATTGATTCCATGAAAATCATATAAACCGTAAACATGGCATTTTGGCGCCAAAAGTCCAAGGGGTAACTTGGAGCAGTTTGAGGGCAATTAAAGAATTATGGATGGTTGTGGAGGTGGAGGAGACAAGGAAGATATTATCTTTAGGCAAGTTGGGGGTTTTGGTATGATACAGAGGTTATGATGTAGTTTGGGTGAAAAAAAGGTGGAGAAGCATTTATTGTTAAGTGGGTTGGTATGATGAGGTGTAGGGAGGAGGTGGTGAAGTAGAGTAGACAGGTGGTGGTGGAGAGGTGGCAAAAACCACCCTGGTTTTGTTGATGTAGTGGTGAGGGAGGAGGATGAACAGTGGAAGTGGTTTTGGGAGGGAGTTGACCGGGGTCAAACCCCTGGTAATATTTTTAAGGATGTGGGCTTTTGTGTATTGGTCCATGCAAAAAAGGTTAGGGTGGGCTGTTGTGTTTGTTTGGTTTGGATTTGGATTGGTTTTTATTTATTAAGGGTCCGGTTGGTTTGTTGTGGATTTAAGCCCAAGGACCAATTTTGTATTTTCTGAATTAATGAAGGGCTGAACATGTAATTTTCTCATAGTTATCATAAGGACCAATCATGCCATGGATGAATAGTACAAAGGGTATTTTTATATTTTTCCAATTTTAAAACCCAGAGACCATTTTTTGACTTTTTACAACTTGTGAATCCCAAAGGACCTTTTGATGATATTTTACATGTTTTGGATTACCAGGGACTAGATTCGCCAATTTATGAAACTTCAGGGACTGAAATTGACGATTATGTATATTTTACATGTTTTTCACTTGTTTTCAATCCTTGTGTATCTGTATCACATAAAAACACATTTCCATGATATTTGTAGCATTTTGTGATATTTCAAAGTGTTTTTCGCAGATTTTGCAGCTTAAATGTGAAAGAAATGATGAGTATTTAGACACTCATCATCGGCCCACCATGCTGCTTATATCAGCATTTGACCATGACAGTTGACGAAAGTCAACTGTCCAAGGTTTTTGAGTCCATTTTGCTTATTTTCAAGTTTTAAAAAAGTTGTTTTAGTAAAAGTTGTTCGTTTTTAGTTTTAAAATAGTTTAGAAAAAGAAAATCCAGAAAAATCATATTTTAAAGTAAGTGATAATTTCTATTTAATATTATTTATATATTTAATTTTCCTTTTCTTATTTTTATTTTATATTAAAGTATTTTTAGAAAATTTTCCAGAATTTTGTATTGTCATTTAGTAATTATTAGATTTAATATTAGTTTTATTAATTATTAATTAATATTTATGTATTAAATAGCATAATTAGTTTTTATAAAGTACTGCCTAGTTTTTATATTTTTCCCAGCTTTTATATGTTATAAAATAATTTTAAATTTTTTTTAGAATTTCTACTATTCATTTTCTATTTTTCATAATTAATTTAGTTAAGTTAGATATTAATTAACAAATAAGTAAATAATTAGTAAAATAGTCTAAATATAATTTTTAGAAACTTTTTATAATTTTTTAGGATTCCTGAGATGGTTAATTAAATTTATAACTTTTTCTATAATTTTCTAGTCAATTTTAGTATTATTAGTAATTTAAAACTACTTTAAATAGTTTAATTAATTAAATTAGTAATTAATTAATATAAAATCCACAAAAAGACAAAAAGACATATTTTTAATTTAAAAATTTGTTTTTAGTTATTTTATAATTTTAGAAAGTTAATTTTCATTTTTCTAGTATTAAAATAATATTATATTGTATTTAAGTTATTTAAATATTAATAATTAGTATTAAATAGTATTTAATTAATATTAAGTAATTAATTAGTGTAAAAATTTATTTTGTTTTTTCTAAAAATTTTCTTTCATCCCTAGGTTTGTAAAAAAGTCATTTTCACCCCCTGACGGTTTTCAGATTTCAGTTTTCACTTTTTATTTTGTACGTTCACGTAAATTTAAACTGAACGTACGCGTTTTTAGGTTTTAAACGTTTCTGGGTTTTCAATTTTACAATCTTGTTGATATAGCTTACTTAAGCTATTTCCTTGTACATTTCAGTAGTGTAATCAATCTCAAACCCTTTTCTGTCCAAATTCACCCGATCACAAACCCGTTTAATTACCATCACACCTCGTCGGGACATAACGACCTGGGGAAACCCAATATTCCACGGAGATTAACTCTAGGCTGTCTGACCTTGTTGACCAATCACTTGGTCAATTTAGGTTGACCGTTTAGGGCAAATCAAAATTTTGGCGCCGCTGCCGGGGAGGTTGTGCGCGTTATTCTAAACGGTTTGCAGATTAGTGAATGTGGATATACACCCATTGTATATTTATCCATCCTTGTCCATATTATCATATAAAAACAAAAACAGTTCACAAAAATATTTTAAAATCAGTTTTCAACGAACACAAAAAACCCAAAAAGATTTTCTTACTTATTTTTATATAAAATGTCTTCCCAAAAATCCAAAAATATTCATCTTTATCCTCCTACCTTTTTGATTCTTCATTCCTTACCCTCCCAAACCTTTTGATTGTTTCTATGTCTCATCCACACCTTCTGATTTGTAATGGTGTTGTAATCCTCATAATGGTGGTAATTGCCCCAGTTGTAGCATGGTAGAGTCAGGAAACGGGTCTGTCTATAACCAGGATCCCTATTCCTACCATGACACGACTGATTTATTCCATCAGCTACCACACCATGAGACTCAGCAGTTTTACTCTTGTGAGTACTGTGGTGGTTCACACTACAGTTCTGATTGTCAATCGGGAAACACGCTTGTCTATGAGCAGTTTCTTGATAACAATTATAAATCTAGCACCCACGACTCATAGCCACATCAGTTTTACTGTTTGGATTACTGTGGAGGTCCACACTTCAGCTTCGATTGTCAAACAAGGAATCCATTTCCTTGTAACAATTTTGACACATCGTATTATGACGAACCTCCACCTCAGCCAATTCCTCAAAGTCTTCTCCTTGATCTTTTGGATTTAGTGAAAGATTTGAAAGGAATCAAACATACCTCAGATAATCCAAACCAAAAATTGATGGAAAAATTGTTAGCTGAAGAACAGGCTGTTAAAATAAATTCTCAAATTGCCATTGAAAACTCTATTAGAGAATCAATTGAAAAAGAAAAAGCAACCAGATCTAGCTCTCGATTCCGTTTCATTCCTGATGATAGTGATGATGAAGATACACTTGATATTCTTCAATTTTATAAAGATTCATCAGATGAAATTCCATTAGTTGAGATTCCATCTCAATCTACTGTTATCACACCCGAGGTTCCCACTCATTCTCTGAACATGGGGGACGAGCATCTTGACACTGTTCCTGAAAAGGAATCAGACGAATTCATAAAGTCTAGTGTTGAGAACCTTGTCCCAATCCCAAGAGAGTCACAGGGAATTCTTGATCATATGTGTGATATCCCTCCTCCTCTTGTCTTCCCGACTGATCATGTTGAGATGTTCTCCAATTCTACTGATGATGATTCGTTATCTTGTGGAGACATCATTTTTATGGAAGAATTACCTTCTAAGCTAGTCAGCTTAGAAGAAGAGAATGATGAGATTGACACTGAAATCAAAGATGAAGCACTTCGTGCAACATTATTGAATGTCAATCTCCTCATTTCTAAAATCGAGGCTTTCAATATGAAACCTATTTCATCTCCTATCCCTATTAAGGATAGTGACATTTTCTCCGATGATCCTATTCCGGAGTTTGAAGCCTTTACTTTTGATCATATGGGAGAGAAGATTAGTGGAAGTACCACTTCTCATTCTCAAATTTCTCTCCCCGAGTATGATTCATTCACCTTTGAGGAGTTCTCCCGTGAACTCACTCATATCATATCTCCACCGGAGTATGATAACTTTTACTTTGATCTAGACAAAGATGATCTTTGTGTTCCGGAGGGAAATATTCTCAACCCTGAGAATTTGCTTGATATCAAAATCCCATCCCTCTCACCCATTATATGTCTAGATCATATGAGCTTTACTGATGAGATTCATGATATACCAATTATGAATTCTTTTTCTGATGATGATGAGTCAATCTTGATTGTCATCAAAATCTTTCTTCCCTTCTTTACCTACCGGGTGACTTCTTGATGAGTGTCTAAATACTCATCATTTTATACCAATCTGAACTGCCAAAACATCTAAAAACACTCAAATATGCATCAAAATACTTAAAATATCTTAGAAGTGTTCAAAATAATCCTTTGAAGTTAAAAATCATAAAATTACAACTTTGGTCCCTTAACTTTGAAAAGTGTCAAATTTAGTCCCTGGGTTATTTAAAATGGAAAATTTATCAAATATAACCCTTGTACTATTCTTAAATGACATGATTGGTCCTTGTGATAAAATTTCGGAAAATTACAAGTATAACCCTTCAAGTTTTAGAAAATGACATAAATGGTCCTGAGAATTTGTGAAAATGGAAAACTGTGCAAAAATGGTCCATGTATTATCTAACATTGCAGGTTTAGTCCCTTGGTTAAAGTTTGGAAACTTGGCAGCATAGGTCCCTCAGAAATCCAGAAATTACATGAATGGTCCTTGGGCTTATTTATTATACAAACCAAACCGGACCCTTTCTATTTTTATTAAATAAACCAAATCCAAATCCCACAATCCAAATCCAGTCCACCCAGTTACAAGGCCCAAACACACAAAGCCCAAAACACCCACCCCGTTTAATAAATAAATAAAAAAAACTCCCCGTGTTTCCCTCTTCGTCTTCCACCTCCCCTAGCCACCTGTAACTGCCACCTTAACACCACCACCTCACTCATTTCCACCTCACCCTATTCTCACCCACTCTCCACCACCTCTGTAAACCTTAGCCCCCCCACAATTAATGCTGTTCTCACCATTTTTCACCCCAATACCACCCTTACCCCCTGTTTTGATCAAAACCACCCCAACTTGGTCCAAAATATCTCAAATGTTCCCTACTACTCTCCATATCACAACAAGATGCATTAATTACAATTTTACAGCTGCAATTTACCAATTTCAATTTTGGCGGCAAAACTTGTTTAAACGTACAAGATGTATTTGACCCATCCAAAGGCCAAGATTGAAAGTGGGAAAAGATCTGGATGCAATTGGGAATGTATTGAGTCAATAAATACAAGAGGAAAGACAGAAGAACCAGGCATCATAATATAGCCTAGTTTATGATCAAACATAGTTTATCAAAGTAGTGATTATCCTTAGTGTAATTGTCATTTACTGTTTTCAGATGTTCATTACCCTTTGCTAAAGTGTAATAAACAAAATTGGTTAATCAGTTTCTATCTATCTTTCATTTTCAAGTAAATCTCAATTTATACCAATTTAAATTCTAGTCATTTAGATTCTGTTGATCTTTGTTGTTTGGAGGACTCTAATAAACACTACATAGCTCTTAGTAAGCTTATGCAAGCTTATAGAAACTTTGAAGCAGCAATAGTTCATAAAAAAGAAAATACAAAAAGAAATCCATAAATTAGAAAAGAAAGTGAAACTGTGAAGAAGAAGGTTGAGTAGGATGATATCTTGGCTTGAAATGGTGTTAGTGGTTTAGTGACAAGCTACTAGGAGTTTTTCTTTTGGTCTTGATTCCTTATATACAAACCTGTGATCAGTTGTAAGTTCATATTCTCATAATTTTTACATATTCTGTTGTAATCTGCTATGGTTGTTATTTATTGCTTGTATCTGTTCAAATAGGATCATCTTAGGTTAATACAAAGCTTTAGATTTAATTTCATGGTTTAAAATATAGGGTTGCCTCATAAATTTCCAAACCAGGTTCATAAGGGGGTGTTTGGTTCAACATGTCTACATAAGTTCAGGATTAAAATTGTAGTTAATTTAGGTTGTGGTGACTAAAAATAAGTTAGTACAGCATAGTTGGATCATAATATAGATAGGTTTCTTACCAAAAAGTCAAAATGATCTCTTGATCCAATTATCTGTCAATTGATTAGGTTTTAGACCTCCAAATCTCATCAAATCATTCCACAAATAGTTATGATAGCTTAATTTAGCCTTGTTATAGATTAATAGATCATAATCAGAAAGTAAATCAAGTTTAAAGATCACTTTAGTCAACTTAGATAGGTAATATCAAAAAGTCAAAATCCAGCTTAGTTAATTTTTGAATTTAATAGATAATTTTTTATAGGTTTTGTTATTGAGTTTTATGCTTAGTGCTTTTAAATAATTAAAATATTGCTGCTTATCTTCTTAATAATATTTTTAGTTATTTTTGTTGTTCTGTTTAAACTGCTTATTTCTTAGCTTAGTTTAGCATGTTTTTCATAAGTATGCTCTGTGCCAGATTCATGAGCTCAACTTCTTGAGCTTGTAGATTATTCACTAGTGAGTATTAGCTTTTGAATTTTATTGTTTTTAGAAGCCCTTCTGGCTTATTTGCTTTGTCTTCTTTTACTTTTCCATGTATTGCCTATTTTGAGAGCTTATTATGCTTGTCTTATTGGTTCAAACCAACTCACTACACTGAGCAATCAGTGTAGTTGAGCCCTTTTCCATAAGCTCTAAAAAGCTCATCAGTGTGCTTTAGATTGGGTGTTTTGGATTTTTGTGAAGCTTATCCACCCATCTTTAAGTTCCAGTGCTCAAATTTCTTTTTCAAGCTTATTTACTAGGGCTGCATCAAGCTTTTAGCTTGTCCCATTTGCTTCATTATACTGAGTACTCAGCTGATATACCAAACTTCACAAACTCACTGAGTCTGACTCAGTGGACCCCACACCTTATCCTTTGGCTTTTTTATAAGCCAAGCAGTCATATTTCAATAACCTAGGCTTATCTTGGGTTCTAGCTTATTAGTGCATAGCTTATTGAGACCTTGTTTGTGACCTATCAGCACAACCACACTGACCCATTCAGAATTGAACCAAGGTTCAATGGTCCACCAATTGCTTCAGAATAAGCTATAAGCTCAGCTTATTAGCTTATTCTAGAGTTTACCAGGTCAGGTTTGAGGGTCAAGCTTCAAATTGGACTTCCTTTCACCTCTGTGGACCCCACAGAGATCAAAAGGTGCTTGATTTGGCCTTGTGTTTGGACTGTGGTTACTTGGATTTGCTTATTGTAGCTTATTGGCTTATTCAGTAGAGGTGTGGCCCACAGAAAACCAACCAATCAACACTCTGCCACGTCAGCGAGTGAGAAATGTTTTGTAAGGTTTTGGTGGATCTAGTATTTTTCTATTCAGTATGCCATATGTGTTTTTTCTAGCTTATACTTGTTTACTCAACTTATTGGAACCTGATTTTACCATAGTGGGTCCCACACAAGTCAGTTTTAGCTTAATTGCTTCTTTGGTCAACCATAGTCAACTGTGGAAGTAATAAGCCCCCACAGTGCTTATTATTAAGCTATAAATTAGTTGTTTTTATTAAAGTTAGTTGTTTTTATATATAAATTAGTTTTGTAAAAGAAAAATTCAAGAAAAACAAATATAATAATAAGTGATAGTTTCTATTTAATATAATTTAATTTTCATTTTCATTTTTAGATTTTTATTAAGTAATTTGTATTTTTATATTTTTATTAATTTTCTATTAGGTTAAAGTAATTTTAATAATTTTCTCAGATTTTTATTTTGTCTTTTAGTATTAATTAGAATTAAAAATAGTTTTATTAATAATTAATAAATAAATAAGTTATAAATAGCATAATTAATTTTTATAAAGCAACCCCTAGTTTTTATATTTTTTATAGCTTTTATAAGTTATAAAAAAGTTTTATAAATTTTTCCATAATTTTCTAAGTCATTTTAGTATTATTTGTAATTTAAAATAGTTTAATTAGTTTAATTAATATAAATAGTTTTTAATTAATAAAAAGCTCATAAAAAGACAAAAACATTTATTTTTATTTTTTATACTTTCTTCAAGTTCTATTTTAAGTTTTAGAAATTATTTTTACAAATTTTTAGTTTAATTTGTAGTATTTATAATTTTTAGTTTGATTTAAATTAGTTTTAATTAAATAGTTAAATAGTTTTTAATTAAATAATAAATAATAAATAATAAAATAATCTAAAAAATAGTTTTCTTTTTAATTTAATTTTATTTTAAGTTTAAGTTTATAGACTTTTCATTTTTAGCCTTTGTAGTTTATTTTTCTTAAAACTCATCTTTTTCTCAGTACGCAATCGCGTCTGATTTTAATTTGGTGTACGTTTAAAATACCTAGCTTTCACGTAATCATTCCATTAGCTTATTTAAGTCATTTTATTTTATAAAACCCTAGTGTAATCACACACACACACACTTATTCATCTCCCTGTTCATATTCACTTGATCACAAACTCGTTTCTAATAAAACATCGCACACCTCGTTGGGACATTACGACCCGGGGAAACACTGTATTTCACAGAAGCATTTGCCTCAGCTGTTTGACTATTATAGTTGACCATTCACAAGTGGTTGACCAATAATTATTTGACTGTTTGAGGCGAATCACTTCTCCTGTTCTTCATTCCTTCGGGAATGAAGACACTATCTTTGACCCCGGCATTTCCATTTACCATTATCTTGAGCCGGGAATATATCTCATTGGTGTGGAACTTTCACGTGTTTCAAATGTTTGTCCAAATATCTTGAATGAAAGTCCGATGGAGATTGTCTCTTCCACATCATGCTTCCCCAAGAACAAATGAATTTGGGGTCGAGTCAAGCTAGCGACTCGGTAAACAAAAACAGTAGCATGCTTATAGGGTTTTCACCCTAAGTGTGAGGGAGTGCCCCTGCTGTGTTACCCTGTATATATAATAAATAAAACAAAGCGAAAAGTGGTGTTTCCAAATTTAGCTTGTAATGTTGCCCTTTTACTTTCAAAGAGTCGGCATAATAGCCGGGACTTTGAATATTGAGGACAATATTCAATTCTAAGCGCGCGCGCGCGCGCGCGGGGGGGGGGGGGGGGGGGGAATTCTTGCGAATTTGATCACATTTTACCATCTAGTACCCCCGTTTTTGACAAAAAATTTTAAATTTTTTTCACTTGAGCTTAAATTTTTTTTGTGGTTATCAGTCCGCCATGTCTAACCCACAAAAGGACTGGCTAATCCAGGAGCAAACGTCTCTGGGTAAAGATATATCAAATCCGTTTATGGCTGACAATTTGCTCAAAATTGTATGGTATTTCAACTTGCCATATCCTAAAAAGTAAAGAGTTGGCTAGCCCGCAAGATTATGGCTTGTGGTAAAGGCTGTGGAAAACCATAATTGGTAATCAACTAACCAAGATGATGACTATATTCCATCAAGAGTTGGCTAGTCCAGAAGCAAACGGTTTCTGGTAAAGACAAATCAAATCTATTTACAGCTGGTGGTTTGCTCAAAATCACATGGTTATCGGAGTACCGTAGTTCTTACTTGAACTGAAACATTTGGCTACTCATTAAGTAATGGCTTTTGGTAAAGAGATTCAAATCCATTAAGTTTTCTCAAAAGATTGCTAGGGACTAGCAATAGTTTAGTGTGGGGGATTGATGAGTGCTCAAACACTCATCATTTTTGGTCAATCTGAACTGCAAAAACATACAAAAACACTCAAATATGCATCAAAATACTAAAAATATTCCAAAAGTGTGTTTTATATGTTTTAGATGCAAAATGAGTAAAAACAGTTGAAAAACGAACAAAGTTTGCATAATTAGCAGTTTCAGTCCCCCAACTTTCAAAAATTGGCAAAAATAGTCCCTGAGTACGTATTTTAAAAGAAAAATCACCAAAGGCCCTTTTAAAATCATAAGTTGTCATATTTAGTCCTTTGGTGAAAATTTTCAAAAGTTTTGAGAAATTTGCAATTTAGTCCCTAGAGTTTAACAGTTGGCAAAAACAATCCCTGGGATTTCAAATTTTGGAAATTATCATTTGTGGTCCATTGGTTACTCATTTTGGAAAGAATGGTCTTTGGGTGAAAAGTTTGAGGAAAATACAATTTTGGTCCCTCAACTTTAAGTTTTGGCAATTTTGGTCCCCGGATGTCAAATTTTGTAAAATTAACTTTCATGGTCCTTGGGTTAATGAAAGATGGAAATTTTGATCCATGTGATAACTTTGTGAAAGTTTCATTTGCAGTCCCTAGATTTTCAGAATTGCAAATTTGGTCCTTGTGATTATTTCTTAACCAAATGGACCCTTGCTTTTTATTATAAACCAAAACCAAATTCCAGTCCACCTAAACTTACCCCAAGCCCAAACCACAAACCGACCCAATCCCAAAAATAATAAAAATCCACCGTTTGACCCCAGTCAAACGAACACCAACCTCACCACTGTTCATCACCACTCCCCCTGGTTTCCCTCCTCCATGTCCCCCATCCTCCATGATATCTCCACAAAACCCTCACCAATTCTTCACCAACACTCCCTCCTCCATTAAATACACCAACCCTCATTTATTACCCTACCTAACCCATCCCAACTGCCAATTTGGGTCAAAATGGTTTTCCCGCCAAAACATGAATAAAAGGCTGAGATTAAAGGGACAAATCCAATGGCCATAAATAAAAGTGGGAAAGACAGAGATGTACACCAGGGCTTATAAAAGTGAAGAAAAAATGTGAAGAAAGAGTTAGTTAATATAGAATTAGTTAATTAGTGTAGCTTAGATGTCGACTTAGTGTAAATTTACTTTTCAGTTGTAATTTTTAGTTTCAGAAGCTTGTATTCAGTATTTCTAGTGATTAAACAACTTTATTTAACCTTAATTTGAAGTCTCTTTTGGAATTTCAGAATTTGTCCATTTTTAGTTAAAATCTCATTTCAACCGTTAAGTTGTTAAAAGTTGTTGTTTATCAATCCATCAGGCTCATTTAAGTTATTTATAAACTTTTAAAAGTTCCTTAAGCAGTGTAATCAGTCTTAATTCAATAAACTCAAAAATAAAATAAAAAACCATAAAAAATAGATAATAAATCAAAAAATCAGTTTAATTGAAAGTAGGAAGCAAAGGTGCCTGTGGAATTTGGACTCTCATGGTTTTAGTGCCTATTGGGAGGCTTGAGGTGGTAATTTGAGCTCTTGATTCATGTTCTGTACTTGGAATCCATTTGTAAGCCATAATTTTACTTTTGGTCATCCACTGTAGAAATGCTAAATCTCTGCTTATCTGTGTCCTTGAATGATTATTTAGTTTAATGAAATGATTTCATGTTGCTAAAAGGAATGCTTGTTCATTGAATTCCTTAGAACTCAAAATTCTCATATTAACTATCAAAATTGCTCACTCCTGATTCATAGGCATTGATGATTTGAACATTAGTTTCTATGCTCATATCAGTTTGATAGATCATTGTGCATGCTTATATATCAATTTCATGTGCCTGTTCCATCATTTGCTTTAAAAACTTCCACATCAGTGTTGATTAAGGGGTGTTTGGTTTAGTAGGTTTCAGGGTGTTATGGTCCCTGTTGGTTGTTATCTTTGTTTGTAACATCTTAGTTTAGGTCAGCTTAGCCTATTCAAGTTAATAACTATAGGTCTTTTACATTCAAAAGTCAAAATCAACCATTGATGCTTTTCATTTGTTAACTATTTAGGATTAGGATTAGTGTAGTCATCAATTAGTTGTAGAACTTGTTTACTTATCTATTTCTGAACTTATTCTAGCTTATTACACTCATTTCAGTCAGTTAAAAGCTCTCAAAGTTCATCAATGTCAAATTCCAATGTTAATAAAAAAAGTCAAATACTCTAGTTTTCAAAAAAGTCAAAAATTGCAGGAATTTTAGGGATTTGTGTGTT
This sequence comes from Artemisia argyi, assembly GCA_030686995.1. Taxonomy (NCBI): domain Eukaryota; kingdom Viridiplantae; phylum Streptophyta; class Magnoliopsida; order Asterales; family Asteraceae; genus Artemisia; species Artemisia argyi. The sequence continues at coordinate 108,376,110 of CM060678.1, forward strand.
TTGATTCAAGCCTTAAGCTTTTTAGAAGTGTTAGTCTACCACCTCAACTCTTTATTCCCACCTTCATTACAATTTTGTAAATTTTTGTGTGGGCCCCACGACCTCCCAAACACAGCTGCAGGGCTGTCTCATACCCTGCTTCAGTAGCAAACCCCCAACTGTCTCAACTTGTAGTGGTCCCACAAACCACCACAGTGGGCCCCACACACCCACTCTTGGTTCTTTGGACTCCCAACCTGGCCCTCTAGCTATTTCAAGAAGAGTTTTGAGCCAAGGTGCCCTTGCCTCCTCCTGAATTTGGCCTACAAGTCAGACCAGTCCAATTGTGTTAGAGTCAAGTTTGGATTTGTTTATTTCTCATTTTTTTGCTTATGTCTTGTGATTTTCCTATTGAATTTGCTGATTCCAAGTACACACCACTTATTTTCAGCTTATTTCACTTTTGTGGGCCCACCATGCTGCTTATATTGGCATTTGACCATGACAGTTGAACAAAGTCAACTGTCCAAGGTTTTTGAGTCCATTTGGCTTATTTTCAAGTTTTAAATAAGTTGTTTTAGTAAAAGTTGTTCGTTTTTAGTTTTAAAATAGTTTAGAAAAAGAAAATCCAGAAAAATCATATTTTAAAGTAAGTGATAGTTTCTATTTAATATTATTTATCTATTTAATTTTCTTTTTTAGATTTTTATTAAGCACTTTGTAATTTGATATCTTTCTTAATTTTATTTTATATTAAAGTATTTTTAGAAAATTTTCCAGAATTTTATATTGTCATTTAGTAATTATTAGATTTAATATTAGTTTTATTAATTATTAATTAATATTTAAGTATTAAATAGCATAATTAGTTTTTATAAAGTACTACATAGTTTTTATATTTTTCCCAGCTTTCATATGTTATAAAATAATTTTAGAATTTTTTCTAGAATTTCTACTGTTCATTTTCTAATTTTATTAATTAATTTAGTTAAATTAGATATTAATTAATAAATAAGTAAATAATTAGTAAAATAGTCTAAATATAATTTTTAGAAACTTTTTATAATTTTTTAGGATTCCTGAGATGGTTAATTAAATTTATATATTTTTCTATAATTTTCTAGTCACTTTTAGTATTATTAGTAATTTAAAACTAGTTTAAATAGTTTAATTAATTAAATAGTTTAAGACATATTTTTAATTTTAAAATTTGTTTTTAGTTATTTTATAATTTTAGAAAGTTAATTTTCACTTTTCTAGTATTAAAATAATATTATATTGTATTTAAATTATTTAAATATTAATAATTAGTATTAAATAGTATTTAAGTAATATTAAATAATAAATTAGTGTAAATTTTATTTTGTTTTTTCTAAAAATTTTCTTTCATCCCTAGGTTTGTAAAAAAATCATTTTCACCCCCCTGAGGGTTTTCAGATTTCAGTTTTCACTTTTTATTTTGTACGTTCACGTAAATTTAAACTGAACGTACGCGTTTTTAGGTTTTAAACGTTTATGGGTTTTCCAATTTTACAATCTTGTTGATATAGCTTATTTAAGCTATTTCCTTGTACATTTCAGTAGTGTAATCAATCTCAAACCCTTTTCTATCCAAATTTAAACTGAACGTACGCGTTTTTAGGTTTTAAACGTTTATGGGTTTTCCAATTTTACAATCTTGTTGATATAGCTTATTTAAGCTATTTCCTTGTACATTTCAGTAGTGTAATCAATCTCAAACCCTTTTCCCATTTTTCATACCTAATGACAGCTCTCGCGGTGGTAAGGAATGGTGCTCCAAGGATTATTGGCATGCATCCACCTCCTTTATCGTCGATGATCATGAAATCAACGGGATACATGAAACCTGCAACATTGACCAGCACATCCTCTGCAATTCCCAAAGGGTATACATAAGAGTGACCAGCGAAGGACAGCCTAACACGGGTGGTGGCTGGCATTTCTGAGGTTAGTTGGGTGTAAATAGTTAGGGGAATAAGATTTACTTCCAATCCTTGATCGGCGAAAGCATCCAGATATTGCAAATTCCCTATGCTGGCTGGTATCTCAAAGTTCCCACAAGCCGTCTGCTTAGTAGCCACTTTTGTATAAGTATCTTCTCGAATACCGGTCCCCCAGGTAATGTATCATACTCATCTTCCCCCTCTTTTTCCTTCTTTGAAACCTGTTTGGAGGATTGGTTACGCCCGTCACCCTTTCTCCAATTTGTTTTGGTATTCTCACTTATATCATGTTTTAGGTAGTAACCTAGTGTTTAGGATTTTGGCGGTTCCTCAATGGTTTGTTTATTAGGGGTTTCTTTTTCCTCATTATCCTCATGGACAATTATGATAGAATTAACAAATCAGGTAGTGGGGGTAGCACTTTCTTTTCTTAGTAACATCATTTCAGGGGTCTTTTGGTTTGCGTATTCTTCCACTAGGCTCATCATCTCCTTCATTTTCTCTTGCATCTCCTCCTTTTGTTTACAAACAGCTTCTTCAAATTTAGCAAGTCGCTCAGAATGGGTTGCCATGTACTCTCTCATTCGAGCTTTGAATTCCGGGCTAAGGCTTTGAGGAGGTGAATAAAGTGGAGTATAATATTGAAAGGTTTCGACATTCTCTCTAGAAGGTGACTCAGCCAACAGTGTCGAAATCATATTTGAGACCGAATTGACTGTTGCCCGTCTAGGACTTAAAGGTCTCTTTTGTTTTTCCATGAGATAGTCAACCTTTGTCTCAAGTTTGCACAGGAGTTCTTCAGAGATTTGATTGGTTTCCCCGGGCGTCGAGATTGTGTTGATAGCTGAGTTTATAACATGAGTAACTTCCCATAACTCTTGATTGTCGAAGGCAAGCTAATCAATAATCTCCCAAGATTCCTCGGCGTTTCTATCACACAACCTGCCTCCGGCGGCTCGATCAATGGTACGTTTGGTGTGAAAGTCGACATCGTCATAGAAGATTTGAACTAATAGCCAGTGGTTTATACCATGATGAGGGCCGTTTTGGAGTAAGTCCTTGAAACGAGTCCATGCTTCATAGAAGGTTTCACCTTGACGTTGTTGGAACATCAAGATATCATTTCTAAGCATCGCAGTTTTCCCCGGTGGGAAAAATTGAGCAAGGAAACGAGACATGAGATCATCCCAAGAGGTGATGGATCCCGCAGGAAAACGTTCAATCCATTGACTAGCTTGATCACGTAGAGAGAATTAGAATAGGCGTAATCGGGTAGACTCTAGTTACAACATCAAGGTCTATGGAATCTACAATTTTAAGGAAATTCTTGAGACGTTGATTAGGATCTTCGGAACGAAGTCCATGGAATGCACATCCACTTTGCACCAACCGGATGGTGTCGGATCGCAAGGGGGACACATTGGCTCCTTGAGTGAGCTCAATAGTGTTTCGATAGCCTTGGTGGCTAGGACGGGAATACTCTCCTAAGGTTCGGGGCCTAAGAGGTTGGTTTGCTAGTGGTGGGTTTTGTGGGTGGTTTTGTTGTGGTGGGTTGATGGGTTCAAAGATGTTACCACCTTCCATGATGTCGGATGGTAAAGGTTATGAATAAAGACACGAAGAAATGAGATAGACTAAAGAAAACCTAAAAAATAAAAATAAAATCTCACTAGAAAGGAATCTAGCAAGTAGACCTAATAAAAAGAAATACTAACCTAGACAATAACTATTCCCTGGGCTGCGGCGCCAAAAACTTGATATGTGGGAATCGCACCAGGCTTTACCTCTCAAGGGATCTCGAGAAGCTTACAACCCTCACCAGGCAGTGTACCTGATCGTTATAGTTTAGTATAGTGACAAGTACCGGGGGATTGATCGTTCAACTCAGGAATAGTGTCGCTAGGATTAGAAATCCTAATAACTAGATCTAGAGGTGAGGTATGATTCTTTTTGTATTTTTTTATTTTATAAAAGCAATTAAAATCTCGGGTTTTGGGAGAGTGGGCGGAATTAGTTACTAGCCAACTAACCCAATCAACTAAAGATGCAATCAAAATAAAATAACAAAAATGAAATGAAACTAAATATACTAATTTGGTGTAAACAATGATGGGGAAAGTTGTGTTTACTTAGATTTCATTACTCCCTAGATATCTTTTACAGGTTGATAGCTTGTTACAATTGCATGGATGACGGGTCATATTCCTTAATACTAGTCGTAGGGCCGTGTACAATATTCCCTAACTCTATAAGATCCTACTTCACTCCTATGTCGAGCCGTTAGAAGCTCCTAACATGGGATCTGTGGAAAACTAGAAGGGGGGGGGGGGTTGAATAGTTTTACGTCCTTTTAAAATTTATAAAAACAAGTTTGTTTTAAAAGCTTCGATTCTAGTTTATGTGATCTCAATACTTGCACTATATGAACAATTATATAGTAACTAACTAACTAAACTAATATAGTATAAGTAAATAAGTAAGTAATGAAAAGAGTTGGAGAGATCAAACCACAATACAAGGATTTATAGTGGTTCGGCTACAAGGTAACCTTCCTTGTTCCTACTCCACTCCCCGAGTCACCTACTCAAGAGTTTTCTTCACTATGTCAACAAACTCCCTTATGGCGGAGAAAACCTTACACACCAATTTACACACCACAACTACGTCATGACTTGATCACAACTTCTACACAACTTCTTCACACCTATCTACTTCATACCTATCTTCTTCATACCTTTCTTCTTCACACCTATCTTCTTCACTTCAATCTACTTCACACCTATCTTCTTCACAACTACACTACTTCACTACTAATCAACTTCTACTTCCTACACAACTTCTATTTCTTCTAAACTACTTATTACACTCACAACACAACTTCCCAAATAATATATATACACTATGCACAACTACTCTTCAATACTTCTTGAACTTAGTTGTAGAAGGAGTGTTCTTCTTTTGCACTTTGGATGATGATGGATGAGAAGGGATTGAATCACTTGAAACAAGGATTAGTATACTAATGATCAAAGGGTTTTGGAGGATGTTTAGAGAGTTTGAGATCTGAAAATTTCGTGCAAAAGGTGGGTCAAAATTCCAGAATTAAGGTGGTATTTATAGGAGAAAAATTCTGACAATTTCTGACGCAGGAGCCTGGCCGGTCCCCTTAAATCATGGCCGGCCCCCTTAAAATTAAGGGGGCCGCCCAGCTGTAACGGCCAAAAAACTTGTCTTTTGGTGGGGAAAGTTTATTTGGTGAAAAACTAACTGATTTTGGTTAAAAATTTGAAGTCATATATTTAGTATGATTAAAACATTTTTCTTTATTACCAAAAGTGTTTTTCAAAAATATATAATATGTTTATATAATTAAATAAACTTTGTATTAGTTAATTAAATACCCCTTTGATCATGAGATGTATTAAGCACTTGTTTATCCATACCTTAAGTGATTAGGTTGGATATAATGATATAAACTAGCTTAATACTTGTTTACGTAGTAATCTTACGTTTGATGATTTTTCATTTTTTGATCGTCAAAACATAGAGATATCGAAAAATATAAATAACGTTTTCATACATTATTTATGTCAACAATCTCCTCCTTGAAGTATATATACAAGTATTATTGTGAGTTTATATCAATTCTCCTTTTTGTTAGCATCAAAAAGGTTAACCCGATTTTATTTGAGCTCCCCCTTGAAGTATACTCCCCCTCGTTTTGAGGTCAAAAAGAAATCGAGATATGGAATTCTTGCAAAAATATTTAGTGAACAAGCAACATATATGTGTATATAGCATGTAAGAGTAGAAACTAAACATAACCATAACATTGTTAAAGTTAAATAGATACAACAAGCATTACATCAACAAACATAACAAGTAGTGCAACTAACAAAAGCCTTAAAGGCTTACAATAATCACTAAAATAATAAACCAAAGCTCAAACATGAAAGTCCTCTCTAGAGCTTGCCATCCAAAATGGTTTAAGACAATTTTATTTGTAAAACACCAAGCATGTTTAATTGGGAGGAATGGATGGTGAACATGGAGATGGTGATGGTGGAGGAGTGTTTGTTAATGGTGGTGGAGGAGTTGTGTTTGTTGTTGGTGGTTGATGCAACAAATTTTCAATGTGAGAAAACATGTATTGCATCTCATCTCTTAGTCCGAACACAATTGTTCGGTTGTGGATGCAACAAAGGCAAGTGTCTCCATGAGCTTCAAGTAAGCTCCATGGGACGGGGTTATAGGTTGGTGGATTGATAGGGGATGATGAGAAGTGTGCATCAAGAGGTGTTAATGGTGATAATGAGAGGGTTAGTGCAAGAGTTGTGTTTTCATTGGTGGGTTGTGATGGTTGATCAATTGTTGGAGGAGATAAGTAGGTGTTTATGTAGTCATTTATGGATGAAGTGGATGGTATGGAGGAAGTAGAGGCTCCATTTGTTGATGGTGTTTTGGAGGGTGCATTTGGTGCACTAGGAGATGAGCATTGAGGTGGTGGTGATGGGGTGGTGTTGTCTTCATTTGTGAGATCAATGAATAGTTGTTTTGGTGGAATAATGACAAGTTTTTCTTTCTTGGCATTGTTTGAATAGGTGGTTCTTGGTGATGACATGATAAAAAGATGATGTTTGATGAAGGTTGAGGATGATGGAAAGTGAACTAAACATGCATGGGGATTATATAGTATGAAAACATGTTTAGAAGTGGAATTAATTTGAAATTGTAATGTTAGATTCCAAAATCAGTTTAGTTTTTAAGAGAAATGGTAGCTGGGACTAGCAAAAGAGATCACAAGGTGCAAAATAAAACAGTGTAAAACCTGTTCCAGATGGCCGGTCCCCTTAAATTTAAGGGGGCCGCCCATCTGACGACCCAGAAATCAAAAATTTTCTGGAAAAATGTTATGTTCTGTTTTGTTTTTGCAGCAAGCTCTATTTGGACATTTCACATTTGTTTTAGTCTATTAGAAAGCATACATGTCATATATATATATATATATATATATATATATATATATATATATATATATATATATATATATATATATATATATACATAAACTAATCAGGCAAGCATATATATAGATTAAGTAATAAAAGCATGCATTCATAAGCATATATTAAACATACATAAGCAAGTTAACAACCTAATCAAATATTCAAAACATTTATCCAAGAAAATAACAAGTACTTCCGAATATACTAAGGACAAATAGCACATAAAGAAAATATCCACGAACAACTGACATAAAAATAAATATTGTTCAAGAAACATAATCCAAGCACATCATCTCATTTTCTTCCCGATAGATTTGAAGCCACCTCTAACTTCTTCATGCAAACTCTTTTGTCGTCTAAGCATCTCGGTAGTTCGTTCATGAAGTACTTCTTCATTTTGATCACTAGGAGATGGAGTAGAATACTCGGGATAGTCAAGATCCTCTAAATTATCAACGAACTCAGAAAACGAAGGGGTACTAGCATCATGGATGTTTTCCTCCTCATCGTCATCGTCTTGTCTAGAAGATGATCCATGAAAGCTATGACGACGAGATTTTCCCTTGTCACTTCGAGTTCGTCGAGCTTGTTTTAGAGCGAGAGGACGTAAGGTGGGATAGATGGACTCATAGATACTATTGTCAAGATCAGGGTAGTACTCAATAACATGACGATAGAGACGAGTAAGAAACATTCCATATGGAAGATTGGCTTTGGGAGTTTTTCTAGCACACTCAATCCGTTTGATAAAGAAGTAGGCCAAATTGTACGGCTTTTCGACAGCGGTACAATACAACATGTGAGCAAGGCACGCCGGGAGATGGTCCCGGTGACCTCCAGTACCAAACGCATTCTCACAAATGAGTTCTTCCCAACGCTTCATGTGGGGGCCTAATTCCTTGAGGAGAAGTTGGTATGAAGAGATTTGGATGTTTTTGGATTTTATTTTTCGGGTTGTAGTGGCACGTTCCACACCAAGGATTTGACGAATTTTGTCGGGATGAGGGATGTCGGAGAGATAAGGACCAAAGGTTGGTCGACAACGAAGTAGAGATTCGAGGTCCCACTCGTTTGTGAAAACGGCTTGACCTCTAAAAGGAATTTGGAGGATTTGACCAAATTGTTCGAGAGTTAGGGTGATAAATTCATTTTGGATCATGAAGGAAATGGTGATGGCACCAAGATCATTTGTTTGAACGGTGACTTGGCTATAGAAATCAACTGTGAAGCGAGGAACGGTTAGTTCGTTGATTTCAAAGAGGCAATTGAGGTTGATGCTTATGAATAAGCGAGTAATATAGTCGGATTGAGCAAAAGCTAGATCTACTACACGTCCCTCATGAACGTTTCTATCTTCAATTTCATGATATATACGTCCGATAGAAGGAGATGTAGTAGGGAGTTGGGAAACTTTGGGAATGTAGTTTTTAGTGTGGGAAAGATCTTCGGTAGTCGCTTTTGGCATTTTCACCTAAACACAACAACAATACAAAAGACCAAAATAAATATAAAGAAGAATAAAAGTGTATATATTGTTAAGACTTATGTTGGAACGTAAACATACTTCGACACTAATCATAGGAAGTAGTTTACCATGTTCCTCAATATTGTTTTTAACTCGTTTTAGATATATTTTACGATGTTTAGTAAGTGGTTATGGATGAATCCAAACGCCCTTTTAAACATCTTAATATATCATGAAATTTACTAGATTTACATTAGGTTGTAAAACTAGCCATTTCTTATGAGTTTCTTATGCATGTGATTAGTTTTTGAAAAAGATGGTTTGTATTTTGATTCAAAAATGTCATTTGTCTTACTAAACCAAACGCTTCCTTAACTAGCCACTTACACTACTAGTATGTCAATATATATATGAATTATATATCTTGACAAGTCCGATTTACAAATTTTAGATTTATAATCATAACAACGTTTTATAAAAATTATAATGACTTAGTTTCGACATTGTTTGGACATAATCCAAACACCCTCTTATTGTGAACAAAAATATTTTTACTTAGTCGAAAAATATAGTTTCATGTTTTACAAGTTATAAAAGTATAATGTGATTAGTTTTAACAAGTTTTCAAAGCATTATTCAACAATGTGTTTACAAAAAATTTTGAAAATGAGTGTATGAAATTTTTCAAAAATTTTCGACAATAGGGTTTATAATTACTAGTTTCTAGTGTTGATTAATCATTCTAATCCCAGGGGAAGCATTTAGTTATGGAGATTTTAGACCCAATTCGAAAGAAATTGTGAATTTGAAAAAATTAATAAAACATGCATAATCATGAGTTTGACCAAATTAGATGGAATTAGAAGAAATGTGTTATGAAAAACTTACAATACGTAATGGTGATTGTGTTAGATGAATTTGCCCTTTGCGAATTAACCCAAATTATGTGATTTGGAAGTGGTTTAAGGTGTTTTTGGGATTTGGTTTTCGTCACAGCAGTAGCAGAGGAATGGATGTTTGAAAAAGTAGAGTGTTTGGCAAGAGGAACAAGAGGAAAAACGGGTTGGAGCAATCAGATGGCCGGCCCCCTTAAACATTAAGGGGGCCGCCCTTCATTTGGCTGCCGTGAAACAATTCACATTTTCAGATTAATTTCTATTCCCGAAAATTTTACTATTCATTTTTACTATTCACTTTTACTATTCATTTTCCCGAAATTTGATTTTTGTTTCATGGCCTCGAGTGATAAATCATTTCCATAGAAAATTAAAAGTTTGACACTCATCAGATCATTTTCGTGAAAGTTATTAAGGAATTACACGTTTTAGGGTAAAACGTCATTCAAAAATTCTGCGCACAACGAAACTCGACCGCGTTAATTTTCCCCGCATCAGAAAAATGTTTAGTACTCTCATGATTAATTAGAGAATTAATCATGACTAAGAAAAATATGACCAAATAAACCTCGGCCGTGAGAAACAGGAATTCTCGTTTTTAAGCACTTTTACTTAGCCGTAACCTTAGCCTATACCTGCACCGTGTTTCTAAGACAATTTGAGTTTTCACATTTTTGGAATAAGTCAACATATTTTTCCCTCCTCCTTTGACCAAAAATCATTCCTTGATTTTAAAAATCATTCCTTGATTTTTAGGCTTACGGTTTTATGTTTAAAGACATTAAATACCAACCGACACTAGACTGAGCCTAGCCTAGACATTATAGGTCATTTTAAGTCATTAGTATCCTATTAGAAAAGTTACATTTTACTTTTCTCAATTTTACGCAACTTTCGTACGTTTTACGTATTACGCGTTTTAGACCCGTGTTTCCAGTTTTAGCAGGGTTTGAGCACCCCAAAAGAACCTACCACTCATTTTATATTTTATTATGGAGTATATTGATAAGTTCTAGCATATTTATAAGTTTCATATTTTTAGGATACCCGGTTTTACGTTTCGTGGCTTAACAACTTACGGTTAGCAATTTACGGAGTCAAAACTAGTCACATATATAATATCAACAAAGACCAAGTCATCCTTCCTATCCCTTTGTGAACCGCCTCTAGGGGGGGGGGGGAATCAGCCCATGTGTCTTGATCTCATGCTTCTAACTCTAGGATGGTTACATGTGTGAACTTGGTCTCCAAGTTTAAGAAAAATATCCAATACTCGCACCTCCTCATGCACCATCCTCACACCTTCCTAACCTCCTCTTCATAGTATAAATACAAGCTCATTCCTTCCTTTCTTCATAATAAAAATGCCACACATAAATCCCTAGCACCATGATCCTTTGATCTTCAAACTACATGTTACACTACAAAGTTCAAGGTCTTAGTATTCTCTACTTAGTTCTTAAGTTTGTTTGGTGATTCCATGGTTGAATTAGGAGCTACACAAGGTGATTAGGGGCTGAAGTTAATTGGTTTTCAAAAGGGTTATAGCAAGGGTTTTCAAGAGTTGTGGTGAAGGGTTTGCAAGCATAGGTTTAGTGTCCTAGTTTCATACTTGACTTCCTTTCTTTAGAAAGCCAAAAGTTGTAAGAAATCCTATTACACTTTTTTTTGCTCAATATCATTTTCATGCTTATTATGTCTCTTTCATGCTATATATGGTCTTTGTATTATGTTCATGATGTATAAAAACTAGTTAAAAAAGTTATGGTATATATATGTTAACTTATGTTATTTAAACAAGTAAACTAGTGACTTCTATGGAGAACCATGACCAAAATAGTATAACTATGACATTTGACACTTACCTACTGTTAGAGAGGACTTAACAGGGAAAACATAGCAATTTGAATCACCTAAAATGAGTACACGAGTCAAAAGTTATGGTTATTAGAAGTTACTAAAATCTTTACGGCAAAAGTGCCAAATACTTTCTGTGATAGAACATAAAACACGCAAAAAGAGGCCCTTCTGGTCCGTTTCATGAAAAAGTTAAAACACAAAAGTTGTCTGGAATTACGTTTTCTTCAAAAGCTCAGGAGCACATCTCCAGAAAAATAATAACGAATGAGATTTTCTTCAGTTTATTAACAACTATTTTATATATACCAAAGTCACTATATAATAGTTATGTTTTACTAAGACCAAGAGGTCTAATGACCTAAAGCCAAGACCACAACCATGGATAAAGCCAATATTGAGTCTAAAGACCATGGTAACAATGACCAAGGTCACGGCAAAGCCACGGCTAAAGACCATATAACATTTCGAATCAAAAACTTATATATATATTATCAAATACTACAATAGTAAGGAGCCTCATGTGAGGAGTTTATTAAGTAAGCCGTCGAGATGAGTTGTGGATTTATGAATTAAAGTGTCCTGGCTCCTCGAACGTTTACTCTATGACTTCTGAATTATGTCGGCCCGAACGGTAGTAAGAGATATACAACCTATACATGTTTCATAAACCATTTTATATTCAAAGACTTACACTATATACTAAGTACTACATCATGAACATTATGCAAGACATATATAGGCAATTCTTCGTATTCTTAGATGTTACTCCAAACCTAAGTCGCAACGTTCTATTATAGGCTGCTCTTAGAGACTTTCGTGATTCGACTACCACTTTCATTTCTCATTACATAGACTTAAGGTGAGTCATAGCCCCTACTCTTTTATACTTATTTTAACTCTTTGGGGGAGATACATGCTCAACTGCTTGCTTACTTGTACAAATATTCAAAGCATTTATACTTGATTGTTTTATACTTGATTGTCTTATACTTGATTGCATTATACTTGATTTCATACATACATGACTGTGTTATACTTAATTGCGTTATTCTATTTAGTGGCTAGTAGTAATCTTTTATACTTTGGGAAATGGCACCCAGTAATCATTTATACTTTGGGAAATGGCACCCAGTAACTTTTATACTTTGGGAAATGGCACCCAGTAATCTTTTATACTTTGGGAAATGGCACCCAGTTATCTTTGGGAAGTGGCTCCCAGTTGTCTTTGGGAATTGGCTCCCAAGTGAGGTCTTCGGAGATGAAGTGTAGACTCACGACTAATTGCTTAACTGTTTTGATGAACTTATACATGTCTTTATTACTATATATTTAGCAGTGGGTTGTGAATACACAGGTTGCAAGTGTTGTTATGGGCGGGACTTGCAACTAAGTGGATTCACAATGCCTTTGCTGTGTGAACATTCTTTATAGACTTTTCAACTATTGTAAGAAAAACTCTATGAACTCACCAACCATTGTGTTGACACTTTAGCATGTTTATCTCAGGTTAGTAAGGCGATAGCTAGTGCGTGGAACTTAGAGTCAAGCTGCATATTCTGAAGACTTACGCTTTTTATCATTTACAATTCAAAACATTTGTATACATTTATGTATCATACTTTGAAATCTCATGTTTGTAACTTTGAATTCATTAATCGAATGGTTAATTTTCAAAACGTCTCATTTAGAGGTCGTTTTCTATAACTTGTACTTTGTATTATGAAGTAGCACCCCAGTGACACAGTCTTCCGCTGCGGTATTTTGGGGGTGTTACAGATTGGTACCAGAGCCTTGGTTATAGAGAACTAGGTTGCATTTAGTGCCTAGACTATAACTGCTATATATGTTAAGACTCTCCTCTTTATTTGCCTTACACACACTACATACGCATATGCTTTTTGTTAGTTGTTGGTTTAGTTTCACGCTGTTAGATGATGTGACTTTAGTATTATAAGGAACCCCAGAGATTAGTCGAGTCATTAAAAACATGGAGCTCAGTAATAACTAATTATTTAACTTGATCTTGTGACAGTTCTTGTTTGATGAGACACAAGATTTGAGTTAAATAATATTATTGCTTAGCTTTAGGGATTTGATGACTTGATTATCTTACTATCTGCCTCAGAAGCGGATTTTGTGTCGGAAATTCTTAAGTAGGATGATTTAGAATCTCCTTATTTAAATGGATTGGGACGCCTCTTCATTTAAATAAAGAAATTGTAAATCACCGAACCAAAAGTTTATGATCCCTTACTTACATAAATTTGGACGCTTCTTTATGTAAGTAATGAGTTATAAATAAGTGGGCTTAATTGTATCCGATACGACTCCTTAACCAGAACCTTAGATGAATCAGAGTAAACACCACTATATTAGAGATCCCGAATTCTCTTAGATACACCGTAAGTAGTTAACATCAACTAAACTTCGGGACGAAGTTCTCCTTAAGGGGTAGAGACTGTAACAATTCACATTTTCAAATTAATTTCTATTCCCGAAAATTTTACTATTCACTTTTACAATTCATTCCCGAAATTTTCCCAAAATTTGTTTTTTGTTTCATGGCCTCGAGTGATAAATCATTTCCATAGCAAATTAAAAGTTTGACACTCATCAGATCATTTTCGTGAAAGTTATTAAGGAATTACACATTTTAGGGTAAAACGTCATTCAAAAATTCTGCGCACAACGAAACTCGACCGCGTTAATTTTCCCCGCATCAGAAAAATGTTTAGTACTTTCATGATTAATTAGAGAATTAATTATGACTAAGAAAAATATGACCAAATAAACCTCGGTCGTGAGAAACAGGAATTCTCATTTTTAAGCACTTTTACTTAGCCGTAACCTTAGCCTATACCTGCGCCGTGTTTCTAAGACAATTTAAGTTTTCACATTTTTGGAATAAGTCAACATATTTTTCCATCCTCATTTGACAAAAAATCATTCCTTGATTTTTAGGCTTACGGTTTTAAGTTTAAAGACATTAAATACCAACCGACACTAGACTGAGCCCAGCCTAGACATTATAGGTCATTTTAATTCATTAGTATCCTATTAGAAAAGTTACATTTTACTTTTCTCAATTTTACGCAACTTTCGTACGTTTTACGCGTTTTAGACCCGTGTTTCCAGTTTTAGCAGGGTTTGAGCACCCCAATAGAACCTACCACTCATTTTATATTTTATTATGGAGTATATTGATAAGTTCTAGCATATTTATAAGTTTCATATTTTTAGGATACCTGGTTTTACGTTTCGTGGCTTAACAACTTACGGTTAGCAATTTACGGATTCAAAACTAGTCACATAAGTAGGATAATATCAACCAAGACCAAGTCATCCTTCCTATCCCTTTGTGAACCGCCTCTAGGGGGGGGGAGTCAGCCCATGTGTCTTGATCTCATGCTTCTAACTCTAGGATGGTTACATGTGTGAACTTGGTCTCCAAGTTTAAGAAAAATATCCAATACTTGCACCTCCTCATGCACCATCCTCACACCTTCCTAACCTCCTCTTCATAGTATAAATACAAGCTCATTCCTTCCTTTCTTCATAATAAAAACGCCACACATAAATCCCTAGCACCATGATCCTTTGATCTTCAAACTACAAGTTACACTACAAAGTTCAAGGTCTTAGTATTCTCTACTTAGTTCTTAAGTTTGTTTGGTGATTCCATGGTTGAATTAGGAGCTACACAAGGTGATTAGGGGCTGAAGTTAATTGGTTTTTAAAAGGGTTATAGCAAGGGTTTTCAAGAGTTGTGGTGAAGGGTTTGCAAGCATAGGTTTAGTGTCCTAGTTTCATACTTGACTTCCTTTCTTTAGAAAGCCAAAAGTTGTAAGAAATCCTATTACACTTTTTTTTTGCTCAATATCATTTTCATGCTTATTATGTTTCTTTCATGCAATATATGGTCTTTGTATTATGTTCATGATGTATAAAAACTAGTAAAACAAGTTATGGTATATATATGTTAACTTATGTTATTTAAACAAGTAAACTAGTGACTTTTATGGAGAACCACGACCAAAATAGTATAACTATGATATTTAACACTTACCTACTGTTAGAGAGGACTTAACAAGGAAAACATAGCAATTTGAATCACCTAAAACGAGTACACGTGTCAAAAGTTATGGTTATTAGAAATTACTAAAATCTTTACGGCAAAACTGCCAAATACTTTCTGTGACAGAACATAAAACACGCAAAAAGAGGCCCTTCTGGTCCGTTTCATTAAAAAGTTAAAGCACGAAAGTTGTCCGGAATCACGTTTTCTTCAAAAACTCTGGTACACGTCTCCAGAAAACCAATAACGAATGAGATTTTCTTTAGTTTCTTAACAGCTATTTTATATATACCAAAGTCACTATATAATAGTTATGTTTTACTAAGACCAAGAGGTCTAATGACCTAAAGCCAAGACCACAACCATGGCTAAAGCCAAGATTGAGTCTAAAGACCATGGTAACAATGACCAAGGTCACGAAAAAGCCATGGCTAAAGACCATGTAACATTTCGGATCAAAAACTTATATATATATTATCAAATACTACAATAGTAGGGAGCCTCATGTGAGGAGTTCATTAAGTAAGCCGTCGAGATGAGTTGTGGATTTACGAATTAAAGTGTCCTGGCTCCTCGAACGTTTACTCCATGACTTCTAAATTATGTCGGCCCGAACGGTAGTAAGAGATATACAACCTATAGATGTTTCATAAACCATTTATAGGCAATTATGCAACTATATACTAAGTACTACATCATGAACATTATGCAAGACATATATAGGCAATTCTTCATATTCTTAGACGTTACTCCAAACCTAAGTCGCAACATTCTATTATAGGCTGCTCTTAAAGACTTTCGCGATTCGACTACCACTTTCATTTCTCATTACATAGACTTAAGGTGAGTCATAGCCCCTACTCTTTTTTACTTATTTTAACTCTTTGGGGGAGATACATGCTCAACTACTTGCTTACTTGTACAAATATTCAAAGCATTTATACTTGATTGTTTTATACTTGATTGTCTTATACTTGATTGCATTATACTTGATTTCATACATACATGATTGTGTTATACATAATTGCGTTATTCTATTTAGTGGCTAGTAGTAATCTTTTATACTTTGGGAAATGGCACCCAGTAATCATTTATACTTTAGGAAATGGCACTCAGTAACTTTTATACTTTGGGAAATGGCACCCAGTAATTTTTTATACTTTGGGAAATGGCACCTAGTTATCTTTGGGAAGTGGCTCCCAGTTGTCTTTGGGAATTGGCTCCCAAGTGAGGTCTTCGGAGATGAAGTGTAGACTCACGACTAATTGCTTAACTGGTTTGATGAACTTATACATGTCTTTATTACTATATATTTAGCAGTGGGTTGTGAACACACAGGTTGCAAGTGTTGTTATAGGCGGGACTTGCAACTGAGTGGATTCACAATGCCTTTGCTGTGTGAACATTCTTTATAGACTTTTCAACTGTTGTAAGACAAACTCTATGAACTCACCAACCATTGTGTTGATACTTTAGCATGTTTATCTCAGGTTAGCAAGGCGATAGCTAGTGCGTGGAACTTAGAGTCAAGCTGCATATTCTGAAGACTTACGCTTTTTATCATTTACCATTCAAAACATTTGTATACATTTATGTATCATACTTTGAAATCTCATGTTTGTAACTTTGAATTCATTAATCGAATGGTAACTTTTAAAAACGTCTCATTTAGAGGTTGTTTTCTATAACTTGTACTTTGTATTATGAAGTAGCACCCCAGTGACACAATCTTCCGCTGCGGTATTTTGGGGGTGTTACATGCCGGTCCCCTTAAATATTAAGGTGGCCGCCCTCAAAAATTTTTATTTTTCATATTTTGGTTTCTGGAACGAACAAGAAAATATATATATATATATATATATATATATATATATATATATATATATATATATATATATATATATATATATATATATATTAGATTTATATTTAATCAAAAATACGTTGGAGAGTATCCACACGAAAGGGATTGCTTGACATTTTTATTTGACATTTCGTCAATTAAATTTTCTTGATCATTTCGGATGAAATTCATCAAGTTGTCAAGTGGACGAGAGAGTTGTGGTAGGTTCATAAGTATATATATATATATATATATATATATATATATATATATATATATATATATATATATATATATATATATATATATATATATATATATATATACATAGTATGGGCTTATAAGACGAGAATATAGGAAGGAGACGTATGCAACGGAAGCCGGGAGTTTGTTTCATCCATAGATTTTTTGACTTATCTCTCTACATCAGCATGAGTGTTGTTGAACATTAAAGTTCAATAAGGCAAATGGGGGAAAGAAAGGGTTCGTAAACGAACAATTTCTAGTTCTAGAAAATCAACAAATGAATTTTCTAGGTTATATGATCCTAGATGTAACTAAGTATATATATGTATATATATATATATATATATATATATATATATATATATATATATATATATATATATATATATATATATATATATAAACTAGAGGAAACAATGAGCCAAACAAAATCACATAACAACTAGATACTAAACTAAGCATGCATTTCTTGATAAGAAAATAAAAGGAAATGTGTACCTTTCGTCTTCAATGCGTTTATCTTCAAAGTCTTCAAGAGATAGTCCGAACAGGAAGAGACATCAAAAGTTTCCATGTTTGAATGGCGAATATTTTTACGTTGGTCCCCATTGTCTCATTTGACCAAAGTTATTTGATCCGAACATGTTTTGTATTTGACTTGGATGCATATATGGTGGAAACATTCCCCACGGATTGAAGTTCCACATTTGTTGATTATTGTTAAAGTTTCATCTATTTTGGTTTGCTCTTGGTTGAGGTGTTTTAGGTCTAGGGTAAGAATTATTTGGTTTCTTAGGTGGTGGAGTTTTAGATCTTGTTTTAGGTTTAGACGATCCTACTTCAGTTTTTAAAGATGATTTACAAAATGGTTTTATTTCTTCATTACTAGAGAGAGGTATTTTCTGATCATTTATGAGTATATACTTAGGATTAGATTTTGAAGGTTTTAATTCCTTGAGTTCACTTTCAAATTTAACATTTTTAATTTCACTTGTTGAAGCTTCGGTTGAGTTAAATCCTAAACCGGTTTTATCTCCGGATACTCTTTGAATACTTATAATTTTACTAAGTGAGTTACTACTATTTTCAAATTTATCAAGTTTGCAAATTTCTTCCTTAAGTTTGTTGTTTTCACTTGTAAGCTCTTGGCATGATTTACATTCTTCAATAATTTCTTTACCTTTTTCAAGTTGATGTATTTTAATTTTTAGTTCTAGTACTTCATTTTCTAGTTGGTTGTTTATGTATTTTAGTGATTTGTTTTTAGCCAGTACTTGTTGTCCTAGTTTGCATAATCTATTGTATTCACTATCTAAATCTTTTTCATCTAATGATAAATTTTCATCACTAAAGTATTCGGTTTCAGAATGTACCTCACTTGATGTCTTAGCCATGAGACACTTTTCTTCCTTTGTTGTTTCTTTCTCATCTTCATCGCTATCACTCTAAGCTCCTCCAACAAATGCTCTTTGATTTTGATCTCTTGTCATCATTAGACATTTTCCAATTAGGTGATTCGGATCACCACACTTGAAACATTTACTCTCATTCTTGCTATACTTGTCATCATTTTTCTTTTGAGGTGCTCTACTTTCATCGTGTGGTTGTCTAACGAATATTCCTCGCCTTTTGAAGAATTTCATGAAATCTCTTACGGCCATGGCATATTCTTCGTCATCGCTTTCGGAAGATGAGCTATCTTCGTTGTTGGATTCCTTTCTAGATTTCAAGGCGATTGACTTGCTTTGCTCTCGTTTTCCTTTAACCATTTCGGAGTCCTTCTTTATAATTGCTTCGTAGACTTTTAAATTTCCAATTAATTCATCAAGTTGTAACGTTGACAAATTCTTTGATTCTTCAATAGCCGTCACTTTAGCTCTCCATTTTGGGTGAAGAGCCCTAAGAAACTTCCTAACAAAATTCTTATTAGAAAAATTCTCATCAAGTGCTTTTAAACTTGTGATGATAGTGTTAAATCTAGCGAAGGCATTATCAATTGATTCCTCTTCCGGAATCGTGAATTGCTAATATTGGTGAGTTATTAATAAAGAGTTCCAAATTTCTTTTTCGGCTTCATTATTTTTAGCAAGTTTTCTTTTTAAATCATCATTTTGTTTTTCAAAAGGTACGATTTCATCTTTCTTTGTTTCGGGGTTAATTTGAATAGGTAAAAAATCACCATTGGTAATAATATGCCAAAGATCTAGATCTTTTGATTTCACATAAGTTTCTAATCGATTTTTCCAATATAAAAATCCATCACTTTCAAATAGTGGTGGTCTTTGCATAGATTGCCCTTCTAAATATTTTTCAGATTCCATAGATCGTTACAAGTTTTAAAATACAATATATTTTAAAGATCTTGCAAGACGTGGCTCCTAATACCAATTGTGGAAAACTAGAAGGGGGGGGGGGGGGGTTGAATAGTTTTACGTCCTTTTAAAATTTATAAAAACAAGTTTGTTTTAAAAGCTTCGATTCTAGTTTATGTGATCTCAATACTTGCACTATATGAACAATTATATAGTAACTAACTAACTAAGCTAATATAGTATAAGTAAATAAGTAAGTAATGAAAAGTGTTGGAGAGATCAAACCACAACACAAGGATTTATAGTGGTTCGGCTACAAGGTCACCTTCCTTGTTCCTACTCCACTCCCCGAGTCATCTACTAGAGAGTTTTCTTCACTATGTCAACAAACTCCCTTATGGCGGAGAAAACCTTACACACCAATTTACACACCACAACTACGTCATGACTTGATCACAACTTCTACAGAACTTCTTCACACCTATCTACTTCACACCTATCTTCTTCACACCTTTCTTCTTCACACCTATCTTCTTCACTTCAATCTACTTCACACCTATCTTCTTCACAACTACACTACTTCACTACTAATCAACTTCTACTTCCTACACAACTTCTATTTCTTCTAAACTACTTATTACACGCACAACACAACTTCACAAATAATATATATACACTATGCACAACTACTCTTCAATACTTCTTGAACTTAGTTGTAGAAGGAGTGTTTTTTTTTTTGCACTTTGGATGATGATGGATGAGAAGGGATTGAATTACTTGAAACAAGGATTAGTATACTAATGATCAAAGGGTTTTGGAGGATGTTTAGAGAGTTTGAGATCTGAAAATTTCGTGCAAAAGGTGGGTCAAAATTCCAGAATTAAGGTGGTATTTATAGGAGAAAAATTCTGACAATTTATGACACAGGAGCCTGGCCGGTCCCCTTAAATCATGGCCGGCCCCCTTAAAATTAAGGGGACCGCCCCTTATAATTAAG